>JASFYC010000137.1:0-235079 GCA_030412335.1 Botrylloides violaceus
TTTCTACAGCAGATGAGACGTATTATTTCTCTCCGGAAAATATACATGATAATATTTCCGCGTGGGAAAGATGTCATGAAGTATTATTTGATATAGATTTCTACAGCAGATGAGACGTATTCAGGCTAGCGACCGATATTGATTTTTATCAAGGCTGATACGATAATAATAATATTGAAAGTTCATGAATATCGGTCTCATCAATAATAATTGGTTGATTGTTGTCCATTGGCTGATTAATCGGCCGATATCCAATATTGACTAATAGACTAATAGTCTAATAATCGATAATCACAGAAATACAGATATTGTTATCGATGACTGGCTTATGCGATAATTGTTCGACCCCAAATTCAGGCAGTACCAAATATTTATAGCCTTATGGAATGAAACCAATCTGTTTCTAACCAAAAAGGTTTGGTCTGTGCCGAAAGTTGAGACCATTAGACACAGTCCAGCACCCTTGTACCAGGTTAAAATGCACACGGATATCAATCCACCCTCTGTTACAATGCCTCGTCTTCAATACTATTGCAGTTATAATCAGGAATCATTTTGATTTTCAGATCAATATTTGAATCAGTCGAGTTATTAAATTTTGGAAAGGTTCTGCCACCATTATGATGCGACAATTCAGTTTTTCCGACTGTCTCCACGGTTACATGCGAGGAATGGTGTTTTTTCCACAGCCCGCGTTTTATTTTCCCTTCTTTGCTAATTTTTGGTCGAGGATCCTCAGTTGAAGTGGTACCACTTTCTTTACGTTTAAATACGAGTGGCGCTCTCCATTGATGTGGCGCTGGATTATGGGAACTTGTGATGTCTGATTCACTAGATGGCATACTTCCATCGCTGTCACGGCTATGGGTACTGTAAAAACTGGCACGATTGCTGTTCGTGAGTAACTCATGCGGTGTCTCCCGACTTGTTCCAGGAATTTCTTTTATCTCACTGGAAGTACTATTGCCACTGTTCGTCACTTTTGAGTCGACTCTTGAAGGAGTTATGCTATTTGCAGGTGGGCAGTCACCATTTTCCATGCTACGGTGAACATTTTCATTGGACGGTGCAGGATAATCATCGTTGTTGGATTCAACTGAGTTAGCGTGTTGATTACCAGTGACTCGGTCGTTATTTTGACGTCTCGCTGTACTACGGTGCCGAGATGTGGTGTTTGGAGCACTGGAGACACTCGTGTCGGAATATACTCCACTTTCGTTGGACGGTGACATTTGTACTCGACGGTGTTGTCGTATTCCGCCTCTTGGAACAAAAACGTCATCAACTGAGTCCCGTCTTTCTTCAGTTGAGTCGTCCGAATCTGGTTGAAAACGAGACATTGAACTCATTTCCAAATATATTGATGCTGGACGTTACACGACATAGATACAATAAGTCACGACATATTTAACATCCAGCCCAGATTATTGGAACAAACTTTCTGGTTTTTACCCTACTATAGTAATAGATTAAGTAAGTCACCACAAATTTAACATCCAGTCCAGATTATTGGAACAAACTTTCTGGTTTTTACTCTACTATAGTAATAGATTAAATAAGTCACCACAAATTTAACATCCAGTCCAGATTATTGGAACAAGCTTTCTGAGTGTTACCCTACTACAGTAACAGATATAATAGGTTATCACAGATTTAACATCAAGCCCAGATTATTGGAATATAATGAACGGGCTTTCTGAACGTTACCCTACTATAGTAATAGATATAAGTCACCACAGATTTAACATGTCCATGGATGTCCAGTTTACTAGATTAATAATTCACAAGCTTTCGGATACTCATGAAGGAGCTGAGCTCCGAACCGTTGTGAATATTATTCCAAGAAACTGGACTGGATGTTAAAAATGTTGTGACATAGGCCTAGTCCTACCTGATTCAATTCCTAGAAACTGCGAGTCTGTCTGCGTTGCGACCGTGTTCGATGTTCCTTGGGATGATTTTCTTGGGACACGTCTCACTATTCGTTCTTTAGAAGGAACGGGAGGAGGTGGAAAAGATGGAGGAGGGCCTGCATTAGAAGATATATTCATGACAAGTCTATGAAATATGTGTGTGATTGGCACTAGAGATTTACCGGTACCGATATTTTTGGCCGATAGAATATCAATACGAGAAAACTAACTTTTAACATCTAATGGCGTGGTCGGGCTACGAAATAGTGACTGCTGGCTTTGTGGGTGTCAATCTTACTGGTCATTACTACCCCAAACCCCGAGTTGTGATACGGACTAAACAACTTGAATTATGACACTTACCAGGTTCATCAAAAACTGGATTCATGTATCCTTCGGATATGGACCGCGCGACTCGGTCTACACCGTTCGAATCGAGTCCAATACTAACTTCACTTCTGTCGATAGATATCGAAGGTTTTTGCACTGAAAATAAAAAATTCCGATTTGCAAATCTCGCATGATACATAATTATACTGAGGTAGGAAGAAAACAGACGGGTGAGTGTGCTGGGTGGTCGTCACCCTCTCTCCCTGAAATTTGTCCCCTGTAAATCATCACGTCATTTCTGAAAAGTGGAGACTTAGACATCCATTGCCGCACATTTTTAAAAATTTCAAATTCTGGTTATTGTAACGAAGATCACCACAGATTTAACGTCCAGCGTTGGTTTATTGAGATTTAAAACAATCGGAGCTCGGCTCCTTCATCAGGTAGAGTTGAAATTCTGGTTACAAATAAGCTTACCAAAGTATGAAGTCCGCGTTGAAGATGATGACGTACTGTGTGTCGACTTCGTCGTTCCAGTTGCCTTCGAATTGATACTGCTGAATCTGAAAGAGGTTAAAGATCATGTTTAGAGAGACTTATGCGGAAGGTCGCGGTCGAGGACTCTGGTTCGAGGAGTTTATGCGGGGTCGAGATCAGCTGTGCAACCAACCGTAGCAGAGATGCTGAAAGTTGGAGAAGTATGTATACCGGTATACCTACTTAGAACGTTATTTACGATATGAGGAAAGTCAAGGTGAAAAATCAGGATACTCGGTCACAGAGTAAATAGAGGATAATGATCCGGTGTTGAAACCCGGCCAGAACAAACCGAAAGTTAAAGAAGAAGAATTCCTTAAACCACTTAGGTCAACCAGAATGTTTTGACCAAAAGCATCACAAGCTTCACAAAATATATACCTGCTCCATCTCGATCTGCCATCATCCAACTTCCTTTCCCCACATAGAAGTTTTTTCCAAGCTCTAGAAATTTCTTTTTTCAACACGCAATGAAACAAAAACACCCAAAATCCTAAAAAAACAACAAAAATATTCCAAAATCTTTACCTGAAAACTTGGATAATTGAGATTTTTTACCTTGTGAACTATTTAAAACGACAAACACATACGAAAATGTTAGTGCGGCTTCCTCGATGGTTGCAAGTGCGAAGCCCCACGATATTCCAAGTAATGCCATCAGTCCTGAAAAGATAAATTTTGAAGTGTTCTACATCCCACTGATTTGGGAAAACTCATATTTTACCTATAGCTCCACGAATTTTTCTGACATTTTCTCTCTTTGCTGGTCTTCGCATTCTTCTAGCCGAGTCAAGATGCTTCAGTTTTCTAGACGACATCCCGAGTAACTGGCCGAGTACGAGGCAGTAGATGATGATATTAAAGAGAAATATAATTCCAAACGGAGCCACGAGAGTACCGTAGAACACTTCCCTTCGTAACCAACATCTGGTGATATAAAAAAGCAATTATAAGCAGAGTGGACGACTCCGAACAAGGGTGGGACGCTTCAAGTCGTCCTGTCCTAAATGGGGTTTCGCACCCAGTGCGGCATGCAAATGTGGTGCAGAGGAGCAAACTGCAGACCATGTCATCCATTCCTGTACAATGTACAGGCATCCCAATAGAGGAGTGACTGGTCTGAAAAAACCTCGACCACTGCCCTGTCTCCTAGTCTGAAGAAATACCAACATCGGGCACAGACAGGCGGCCTCATGACATGAGACCATGAATAAGAGGCTTCCAACCAGCCCGAGAGAGTATTTCTTGTAAAACTCACATTTCTGTTTTACTGTTCATTTCATAAGATGGAGTCTCGGTGATGAATTGAACGACAAAAGCACTTCCGACAACGACCAGAGGAAGCCCTGAAAGTGAAATTTATTTTTAAAAAACTCTCGTCGATTTCAACTCTTTGTGACATGGATCACAAAAGTTATTCGCCGTCCGTTTAGCTGCCAACCAAAGATTTTGTCACTAGGTGACGCTATAGATCCTAATTTCCATATTGCCTACAAATCTTTTCGAACCATCTATAATACAATATTGATTGTAAATATTTGATTCCATATACCCTTGTATATAGGCAATTCGAAATTGACTACTACACAGCATTTGTGATAACATTTGATTTCAATATTCAATTCGATACGACCATCTCAAATTATGTATTTGTATAGGCTAACACTAGATAGCACTATAGATCCCAATTTGAAATTGCGTATGAATCTATTCGAGAAATCTGTGATGGCATTTGATATGGCTATCCCTCGTATGGCCACCAAAAATTCTCACCCCATCCTATTAACGACATTTTCAACATGTATCGCCTGTAGTATGAATTGAAAACTTTCACTAATGCAATGTACATGTTGATGGCTTCCACTCCCATCCAGGTCAACGAACTCAACAAGACGTAATGCATGACAGCCGCCACAACGACGCAAGTTGTTGGAGTGCTAAAGAGAATAAAAATAAAATAAGACAAAATACTCAATTTACACCAGAAGGGTATTTCCGCATTTGCACGTACACACTCACCACAGAACAATATACCATACAAACTACTAAGGCGCAAGTCGCATGCGTAACGCATATTTTGACGTTACCAACATACTCACCCGTAATAGGCAGATTTCATGAAGAGATACACAATGTTAACCCCTATCAGAGCCACGCAGAGGCTGATTAATATCTTTGCAGGTGCTTCTTTCCGGATTTTCCTGACAAGTTGAATAACAAATTGTTCAGTCGACGGCTATGCCAGAAGATTAGAAAGGGGTTAATTAAAGCATAGTCTAACTTCACCATGACAACAAAGTTGTTAAATTATTTTCCGCAGCCGCCCTGCTCATATCGGCGTCTCTTTTTTAATATATCAGAAGGATAAAATTTGTATAATCTCTCTCTTTTTCATTCACTTCTTGGAAGGAGCTCCCCTATCACCCACAGTGTAACTAGAGAATTTCAGGTTTCATTGACTCACGTGAAAATAGTGTACGAGATCAGCGTGCTTAGCAATCCAAATATTGATAAGCCGCATCCAATATAAGTCAGAATTTGCAATATTTTTTGCTGATATTCATCAAAATATTCAACCGTTCCGTAAACATCCTGAAAACAAACAAGGATCTTGATGTATTCGGGACCCAAAGATTTCAGAGAGATTGATGAATTGGTAAATTTCTAATTGCTTGCACTGAGCTGGATTAAATTGATTTAGAAGATGTCGCGCTAATGCTTGCCTCATAACTTGTGGAAATCCATTGATTGAAGTAGTAGAAAGCTATCTTAAATAGAACATGACATCGTGCCATAACAGCTCACCATAATAGCTGCGAAATTCGTTAAATGGTTGCATTCACAAGTGATGGCCGATGCGGTGTCTTCTTTCAAGGAACAGCCATCTGCAGACCACGATCCAGTCTTGCCTTCAACCTGAAGACAGAAGTAGAGAATTGAGATCTGGCAGACATTGAAATTGCCCAATCAAGGCCGTCCAGTCAACTTTATACGAAAGTAGTTCACAAGCTTTTTGAAGCTCCGCTCCTTCACCAGGAAAAAGCGTTCATTTCATCAAATTTTTGAGTTGAACAAAACTTGCTATAAATTTCACTAGTCGTTAAACTGCAGTGACACTCTGTGTTGACTGCTAAGTGATTGTTCGCTATCGGCTACACTCCAAACAAATATGAAATTAACAAGACATTGGTGCGAAAAAGTGGCATGATCCAAATAGTAATAGATAGAATAAGTCAGCACAGCTTTAACGTCCACTCCAGTTTATTGGAATATACCGCACAAGCTTTCAGAGCTCCGCTACTTCATCAGGTGAAGATGGAACAGGACATTGTGATATAAATGTACCGTAGACCCCTCCTTCTGTCATAAAACTCATCTTAGCTGTTTAAAATGTACAAGTACTTACAGGGAACCGATAGAACACGCAGTATGGACCATTTCCATAAAAATTCGAAGATGTCTTTGGCAGTTTGATTGTCACATTTTGCGATAGATTTGATATCTTGTAGTCACCTGAGTGAAATATTGCCATTTAGAGTCACAAAATATATTTCATCAAGTGTCTGGAGTTGAAAGCTACCCCCAACTGATACCATTGAGTGAGGGGAGAACACTCGAAACCTCACTCTTTCAGAGAGTATTTCCGGGAATTACTGGGGGAAAAAAATCAAATTTAGGATCACAAATTTCATTTGAACTGGTGTCTGGAATGGAAAGTTGGAACCGAGAATTCTCTCTCTCTCTCTCTCTCAGAGGAGATTGCCAGGAAAATTCCATCGGTTTTACTTTACCATTAAAACACAAAACCCAACAAAAGCCACTGCACATTGCCCAGAACCTCCTAGAGGTGGACGTACAAACGTACGACACGTTTTTGAGTAGCCATGCGGGTAAGTGTCCAAAAATCAAACCAGGAGCCCTTAGCGGATACGTCACTCACCTACGCTTGCTGAAATGATATTCTTTGACAGCAGAGTGTAGTTCGGCATCATATCTGACGAAGTAGGCGTCGAAATCATCTCGGCATTCTGGAAATAAGCAGCAGTGTTTTGACCTGGCATATTGTATTGACAACAAGTACTTTTTGTGAACCTCTCTATAGGAGAAGTCAACACGGTAACAGAAAATCAGAATCGCCCGCCACTGGCTCCACGACTCTCCGATAACGCCAGTAATGGGCAAATAAATGTGCCCATGCCCAAATACCTACATGAAACAATGCAGTCTTTTTGTACGTCGCAAATTGAACTCTATTAGAAAACAATGGCTGAGGAACAGAAGACAAAATCGAAGAAGGAAGAAGAATTGAAGCTCCTCCATCATTTCCATTCGGTTGCCTTGACAACACCACCTGAAATTTTCATATTTTATTATCGGGAAGAAAATGACCACAGATTTAACGTCTAGCTTTGGTTTATATAGAATTAAAACTTTCACAAGCTTTCGGGTAATTTTAAGTAAGAGTTGACAGTTTCGTTATATCGACAAAATTGACTGTAACGTCAACCAGAGAAATCCTGTTCTATGACTTTAGTTGACAAAAAAAACGAGTCAAACACTAGGTGACGGTACCTTGTCACTTGATAACGAGAACGAGATGCCTGAAAAGTTGTTTTGATCGTCTATTTTCGCAACCGCAACTTTTATATTAACCGATTCAAGATATTCTTCATCGGACTGCATCTCCAGTTTCTGAAGAACTTTGTCGATGACACGAAGAAATCTGCATTGATTAAAATTATAACTTTATTTGACTCACTGAAACTTAGTTCACACACTCAATATACATCAAAGCTCTGATAGAGTGAGCGAGAGAGAGAGAGAAAGCAAAGCTCCAGACTTTGTAGAGAGTGATCCACTGTTGCAACCCAATTGGAGATGTTGAAAGTTGAAGAAGGCACCCCATTCGATCCATGGTAGTCATCCACACCCGCTCGTTATTAATATATCACTTAATTTGTTCATAGGAAGCCTTGCTTACTTCGAATTTGTTGAAAACTCATTAGATGCCGCTTGAAGCTGTTCTGGTGGTGCATCAATGATGTTACTGATTGATGACACGACATCGCTACTGGTACCACGATCCAACGAAATTCCTCCGACCTCTACCACCATACTGAGGAGGTTGGCGATATTTGCTATGTCGTACGCAATGAAGTCTTGGTTGTCACTCTGAGTGATACTCAATATTTGACTTGCAACGTCCGAGGCGTTTTCTATAAGAATACGATTAGTGTAAGGGATCTTGTAAGTCCTCTTGTCATCTTCAAGACTTTGCAAATCATGCAAAAAGTGCTTTTCAGGAGGTTTGGCCTCAATGTCAAACTGATTTGGCTTAAGGTGAACATTGGCTGACAATCTGCTGACATCTGAATTGATTGAGGTCACCACATTGGATGGTGGAGGCTTTTACACTGCATGCCCTTCCTGTCCCCATTCTTCTCATTCCCCTAGCCTTGGGTCTGGGCAGTGGGCAAGTCATGCAGGGCATAACCAATTAAGCTGAATAATTGGGTCGATGTTACTGGCATTGCAGCTCGGTAACGGAGTTCTGTAATCGATCATGAAAAGCGACATACCAGCTGTGATGACAGCTCTTGATAAACTCAGTAACTTTCGACTGCTTAGGCTTAAATCATCGCATTGAGTCATATTGGGCTCCAACCAAATATGCCCACCACTAAAATGCAAGAAAGATGAAATTTGAGGGGGAAAAGGAGATTGTGATTTTGCCACGTTTTCAAAATGGTATGGAGTACAAGAGAATCAGAATTATCATCTAGTTGGTTCCTGTATTCTAATACCAAGTCACGCTCCAAGCTTCAAATATTGTCATGTACTTACCATTCTCTCGTTGCAATCTTTGAAGTAGGAAGTGGACAACGAACTGCGGCAATCTCTCTGTATACCGCTTCAGGCCACATAACATCTCCTTTTACATCATTTTGTGAGATAATTGAAGGACAAACTGTTGAAGAGACAGCAATTTATGAGGACGGTTCGAGCATCCGGTACGAGTTCATTACCGAACGTCACAAATACTAACGTACAATGTCTGAGCATATCAAGTCAGGAGTCATGTGACAGTATCAGAAAGATATATAACGTTCGCCAATTATAATTTAATCTCGCCCAAGTGATGAAAGATATGCCCGAGACAATTACTTGCACGCCGCAATTATTAAAGAACAATGCTTCCGTTTGTGTATTTGAGTGACAGACTATGAAATACTGTTAAACCTTACCAGGTATATATTGTGTATTTGCGAAGTCATTCTGTACCGATTGAGTGTCATGTCCACCAACTTGGGTAGAAGCCCATGATTTATTATGATAAGTATATGAGGGTTTAGTAAGGTGAATATGTGAGGTGTCTATGGCATCAGTAATTGGATGTGAATGTTGACCGAGCTGCTCCAATGAATGTGGAACAGGATAGTCTTCTGTGGAGATGTATCTGGCGGCAGTCGCTGACTGGTGAAATGGAAGCGGATCAGGAGGGGTGTATGTGGTGTCTGTTACTGGCTGGCCGAATAGAAGTTCTTCTGCAGAGATGTATCCAGCATCTGTTACTGGCTGGCTCAGCGCAAGTGAAGCAGGACTGTTTTCGGTGGAGGTGTTTGTGGTGTCTGTTACTGGCTGGCCAAATGTAAGTGGAGCAGGATAGCCTTCTGTGGAGGTGTTCGAAGCGTCAGTTACTGGCTGCAAATACTCCTGCGAATCCAGCTGGCTCAATGTAAGTGCGCCAGCAAAGTCTTGCGTCAATCTTTCTGCAGCCAGATTGTAACCTGGCTTGGTTGGAAGTGAGTGAGAGTTGAACGTTGCATCTTGTACCGTGTCATTTTTGTTCAATTTTGTGGCCGGTTCAAAATTAAAGTATGTTGCTGCTGAAGTTTTTCTTGTCGACAGGTTTGTAGAATACACCGTTTTGATTGGGTGGCTTGAAGTTGAAGAGGTTGAACCAACATCAATAGTAGTTTGAAGATTAGTCGGTGTTGGTTCCGGAAGATATGTTGAAGATGAAGT
The DNA here is from genome assembly GCA_030412335.1 of Botrylloides violaceus. Taxonomy (NCBI): domain Eukaryota; kingdom Metazoa; phylum Chordata; class Ascidiacea; order Stolidobranchia; family Styelidae; genus Botrylloides; species Botrylloides violaceus. Next base: position 9,807 of record JASFYC010000137.1, read on the forward strand.
TGGCTTTACAAAATAGTCAGTTTCCGTTGTGTAGTTTGAAGAAGTTTGGCCAACATCAATTGTAGCTTGAACAGTCCTAGTCTCTATTGTATGATGGATAACAGCTTGCATTGGTTCCTGAACATATGTTGAAGATGAAGTTGGCTTTACAAAATAGTCAGTTTCCGTTATGTAGCTTGAAGAAGTGGGACGAACAGTCCTTGTGGTTTGTAAAGAAGCAGATGTTGGCATTGGCTCTTCTGAATTATCAATTTTTGTTTGCCCGTTTTTGACGTTCAAGACTTTCGATATTGAGACATTAGTGGCAACATTTTGTGAAGTATAAGTTGGTGTGTCTCTGAAATTTTCAACTTGAGATGTCTGTTCTGGTAATATCCAGCTGGTTGAGACTTCATTTTCTCCGCTCTCTGCCCCACTGGTCAAGCCTTCATTTTCTCTGCTCTCTGCCCCACTGGTCAAGCCTTCATATGTATTTTCCCCGCTTCCAAAATATCCTCCAATCTGATTGGCCGGTTGGTCATATCCTCCATTCTGATTGGCCGGTTGGCCATATCCTTCAGTCTCATTGGCCGGTTGGTCATTATATCCTTCCTTGAATGGTTGATCCCTCGTTGATATGGTACGACGATGAGATGCTGCGTTGACTTTAATATTCGGCTTAGAAGTTGCCATGGCGGTTGACATTGATTTGGAGAGAATTCGAGGCTGACTAGAGACAGTTTGAGTTGAAGAATATGAGTCATTATTTATTGAAGATAATGAAAATGGATGAGTCATTGATAAAGTGCTACCAGAATTAGAATTATTTGATGATAATTCAGAACTGTTACCATGGTGACTAGTATTTAAAGAAGAATGAGTGATTTCTACATTTAAAGGAAACGTTGGTTTGTGATTGACTGGTTCAGTTTGTTTGTTGCTTGGTGTCTGCGTGATCACAGACTTTTCGATGTCACTTTGAAGCGTTTCTGATGTTATACTACCATTTGATACTATTCCTACGAGTGGATGACCAATTACGGTGATTTGAGATGCAAAATCACTTTTTTGTGGCGGCGTTACAAATTTTTGACCTGTTGTAGGAAAAGAGAGTAGAATTTGAAAAGGATGAACGTTTTTAAATTTTAACAAAAAATAGCTGTTTGTAGGAAGATTTTGGGTTTAAAATGATGATTTTTAAAAATGACTACAAAAAAGATATATCAGTAGAAAAATGATGAATTTAGCAAAAGTTACGAAAAGTCTCAGGAAATGTCATACTTACCAAAATTTTAATTAACATTTTTTCATCCTGTCTTTCTAATACCTTTCTAACCTGTCTATTCCTGTTCTGGACAGTTTTAACCAGTTACAGCCGGTATGTACCAGATTTCCATTCAGTTATCAGCAATCTTTTTGATGCATTCTTCATTCCAAGAAAGGTAAATTGTGACATTCTAGAAGGGATCGCAAAAAGGTGTTAACAGATCATGCAATTGTAGAGAGAGAGAGAGAGAGAGAGCGTTGTGATACATGCAAGCAAAAAAAACAAAAGCTAGAAAAGTGAAATATATTCATCATTCATCAGGTGAAGGAGCAGAGCTCCGAAAGCTTGTGTATTATATTCCAATAAACCGGACTGGACATTAAATCTGTGGTGACTTATTATATTTATTACTATTTGAATCGTCCGCCATCGGCTTCACCATTTTTCGTATTCTAATCCAAGTAACAGTAATATTAATATTCACTAACCTTCAACGGGTGCTGTAGTGTCTCCAGGTGCTTGAGAGATATGTTGTGCCGTGCTTGTAGTTACGCTCTCCTGCCTTGTAATTGACGGACCAGAGGAGATTTCCCTGTTTGGCAGAATTGGTTGAGTCGAAGCGACAGATAACTGTGAAGTCATACCGACTCCTGTAGTTGCTAGCGACGATGCTGTGCTCGTACTTGTGAATAACCTCTCGTGTGTTGTGGGTGATGGGCCAGATGTGATGGCTGTGTTTGGCTGACTAGGCTGTGTTGATGAGACAGGTGAATGAGAAGACGTGCCGTTTTCAGAAGGTGTTAGAGGGACTTTCTGAGTCGTCAACGATGAGCTTACAAAAGCAGGTAATTGTGAAGTCATTATAGGAGTTTGAGTAAGTTCTTGCGATGTTGATGTACTTTCAATTGTAGTCATGAAATCCTGTGTTGGGTCTGGTATGCTAGAAGTCATTCGTCTGTTCGACGAAGTAAGTTCGGCTGAAGAAGCAGGTAACCGTGAAGTAGTAGCAGCTTGTGAAGGTGTTTGAGTGATTTCTAGCAACGGTTGAGAGCTTGAACTTGCTGATTCCCCATCTTTTGATGAAGCTTGTGGGACTGAAGTCACGCTGGTGCTAGGTTGGCTTGAAGAGACAGGTAACTGAAAAGTTTCTCTTGAAGACGGAATTGAAGAAATAGATTCAGATGTTGAAGATGTTATAATTTCTAAAGCCATGCTCGTCGAAGCATTACTGATAGTTTCCATGGTCGTGAAGTCACTCTTCCATGTCGTAGGTTGAGTTGAAGATGTCATTGAAGAGCTTGAATATTCATCTACAAATTGTGACGTCATCAAACTTTCTGTTTCTGGTACATTTAAGGCTTTTGAGGTAAAAGTTTGAGCTGAAGTCGGAAAATCTGTCACTATATTTGATGTATTGGTAGGCAAGGACGTTGTAGAGTATTCAGATGGCATGGAAGACATCTGTTCTACTACGTATGGTATCGCAGTTAAGGCAGATGAGGTACTTTCTGCTGGAGACTGGACCGAATTCAGTTCTGTTGCGTTTGGTGCCGTGGTTAAGGCAGATGACCTACCTTCGCTGATGAAGTTGGCTGTAGACTGGACCATGGTCTGCTCTGTGGCGTTTGGTGCCATTGTTAAGGCAGATGAGGTAGTCCGATCTTCAATGATGAAGTTGGCTGTAGACTGGGCCAAGGTCTGCTCTGTGGCGTTTGGTGCCATCGTTAAGGCAGATGAGGTAGTCCGATCTTCACTGATGAAGTTGGCTGTAGACTGGGCCAAGGTCTGCTCTGTGGTGTTTGGTGCCATGGTTAAAGCGGATGAGGTACTTTCAATGATGAAGTTGGCTGTAGACTGGGCCGAGGTCTGCTCTGTGGCGTTTGGTGCCCTGGTTAAGACAGATGAGGTACTTTCTGTGATGGAGTTGACTGTAGACTGGGACGAGGCCTGCTCTGTGGCGTTTGGTGCCATGGTTAAGGCAGATGAGGTAGGTCGACCTTCAATGATGAAGTTGGCTGTAGACTGGGCCGAGGTCTTCCTGTGGCATTTGGTGCCCTGGTTAAGGCAGATGAGGTACCATTACTGATGAAGTTGGCTGTAGACTGGGCCGAGGTCTGCTCTGTGGTGTTTGGTGCCCTGGTTAAGGTAGATGAGGTACTTTCTGTGATGGAGTTGACTGTAGACTGGGACGAAGCCTGCTCTGTGGCGTTTGGTGCCATGGTTAAGGCAGATGAGGTACCATTACTGATGAAGTTGGCTGTAGACTGGGCCGAGATCTTCTCTGTGGTGTTTGGTTCCGTGGTTAAGGTAGATGAGGTACTTTCTGTGATGGAGTTGACTGTGGACTGGGACGAGGCCTGCTCTGTGGCGTTTGGTGCCGTGGTTAAGGTAAGATGAGGTACTCAATACTGATGGCTGTGTAGACTGGGCGAGATCTTCTCTGGCGTTGGTGCCGTGGTTAAGGTAGATGAGGTACTTTCAATGATGGAGATGGCTGTAGACTGGGCAGGTCTGCTCTGTGGCGTTTGGTACGCTGGTTAAGGTGATGAGGTACTTTTGATGTGCTGAGCTGGGCCTCTCTGTCTGTGTGTAGAAGTACTTAATGATGGAAATGGCTGAGACTGGGCCGAGGTCTGCTCTGTGGCGTTTGGTGCCGTGGTTAAGGTAGATGAGGTACTTTCAATGATGGAAATGGCTGTAGACTGGGCGAGGTCTGCTCTGTGAGCGTTTGGTGCCGTGGTTAAGGTAGATGAGGTACTTTCAATGATGGAGTTGGCTGTAGACTGGGCCGAGGTCTGCTCTGTGGCGTTTGGTGCCGTGGTTAAGGTAGATGAGGTACTTTCTGTGATGGAGTTGACTGTGGACTGGGACGAGGTCTGCTCTGTGGCGTTTGGTGCCGTGGTTAAGGTAGATGAGGTACTTTCAATGATAGAGTTGGCTGTAGACTGGGCCGAGGTCTGCTCTGTGGCGTTTGGTGCCGTGGTTGGAGTAGATGAGTCACTTGCAATATTCTTAAACGGCTGAGTTGCGGTGTTATCAAACACTTTTGTACGAGAAGTTGCCTGTTCTGAGGTAATTTCTAGAGTCATCGTTACGGTATTAGGCCGACTTGGAACAAATGATGAGCTTGTGGTTGATAGGTCGTTTGCTGGTGAGGTGCTCATTAACAGAATGGCATCAGACCCAGTTTCTTGTTTAGTTGTTAAGAGCGTGCTTGAAGGATCAGAGGTCAAAGGTGAAGGTTCAATGCTTTGAGCTGATGAAGTTGTCATTGCTTCTGTGTCTAGGACATCTATACTTTCTTGCTCATCTGTTGGCAATGAGGTTAAAGTTGAAAGTTCAAAGGTTCTTGCGGTTGAACTTGTTGCCACAGATGAATATCCTGTTTGAATTGATGGAATTTCCACAGTAGTCAATGCAGTTGGAGTTGATTGAACGGTAGAAATGCTAATTGTACTTCTCAACATTGGTATTCCGACGCTTTGAGACGGATCAGTAGGATATGAAGAACATGGAAAGTATTCATCAAACTCTATTCCTGAATTAGCAAACCAATACAACGGGTCTTTACAACTATTCTTCATTAGATTACAAAAAGATTGACTCGGCAAAATCGCTTGGCCTGACTCAGCAGAACATTTCGGAAGGACTGAAGCGCAGACGAAAAATTTAAACAATTCGTGACAAGTTACGGAGTTAAAAAAGTCAATTACCCCTTTCGCTTCAGTTTGTGTGGTGAATGTCGATCCACCCATAGTATATGGAAGGAGGATACAGGTGTACGAATCGTAAGACCACAAAACGTCGTAACATTGAGTATCTTGTGAAACGGCTTCGCAATTGTTAGTGTTTCTTTTAAGCCTTGTTTGAAGCATGTCATCAACAGTCTCGGTGCTTTTATGTTCTTTTGTGATTTTCACTTTGGATGAAGAAAGACCATTGAGTTTTACACTGTTACCAAGTGCTATATTGTGAACCAGGCGCTTCTTAGTAATGGGGTTAGAAGTCTTGACATTTTGTTTTTCGTTGATGTTGGCATTGGCCTGCTCCTTAGCAATGGGGTGTCTTTTCTCGTCCCTCGTGACATTTTCTTCATCTCCGATGAATGTGACGATGCTCCTGATTTTGGTATCGCTTTGCTTGATGGCTAGAAGCTCTTTTGGATGATTTCTGACAACTTGATTTGAATGGAAATCTGGTACAGATAAGTTAATTGCGTCTAACTTTCGTAACTATGGTAACTTTCATCTAACCACAAAGCTGTACATTCTGATATAGATAGACTAGGTGATGGCGGGGTCTGCAATGCTATAGATAAACTAGCTGCCAGCGTGTATGAGTTATTAAGTATTCTATACATTCTTCAAGAACAAACTTCACCCTTCTCTTTTTGATATTTATGGCCTGCATATTCTGGGTGAAATTGGAGAAAAATCAAAAATTTTGCAGAAACTTACCAGGTTCAGGTTCTGCCAGTTGAACCTGCATAAAATTGAAAGCAAATAAACTTCTGATAAAAATAATCAATACATAATCCGTATAGTAAAAAAGGTTCACCACAGATTTAACGACCAGCCTTCGTTTATTGAGACTTATAACATTAAACATTCACAAGCTTTCGGAGGTACCCTCCTTTAACAGGTGTTTCAACGTCTTTGACCATTAGGCCGCCATAGAGAAACTGATGTTACGCTAGAATACGTACCTTTTGACAATTTCCATCTCTGGGTGGGGTATTACTGCACGTGCAGTTCCAGGCTCCGGTATCAACATTGTAGCATTCTTGATAAACTTCACACAAAGATCCATCGAAGCAATATCTCAACTGACAGTTTTCACCAAAATAATTTGGCCGACATTCGCAAATATACCTATATAAATGTTTGGCGTCGAATAGTGAGAGAGAATGAACCAGAAACGGTTTCAAATAAGTATTACACCTCAAATAGAAAGAGAGAGAGAGATGGTGGGAAAATATCTGGCGTCAAATTGCAAGAGAGAGAGAAGAGATGAGAAAGATAAAATGTTTGGTGTTGAAGATAAATGCACAGTGTGAACAAGGCCGCAATGCTTACCTCCCGTCACCGTCAGTGCAGACTCCACCGTTCTGGCATGGATTCGATTCACATTCGTTAATGTCAACTTCACATTGAGATCCAGTGTAGCCGGGAAAGCAATGACAAACTGAAAAAGTTATCGAGCATATACTATATGTCGAGAAATTCACATCGGAAAATTCCGACCGAAAGTCACCACCCTTCGAATATACATGAATATTTTCTCATCCTCAACTGACGTGCCGGTAGTAGAAACCATAAATAAAAATGTTCACCTACTTTTCGTGCATGTGATTTAAAAATATCGTAACGAATATTCACAAAAGGCGTAACATCCAGCCTTGCTCTATAGAGAATATCTTGAGAGCGGTGAGACTCTATAGTCTCACTCATTCATTTTATAGTGTGTCACCACAGTTTCAACATCCAGCAAAACTTATTGGAAACCTTGTTCACAAGCCTTCGAAGATCATTTCCCTGGAAGAAAATGTAACAATACTTTGATACTTTCAAAAAATTTTACCTCCACTTTGCGAGTCACAACTTCCGTTTGGCCCGCAGTCGATGACTTCGCACAAGTCCTGATCACCACGGTTACCATGGTTTGGCCATGGAGTTGTCACAACTTTATGCTCAAGGTTCACCACTATTCCTTGCAATTGCTTGGAACCTAAAATTTGACGGAAATATTACGAAAAATAGTTTCGCCAATGCCAGACGATCCAAACACTAAGAATAAGCCACCACTGATTTGACGCCCACTCCAGTTTACTGGAATATAGCACAAAAGTTTCAGAATCCAGCTCCTCTGGTGAAGATGGAAAATGAATCGTAACAGCACAATTTGAATTAAAACAGAATCATAGAAAACATTCACTCAACACCAACCTTCAAGGTGAGTATTATACATTGTCTGTCGATATCGGCCAACATTTGAATTATTGATCCTCGATATCACACCGCCAAGTTTCGATGCCGTTTCCGCATTTGCCAAATAGAATGAATGGTTGAATAATGAATTACCAAAAACAATTCCAACCTGATAACACAAAAAGCAGGGCATGGTCTTACCATAGTAGGGTCAAAATTTGAGAGTCGGTGGATCGATGATTCAATTGATATTCAATGTCGCAAGTCATTCGATTTTCCCATCCCAAGTGGCTGCACGTTTTTCAATCTTGGGTTTGACAAGGTTGACGAGTAGAGCGAGAGAGATCGAATCCTTTTTACGGGAGCCTCTCACACTCATAGTAGTGGACCAATGCCAACTAAGCCCTGCCGGTCAAGTACGCCATTCTTTTTTTTCTTTCGTTTGTCCTTCATCTCTTATTTCGGACTAGACGTCAGGGCAACCGCTGCTGCTTCGTGGCCTCATCCAGTTTCTTCAGACCAGTCACTCCGTAAATTTTATGTACACTATTCGTCTCTACTTACCAGTGCAGTTTTTTTCTCTTCGCTCCATTTTTTCATTTTATAATTGTACATTACGAACGACTCGTTCCGATCAGCAACCAACACAGCTTGGAACGTGTTCAGACTGTTAACTGCCGTTTCTGATATGTTATCGCTGACCAAATGCCTGAAAATATACAAGGTTATTGAAAAATGAGCTCCGAAAGATTGTGAACTATGTTTCAATAAACTTTCGCTAGACGTTAAGACTGTGGTGACTGAATTCTATCTACAACAGGTTCTTTGCTATTGGTGAAGCAGGGCTCCGAAAGCTTGTGAACTCGTTGCCAAGCAAACTGAGGTCAGCTATTAAATTTATAACGACATTGATTGGACGAAACTGGTTCTACACTGAGGGCCGGACATCTTGAGAACTTATTTCCGAATAAGTGAGACTGAGTGATAAATTTGTGGTGACTTTGTTTATATTTGATTATCCGCAATTGGTTCCACTATTCCTGACTCAAAGCCAAGAAAGCTTGAGAATTTCCAAATAAGGTTCACCGACGAGGCTGGGCCCTACATTTTATCTTATCGAAAGCAATTGGCTCCATTTTATATGAAATTAATGTATAATGTAAGCGGTCGACTATTTACCACTTACCAAGTGACGATCAAAGCCCATTTTGGCATGAACTTTCCATCTTTCCCTTCAAACCTTAGATTCTCATTGACAGTATCACCCAAGCGTATCATGACGACTGGGTCGGATGTTTGTCGGTAGTAAACATATCCTTGTCCAGTTTGAAACACCTTCCGACGAATGTTAGTCCAGAAAGGAGCTAGTACACTGATCTTCAACGAAGTAGGACGTTCCCTGCAAATTTATTTGCAAATATAAATATTCACGCCATGCTAGCGTCACTATCAAAGTTGCCACAAATGACGGCGATCTGCTCAGCAACATACGTCTCTCTCTCTTTCATTTTAAAGAATATAACCACAGATTTAGCGACCAGCCTTAGTTTATTGAGAATTAAAACATTCACTAGCTTTCGGAGCTCCGCTCCTTCATCAGGTGGAATCATTGGCGGACTGTCAATACATATCGTACAGGTGAATGGGCGGAGCTCCGAAAGCTTGCGAATGTAGCTATTCTCAATAAACCCAGGTTGGATACGATATCTATTGATCTTCTGCCATCGGCTACACTATATTCTTTAATAAAAATAAATAGTAACGCTTCTTCCATATAAAAAAAAAAATTCAATATATTCTTAAACTACTCACCCTTCATAGGTAAAGGTACCGTTTGGCAAAAGATGAAATGGTTTCAATGAATTAGAATCATTCCCTAACACCACAACTCCGTCTTCAAAAATCTGAAAGACAAATTGTCATCTTGTACTAAGAACAAGATGTGTTGACCGAATGAAATAGGCAATATTGTAAAGTATATCCTTACAAAGGCCCCCAGTTTAGACCAGATATAAGCTTAGATAACTAGGGAGACTCGCACAAGTCCAATCATAAATATATCATATAGAGTTCAATCTGCTGCAGCAACGACCTACCCAGCTGTACCACAAAGTAAGCAATCCTTGGTTTAGCAACCAAGCATAAGTAGCTTAACCATTTAACAAAAAATCTTTAAATTTGTGTTTTTACCAAAGTAATGGCTTTACGGTTCACAGTAAAGAATATTTCTCAATATTACATCGAAACTTTTTGTCAGATTTTGGTTATTAATCCTGCTTATTACTGTTTTATTTTCGTTGTTAGTCTGATTGACCTTACGAAGCATTTACTGGATTGGACTTGCAAATCTGCTTTTCCTGTAAAATATGAATTACCGTAAAAGCTTCGATGACATTTACCGTGTCTAGTACGGTACCTGTTGTTTTCATACAAGTTACTGATTACGAGTATAGCTATTTCGATTTTTTCTTCGGTGTGTGTCTAGATTTTATTAGACTTTGTGACAAGCTATTTTAAAAACGAATTTCCAGTCCCGACTGGTCCAAATTCTTGGGCGAAAAAACGGGGTGTTGGCAGAAAAAAAAACCGGTCACCCAGCCAGCGAATATTTTTCCTCATGGGACTTGACTTTTTCAGTTCATGATATAATAGTGCCACCTAGTGGTTGGTGTCGTTTTTGGCGACTAGACGGCTGAATAAACCTTTTGCGAGGCGGGACCAAAACAGTTCAACTTAGCAGACCAACAGCAAACAGTTTCAACCAACTCATGGCGACATTCGGTGCAAAACCTCAAGTGTCGGAGGTTACTTTGCGCAAGAACTTTTCAGTTACAGCTGGTCCCAAGAGAGCAATGGCCAGAAAGAAGACAGCTTCCAGCCGTTTCCTACTCCCCATAATTACATCTAAAGGCGTGCAATCTATAGTTCAAAGCACAAAGCCATATTCCGTCATAGACAACCGATCTTTTATTCTTCACGTTGCTAATTTTTTCCGACGCCAAAGCAGGGATTTACCCTAATTTAGGCGGCCTTGTCAGTCATTAATCTGGTTAGACCATGATTAAGTTAACGATAATTAGTATATTTTGTCATAATAGGATTTCGTTAAAATGCTTTGTAAACATGGTGACGGATTATGAGTCGATCCAGCTCACAATGCAATTAGTTATCCGTTTAAATAGAAAATATCTGGAATTTGTTCAAAGTTTTGACAAAAAATACATTAAATTTTCTCAGATAAAGTTCTGCGTTTTATCAAGTTTTTGAAACTTACAGGTCTGCTTGGCTGTAAAATTTGAAAGAGGATTTTGAATTTTTCTTAAATATGGACACATTGAGGTTAGTTATGTGTTGCCCTAATCTAGTATTTTGATCGCAGGCTGGTTTCTGACCAAATACTCAGGTATATGAGTTTGTATATTTTACAATATTATGCTGACATTGTAAGCTATACGGCCAGGGGTAAGACATGATTATGGAACAACAAAAGAAACTCCTCAGATAAATGAGTTGCATCTGGAGTAAAATCATTGCTAAAGTCATGATTCAACCATCTCTGGACATTCAATAATGGCGGTGGCAAAAAGGTGAAGATCATTAGGCTATGTAGTCTTACAGCGGACTCACCACTGCAGTTTTATATTGACTAGCAGTGAAAGGAAACAAAGTTGAGAAGTTCAATACGCCTGGAACTTGATTTCGCTGCAAAATTTGGTCGCCGACCGATTCACCAAACTCTATGAACTGAGCAGGGATATCAATGCCTAAAAAAATGAAAAAATAATTCACAATTTGTACCATAGACGATAAATTTGACGGTGATTTTTCTGTGTTGATAAACATTACAGTTTACCCAATCACGTTAACAAGCTTTACGCAAGCAATGAACCGAGGCTGCAGCAACGTGCATCTTGCATAATTTGCAGTTTTCAAACCAAAATCTGATTTACTAATACTTTGTATCACCAGTCACGTTAGCAAGAAATAACGAAGCAGTGGTTTGAGAGTATAACATCTGCAACAGGGTTTCACGTAACAGATTCCTGGGCTGCATTTTTAAGGGGCGAACAACAATACATGAACTGTAATTAACCCTATAGGTAATGGAACATGGCAAGGTGATCGATGCATGGAAATGATTGGATTAAATTCTGCCTTTAAGGAAAGTTTGGACCAAGAATAACACAGATTTAATAATATAGTTAAGGTTGTTGTAGTTAGCGATGGACACAGAACGGAGGAGACGAGCAAACTGCAGACCATGTCATCTATTCCTGCACGACGCACAAACCACCCAAATGAGTGACTGGTCTAAAAAACATGGATGAGGCCGCCAATAACTAGTTGCTGCTGTGTTGCTGCTCCGACGAAAGAAGAAAAGACATTGAAACAAATATTCAAAATCGTTTTGAATCACAAAACATTCAGATCGATTCGAGGGCAATTTTGAATCAGTGTCTATAGCACCACCAAGTGTCTAACAACATTTGTCGACAGCTAGTGGACAACTTACATTTCGGAATGTCACATTCTTCAAACTTGATTCCATTTGACTTGATGTAGCATCCAGGAGATGAATTTGTCCTCGGGCTTCGGCAAAAATTACTGATAAACTTCACATTGTCTGAACCAGCAGAACTAGAGATAAAAATACATAATAATAAATAACTTCTGGTACATACAACAAGACAGTTGGTTGGCTTAGGATCACAGCCCCAGTTACGTATGCCTACCTGCAGGGCTACACCATAAGATATATGAGTTTAAATCTGATATGGCAACCCCATAACAACAGATGGGTCAAAAATGCGAATTTTAATATTTGAAGAGTTTCTTTGTCGTACAGAACTTGAATATACTAAGCAGCACAACGTTCATGGCTACAAAATTTTATTTAATCAAAGACTTTTCGTCCACCTCTCATCAGGATTAACGGCGGAATAAAGGGAGAAATAACAGAGCAAGAGAATTGAATATATGATAATTGTGACATCACATAAGATTTTTTAATGAAGGTTCAATATTATTGCCTAGGAAAGATATCATGAATTACTGTCTGTTCAGTCAATAATAATGAACGGGTTGAATTTCAACCTTACTGCATACCAGTAGGGAAAATATCTTAAAATTATTGCTTACCGGTACATGTCCTTGATTTCTGAACGGTCCCATGGTAGGCATTCCGCTCCAGATTTTGAGTGAGACACACTCCCCAAATATGAAGCCCCGTCAGAGTCATAACATTCTAAATTTAAATGAAATCCACTGTAACGGCAAAAAATAAATAGGTCTGTCCATCCCTAATTTATCACACCCTTGAAAAATTGTGTGTATATTCACCTTTCGAGTTTGGTATGATCTCTGCAGACGTTGCTGATGCTCTTCCGCAAGCTGCTGTAGTGAGGGCGTCCACATGAAACACCACAGCGCCTCGATATCCAGGAGACGGGTTCCAATACACAGTGAAAATTGACCTCTCTCTAAATTGGAAATTGCAATACCGTTATTGTAGAGTTTTGCTTCGAGACTCAAGGAGTACCGGTAGTTCAATTTTACATGGGAGAGGGCGGAGGATGCATCCCATGGACCTCAAATCTCGTCGCTCGAAGCTCGAACCCCGCGCATTGACCGACAGAGCGTGACGGTAGAACTAGTCCATTTCAAGAAATTTCGGTCACCATGTACCCAATCGCCAATTTCGCTCCCGATATATATTTTACACTTTCAAATTGCATATGTAAGTCAACATCGCATCTCAAACCGCTGATTTGAAGACATCACCGGGCCTGGGGAACAAGCGGAGAGCGGAATAGCGAGGCGCGGGGGAAGTTGGTCGCCAGGCTTGCGGAGGCCGTTTGCACAGGCGTCAGGCATGCGTTCAATTACTGAGATGAATTTGCAACGCGTCCTTCTGTGCGTCACTGCGTCGATCGTAACCCTTACTAAATACAGGCCCCTTTCAACGCAACTTTCAACTTTTATAAAACTTCCGGGATGTCTAACTAGGGCTACGAACCTGAACGATGCTTTAGCGGTTGCAGTGTCATTTAAAGTACCGTTGCAGGCGATAAGTTTGACGTCATCATCGGTATATGTTGAATTGAAGCTACCGACAGAAAGAGCCGTTAATTTATCGCGCGCTTGTAGTACAAAATCTTGAAAATCTGATCCTTCATTTTCGGCGTGAACAGTCACTTTTAGCGGAGAATAAGTCAAATAATTCCGCCGATCAAATGAAAAAATCACCGATGGAGGTGAGTTACGAGCTTCGTTTGGACATCTCTCGTCCATAAATGCTAAATCTCCTTCGCATATCGCAAAGTCAACTAATAACGCATCAACGATTGATGAACGGCCAAAATATTTTGAATTCAATCCATTGTTTGCGCATAAATCCCGTAAATCTTTCGTCCAATCAAATATTAGCAAAAATATAATAATCCATTTTCTTGACTTCAGGGTTACTGCCAAAATATCCATATTTTTTGAAGTATAACGCAGTTATTGTTGACCTTCTGGAGCGAATAAATAGTCCATTGTTTGTAAAGGCAGTTAGCACGATCACATAACCTTTGACCTTAGTCTAGATTAGATAGACGATAACAGAATAGCGTTAAAGTCAGCACTCAGGAATATTCCGGGTGACCCAAGCAGATTGCAAACTTAGTGATACGAAACGTCGGATCCAGCGGACTTGCGGATGACAGAAATTGTCGCCGAGTCGCCCGAACTCGGTCTTGGATCGGTACTCCACGTTAAAAATACTATTATATACATCTCACTACCAACTGCGTGAGATCGCAAGTTTTTCGTCCGTCGTGTAGTATCGGTAAGACTACCCATAGCCTACTTTAGTTCCTACACTACCTAGATTAGGCCAGACTACCCCTGCTGCCTATAGGCCTGTAATCTACGGAGCACGAACTCGCGGTGACCGCAATTGATTTGGTGATTACAAAAGTGTCGCCACGCGACATCCCGTTCACAACACAGATCATAACAAAAAGCGCTAGGAAGACTGAGCGCTTACGTTACGAACGAGGTCTTTGCAATACCGACCGTTCCTGTAGCCTATGTAGCCCTGTCAGGTATTGAACTGGCGTACATGACCTTAGTAGTTGAAAACACCGTAGGACCTAAATTCAAAACAACTGCGGCAAGTCACAACTGAAACTCTCTACTGTACTTTCGCTACTCCATCCTGATCATATCACTGCTGTGAAAGGTTACCACAGATAAGACAAAAAAGGTGTTAAAATATCATCGATATCTCAAAGGTAATCTCAATGGTAAATCGTTTCTAGTGACTTTGTTCTGTGACGTCGTACAATATCCATTATGATGTTAACACGCGACCGAAAAGGTCACAAAAAGTTTGGAATATCTCTTTCGCATCGATCACTTATGTAATTTGAGGTCAAAATGTGAGATTTGTGGGTCATACGCAATTTTATACCATACGCTATTAAACAAAATCGTTTCTATGCAAAAGTACAAAGTCACCAAAAATTTAACATCCATCCTCAGTTATGATATTTCCAAATATAGGAAGTTAAATTTGTGACACCGAATATACTGAGGATGAAAGTTTTATCTGCGGCAACAAATTTCTGATACATTGACTCCACTACAACTTTCAAGAGTTCTTGACTATCGATATGAATCAATGTCTTGAAACTCCTTGGGCCACACAGGGATGTTTTGACATGGAGTCAAGACATCCCTGTGGCCACACTCTCAACTCCATACCTTCGCTTCGTGTTGACACGGAATGCAATTTCAATTTCAAGTTTTACCACAAGTTCTCATCTATTTGAGTCAGAAATCTCGTAAGAAATGCTTTTTATAACTGAGCCTTTTCTATTTTTGGCTAGCCCCCGAAAACAAAAAAGGAAGTGACTACAACTTTTTCAGAGTTTTGAAAAATACGTCATTGATGGATGTGGCATTGAGCGTTGATGGAATGCCGACTGTGTTTTTTTTCAAATTATCAGAGAAGAGATGTCTTTTTGCTTCGTCTCGCGGGGCCTTATATTTTTTAGAGGTCGACCGATG
Organism: Botrylloides violaceus; assembly: GCA_030412335.1. Taxonomy (NCBI): domain Eukaryota; kingdom Metazoa; phylum Chordata; class Ascidiacea; order Stolidobranchia; family Styelidae; genus Botrylloides; species Botrylloides violaceus. Next base: position 25,035 of record JASFYC010000137.1, read on the forward strand.
TTGATTTTTCAACCGATGCAATCGATGATATAATCGACACCCCCTGACTGACGACACCGATATGATGTCTTCTTCTATCATTTGGCACACAGTAGCCACTGTTTGGCGTCCTCATTGAGGTCTATACCTTATGCCGCAATCCTTACTTAGCTGACGGCAGACACCGATTAATCCCATCAGGCTCCAGTCACGTGTGCAGGGCCTGCAGGGCCTTAAAGCGGACGTGACTGTTTGGTTGCGCGAGGGTTCATTGTCCAGTAAGTTTTCATCTTGTTTGCTGTTGACGAGCGACTGGTATTTCAGAAATGTATACATGACAACAGTAAAGATCCCAACTCCTGAGGCGGTTCGCTGCGCTGACGTGACATTCTAGATTAGACAAATACGTTAACCTTGTCTAACTTGATCACGGCAGGGCCTGGCAGGGAACAAACTCAACAATTCCGAAACTTAGAATTCTGACTATAATGAATAAAGCGCTGAGTAAACTGCAAAATTCGTCAACAAAAGAAATGTAGTGTTTATCAATATACCAGTGGCAGTTAACAAAAGGGGGCCTAAAACTCTAATCTCAAGTTCATCCATCGAAAGCCTGAACCCCCTGAAATTGCTCTCTAGTACAATCAAAAGCGAATTAATAAAATGATAATCAATGGAAAATTCCGCACTACCAAAGATTCCAGTTTTTTTTTCAACGGACCGTGCAATTTCACCGTAGATACAGCGCTTCACCACCATTTATCGTGCGCGACTTGGCAATCAATTAATCAACCAACCAACCAATCAATCAATCAGTCAATCAACGTAATCAATCAATTGATTATTAATCTTCCACAAATGTGGTATACACAGCCACGATAAGAATCTAAAGCATTTTGCCACACAGAGTATCACCTCCGCCTAACAGAAGTCTAATAACAATAACTTCAGAACATCAACTGTCCCACCCAACTTCTATCAAACAGTCCTTATTCCTTGTTTACAGCCGCTAAGAACATGCTGTACTAGGAAATAAAATAGCTAAATGCCACCGTCGCATTCTCATGTTCAAGAGTGATTTACAACGCTAATCCGATCTCCCGTGACTCAACACATATGTTGTGTTCGAAGACTCTGGAAGTTTTCGGAGAAAAAGTAAGAGATCTCGCTAAAGCGTCGCATGATTTACAAAGAATGGAAAACCATCATCAACCAACATCAAAATGCCTCGTTCTGTTTATCTCAACGATATGTTATTTCACTTTGAAACGTAAACAACGCGAGACATTCTCAATTCTCTCACACATAAGCCTACAACCAAATGCATATTTGTAAACTAGAGCTTCGCATTATATCAGCAAAGACACTTGCAAGAAATCTTGCCGCGCACCATCAGCTGAGATGGTGGACAGAGGCTGCTTGCAGATGGCGTTTTTAAACACTCAAAGTTGTCTATATTAAAGACCTTAGCTCAGTTGGACTAAGGACGGACGACGGGCTAAGAAAGCTACAATGTATTCGGTGTCGTCAAATATCCAGTAAAGGATAAGCTCTGACATACGCACAATTGATAACCTGAACTGGCAAATCTGTCACGAAACTGTTACGCGACATAATGATTGAAAACAAGTCATCCTGGTTCCCGAGTCCTGGCTAACACACTAGCAATACCACGCATAAGAAGCTCTTTACTGTTTTGTTTCAGCGTAAAACAATGTATGCGGTGATATCCCGAGGCATGGCACGTATTGAAAATGCCAAACCTTTCCTCTCCACTTTTGTTTAACATACAATATTTTTCATTGAAGGATTGACATTTTTGATGCTATTAACTACTCCGAACCTTTTTGATAAATGAAATAATATCACGATATCGCTATCACACTACACTACCGGTAACGGTTACCGTCTTACACCTCGGCGGACAATATTTCTGCATTTTTGTAAATGATATTGAATAATATGACGTCATATGAGATATTACCTGGTGTGACGTCATTGCACCCGTATCAATCAATAATAGTTACTATCACCAAAAGCTCGCAATATTCTAAAGCGTGACGTCATATGAGATATTGCCAGATGTGACGTAATCTCACCCTGACCGTAATCAAAACTTGCTTGAGGGCCTGCAATAAATGAAATATCCTGCCTGACTTTATACCTACAGTACAAAGGTACAGAAAAGCTTTCAGAGCTCTGCTCCTTCATCTATTTCTGAACAAACTGAGGTCATCTAGCTTGCTGTAACGTGAGCCTACCCTTTCTAAATTCCATCAAAAAGGCGCCTTCCATTTATCCATTTAAAGCTTTCATCTAATCCGATGCCTTACTTTGGCTTTCCGCGTTCTTAGCTGTCTATAAACAATAATAAATTTACTCAAACGCCTAAATATTTCTTCAACTCAAGTGGCGCCGTTTCCTAAGTTATCAAGGCCAGTCGCATGTTTAAGCTGGCAATCTGAGTGTTTACCGGTGCAGAAAATCTAACCCGTGTTCACGCATATCGCGACCGACTACAAATTATTGCAATTTTACGCATTGAAAATGCTGCATGCACAGAATTAACGTGTTGTATCGTATTGCCATACAGACATACAGACAGACAGTGTGCCAGAGAAGTACAGTTCAAAATATTTTTCAGATGAACACTTTAACATATGATGGATAATAATTAGAAAATTTCATCCAAATTCAACGCTCCGCCTGTTCCTTTTTAACTATCTTTAACAAGCCTACTGACACTCGCTGGCAAGCAGGAACTTCAACAAAATTCTTTTGAACCTACAGCCGAGAAAGGGTTATGTTCCGTTCCACCAACGTAGCGTAACATTTCCTCAAATTTGAAACATCTGACAAGATATGATATATCGGGTAACTCAAGACAAGTTCACATAAGTACGAATCGTCTCCTGCCAATACAATAATCCATCCTCACCTGATGATGGTGCCTTCGCCACTTGTCCTGGATATTGTTGCATTCTAAACGTTCTGCGACTCATGTTTTTAACGCGATCTCAAAATATTCGAATTGCAACATCGCTAACGTACCATTCAGTCAACTGTGTGGCTGTGTTTGGTGTTGAAGTGGACAGGTTGTTGTAAAAAGCATTTCAATCAATCTATGGAAGATCTACTTATTCGTCTTATCAAAACAGAAAACATATTTGGCACGTGATGACGATATACTCAGCGAGGGACATCTCAGTGGCGTTTACTTGTTTCGATATGTAGGATACTAGCAGGGAATCCACGGATGCGCTCGGGGTAGAAAGTGGATGATCAATCAATCAATCTATCAATTAACCAATCAATCAACCAATCAATCAATCAAACAAGCAATCAAACATCGACCTCAATCAATCAACCAATCAATCAATCAAACAAGCCGACGACGACCGACGAATCAATCAAGCAAGCAATTGCTTCGGAAAAGATGCAACAAACACACAATCAACAACGCGGGGAAAATGCCTACAATAAAGAGTCTATAGCGCGGTGCGTACCACACCCAACACATGCAAGCAGCTCTGCCTAAGAAATTGCAAATGCGCAGCCGGGCCTAATGAAAGCAAATTTACCATTGGCCATCACGCCGAAACCATTCACATCCACATCGTACTTCACTTCGACTCGCGACCACCAGTGCGTGACGTGACGCAATCAGAGTTTATACGATCTCAAAATACTCGTTTTTCGAGTGTTTACAAACCACAAATCTCAACAGTTTCCGCGAAAAATTTACACAAGACTTGAAAAAATGAAGCCGAATTGACTTCCTAGCATATAAACAGGAAATATCACAATAAAATGACGCGTGTCGGAGACAAAAATCCCAACATGGACAGGAAAAATTCAGTCTAAATTTGAAATACAGAATCCCATTTGCTTACAGCAAGACTATCACCTAGACCCAGTGACGTCTGAACAAAATATTGCTGTACCCTTTACGCTTACAAACAGGACGTGTACGAAGAGATATAAATACTGGAAGTAAAGCTTACCCCCATTCTTTACAGAGGAATTTGATATAAATTAGTATAGAAGACGATGTTTAAGGTTTGAGTCATGTTTTCGAGAGGTGGGTTGCTTCGAAGTAGACAGGAAATGAAAACAAAGCGATACGGAATAGGAGAAGTTGAAAATTCGTTAGCACGGATACACGCCTTCAAAACGTGTACGTGTTCAGTTAGGATTTCATGTCACTGATGATGACGGGCTCTGAAAGCTTGAGAACATATTTCGCCACAGATTTTTAACATCCTGTCCAGTTTATTAGTGACCATGACCTACTAGGTCACGTGGTGACTTATTTTTTCTGTTACTATTCGGAACTTCTTTCGCAACAAACTGCGTTGGACATTAAATTTACGGTCACATTTTTTATCTATATCAGATAGCCCGACATTGACTCCACTATTGCTATTTTTCTAATGTTTCCATCTTCACCTGATGAAGGAGCTGTGCCACGAAAGCTTATAATTCTCAATAAATCAAGGCTGGACCATGGCCTACTTTATAGTTTACCTAGAGAAGGCAATGGCTTGACATTAAATCTGTGGTGAATCTTCTTAACGATCGTCCGCCATCGGATCCACTATATTTTTGATATCGTAGGCGAACATTAGCTTACGATGAAGAGTGTCATCGCATATTTAACATCCAGCCTAGATTAGAAATTTAATTCACTAGTTTTCGAAGACTCATCCTTCTCACCACCCTTATCAGTTCATGGTGTTTCAGACGCTACTTAAACAGGCAACACCAAATCTCGCCAGCATGAAAATAGCATTCTAGGCACTTTGTCATTGAATAAGAGTCTTGAACGATGCTTACTAACATACTTTATCATCTTGATTGCGTTTTAAGAGGACTTGAGGATGATATCATGTTCAAAATTTGATAAACACATGCCAATAACTTGTCTGTTCGGCAGGTGGACAGTGAAATAACTATCTTATGGCCCAATTATTAACGCTTATCGTAACGAAGATTCACCGCAGAGTTGACGTCCAACCTTGCTTTATTGAGAAGTCACATAATTTTGGAGCTTTGTTCCTTCATCAAAAGAAGATGGAAATGAATCGTCAAGGCAAATCGCATATTTGGTAATACAGTTTAGTAGCTCTGATACTTCGGTGGTGCAGGCCTATTCTGTGACTAAACGTTGTGTATTGAGAGAGAATCGATCTCTTCGCCTGACTGATGGCCGATATTGATCATCAAAAAATCACGACCGATATCAATCCCCTTACTTGGGTAGCAGTATTTATAAAACCGATTTTGAGTTAAATCCATTATATAAGGCTGGGCGTTACCCAAGCGGGAATATTTTTAATGCTGTACTGTATATCCTATCAATCGTCCACCATCAGTTCCACAACATTACTCATGATTATTTTTCGATTTACTTTTAGGTGAAGAGGTAAATACTTTCCATTCCGTCAGTAATCTGTCCCCATTTCATTATCACCAAACCGTGCAACTCAGAAGAAAATTTATCATACGATACGAAACGCATGAATGAATACAGACAACGATAATGACGTGAATGTACGTCATAATAACTCAGAACAAGCTATTTTAGAAGTTGTTTAACCGCAACGGATGCGATACGTCGATACTCAATTTAACAGTATCATAACAATTACGCTTTATCAACTTTAGGGTGTAGACCAAAAAGGCATCATAAAATACGCCTGGCTTAAGCCTTAAACCTGGTCCCCATCAGCGTCCATTATAATGCTAAGAAAGTGTCATTGGAGTGTGTTCCTCCTATCCAAAATTCGTGCAGACTACGGAATCGCGCTATAATTAATATCGTCTACAACTACATAGACGGAATTAGTCCGAGGATAGATTACTTATCATAAACCGGATTGGCCATCCATCCGAAATTGTTTTTGTCGCACGGTTAGAAGCATATATTCCGGGTTAAAAAAGTTATAACCGTGCGACAAAAACTGAGACTAGACAGCAAATCCGGCTTATGAGAAGGAATTTATCTTCGGACTTATTCCGACTAGGGAGGTAGTTTAACTAAAGCGATTGCGCAGTCGGCACTGGTGCGCTTAATAAAGTCGGCTGAACTATAAAACGGCCTTCTCCCGATCATGACCGCATATCGCTTAGCCTGCGAAAGTTTGTCCGTAAGGAGGCGTTATTGAGAAATTAGTCTATAGACCAATCAGGGAGTCCGACGCGCGCTAGCCTTTTTTGATTCCATTCTCGTGCTCCGCAAAAAAGGGAACTCAAAGGATTAAATGATTAGAGTTGAAGTTGGATGTGAGCCGAGAGAGGTACAGAATCCTAATATTGATCAGACCGTAAGGACTAGGGCAAAGTATAACGTTAGCTTTCGGGTCAACCTTCTCTGGCAGGGGCAGGAAGCTCGCGTCCAACGCAGCAACTATAGGCTCTAGACGAGGAACCTCACCGTCAGAGAGCGGACAGTCAAACCGGTTGAGCAGCTGAGCAGATGCAACACAGTGATTTAAAACGTACATCTAGTACTTAAAAATTTCTTTCCAGTGGGCGTTGCAATTGATAATTCAGAAAATTTTATTTTCCCCGTTTCAAAAAAGCTACGCTTACAAAAAGGCAGAAAATATGTCGAAGGATGAAGTCATCAGATTTGACCAGGTACGTTTGACACGACGGAACCAGTTTAAACCGGAAAAATCCTGCGTGGCCACCAGAACTTCAAAGCACTGTACTATTCTAAGCTTTGTATTACAAAAAACGCCGCTACGGCAGGTTGCCGGTATCACTTTGGCGAGGATTACGAGCGTTGTTAGCCGTATCAGCACAAGCACTGACATTTTTCAATGACAATATTTTGATATTCATATATCTTTCTATATTTTTAGACGACCAATTCCGGATATTGCATACGCCTTCTCCTGTTCACAATCGCCTCGTCTGTTCCCATGATCAGCTACGGAGTTGTGTGTTTAAATCCGGCAACACTTGTTATGCAAGAAATGTATAATGTTTCCACAATCGTAAGTAAAGAATACAGCACTAATCCGTTTGAAATGAAACTCGTAAACTCGCTAATTGATTTATAATGAAGGCAAATTAAGGTATCTATATTTATAAGCTATTAGGTAGAATATAGTGAAGCCGAACGATGGCAGACGATCAATAGATATCGTGAAAAAGATTCAACACAGATTCAACGTCCAGCGTTGGTTTATTGAGAATTATAACATTCACAAGCTTTCGTAGATCCGATCCTTGATCAGGCTACGACCAATAAAATGCCATCCATGGTTGGCAGAAGTGGGCCCCGAGCGTTTTGGCCAAAGAGCCACGCGAGGCTGAGACTTGAGAGCCCCTTGTTACCGACTCAAGCATTAAGCCATTCATTTATTTTTCAGAAAAGGTGGGATGAGCCAATGTCAGAAGAGAAATGGAGTTACCTCCGTTCTCTAACCATTTCTATATTCACGATCGGTGCCTTCGTTGGCTGTTTTTTTCTCAAAGCTTTTTTGCTTTGCCTACCAAGAAAGAGATGCCTTCTTGCAGCTCATTACTTGAACGTAATCGGAGGCTCGATTACTTGTACCACAGCAGGTCTTACAAGATCTTACGAACCTATCATTATAGGAAGATTTATAAGCGGTATGGCAAGTGGAATGGCATTCGGTGAGTAGCTGTTTGAATTTATGGAGTTTTCACCCTACTAAGGTCATATTGCTTACGATGGAGCCAATTGTGGGCGATCAATCGATCAATCAATCAACCTATCAACTGCTTCGGGAAAGATGCGACAAATCACACAATCAAAATGCGAGGAAATTCCCACAATAACGAGTCTACAGCATCGTACGTGCCACACACAACATCTACAAACACACAGTAAGAGTATCAGCTCGACCTAAGAGAATGAAAATGCGCAGTCGAGCCCGGGCCTAATGGAAGCACATTTACCAGTGAACCCATCTACACCCTACTTCCGGTTAATGAGGCACGCTATTGAATACATGCGACATTCAGTTTTCATTAGGTGGTCAACGAAAAATCTCTCTCTCTCTCTCTCCTCTTGGGGGGTGTCTCATAGAGCAGTTAATACAGCCCTTCACCAAGCTTATGAACAGCTCTCTTATGCGTTGGTACGTAGACAGAACGCAATCTAAAATGCCTCGCCTACCACAAATTCCTTAGCGAAATCTTTCTCCTTAGAGCCAAGACAAGTATATGTTTGGTAACCATCCTATGCAATGTAAAATGTTTTAGAACTTAACCGCAAACCAGCTGAATAAGTCATAGTCACAAATAGCAATGAACCAGCCCATTTTCTAGAAAGTTCTCGAATCTATGTCAACGTACTATGTCAGCCCATGTTAAGCGTAGCGTTCACAAGTTCACACACAACAGAATTACGTACGGTGCTTTTAAGTAAACATGGATTACATGAAACAAATTCATATTTATGTAAAACACGATATTTAGCGGCACCCTGCTTTGATAAACACAAACTAACAACTCAGTAGGAAGTCGTTTCATCCCAAATAAATCTGAACACGCCCACGAAACACCCACCAAACTATAACACGAGCAGTAGCGCCGGATTTACACTGTGCGGCCTGAAGTCGTAAGAAATTAAAGTATATCGCAGTATGCTATCTGCTTCACGACATGAACAAATATGACTTCTGCTTCGTTATGAAACTGCGGCAACCTTGAGTAACAGCAATTTCAATTTGTTAATGCTTTACGTGTAATGCAGATTGCACAGAGTCAATATTCAAGGAAAGTTTAGGCCTACACACGATAGGAATCTAACTAAATCATGTTGCTCGCTTCCACAGAGTATCACCACCACTGTCTAAGAGAATTATTGCAGTAAAATGCAACAAGAATCCATATCATGTTGAGTGTTGTCACGCAGACACACGGAAAGCCACCAACTTATAATTTTCCTCAATTTTCAGGCATAGTGACGGTAGTTATTGGAGAAACGAGCGTAAAACATCGATGTCAATTTAACAACGGCCTTATCGGCGTCGGCCTTGCACTGGGTACTCTGCTAGGAATGTTCTTCGGCTGGCCACGAGTATGTTGTAGCTTGTAGGCTTGGCTAGAGCGATTTTGAGCGTAATACGATACTTTAAATACTTCAGAGTGTCATTACAATTTATTGATATTGAAGAGTGTAGTGGAGCCGATGGCGGACGATCAATTGATATTGTAAAGAAGATCACCATAGATTTAACGTCCATCCGTCTTCATCTGATGAAGGAGCGGAGCTCCGAAAGCTTGTGAATGTTCTAATTCTCAATAAACTAAGGCTGGACGTTAAATCAGTGGTGATCTTCTTTACAATATTATATTGATAGCGACCGATAGATAGAGTGACACTACTATGCTAGTTAGTCCTGCCAAATTTGTAGTAACAGCCGAAGGCGGGCGATGACTTGCGACTGTAGTGTCACTAAAATTCGCCCAGCCAAATTGATTGAAAACTGAGTTCAGAAAAGGAGCTGGAAGGAGCTTCTCAACTTCCTTTGTTTTCTGGACAACGTCGTGGACTCGTGACTATACGGTCTATAGCCCCAATATCTCCTCCTGTCTAGATTTTCGGGACTCCTCTGCTGTGGCCACTGATTCCACTCATTCCAACAATTCCGTCGCTCATTTACATTTTGCTATCAATACCGGAGACTCCGTATCAAATTATGAAATCCGGAGATAGATCCGGACTTCGGAAACTAATGAGAAAACTAAGAGATGGATCAGAGGTAAGCGCGTATGACTTGTTGCTGTCCTGAATTTATGGCGTTGTCAACCATTAAGGTCATTGCTTATAAAACGTGTGGATATTTCCGGTCTTAGCACGAATCACTACATCACCATGACAACTATAAGGTGTAATAATCAGTGGTTTGGTATTTTAAACTCATGTACGCCAGGTAAATGCTTATGGTTCACGTTTCAATATTTGCGACTTACAGCCCGAATTAATTTCACGACCACAACCCGCCGTACTCCCCCACAGAGAGGCATTTGAATGAAACTTGACTACCAATCAACCAGCCAATCATCCAATCAACCAATCAACCAATCATCAAATCAACAAATCAACAAATCAACCAATGAACAAATCAACCAATCAACAAATCAACAAATCAGCCAGTCAATCAACCAATCAACCATCAACCAATCAACCAATCAACCAATAAGCCAATCTATCAATTTTATAATTTCACGAATTGAAAACATGGCATACACAGAATCGATATGCGAGAATAGTACCTACGATAGGAACCTAAAGCAAGTTACTTGTTGCCGCGCTGACACACATGTCACAGAGTACCACCTCTAGGAGAATCACGCCAGTCAACCGCGACGAAACAACCTACGCCACTCTCTCTCTCTCTCTCTCTTTCCAGGACGCATTGGATGAAGAGATTCGTGCCATGTGCGGAGAGGTAGAAGGAAAATCGAATGCCTTACTGAGCATGGGATTTGATGAAATGCCAAACAGAATTCATAACGACATAACATTGAAAGAAGCGATCGGTGTTGTCCAATACAGGTGAGCGGGCTGCGTAAACAGCTGGAGATAGACAGATACTGATTTTTCAGTTCCGATACGATAATCGACCCTTTCATCTGACTGATGACCGATTATGAAAATCGAAAATTTATTAATATATCGGCTCGGCAATCAGTCGATTACGGCTGTAGGTCGATTATTGAGTCCGATATCCAATATTGACTTCCTTACTTGACTGACGGCCGATAGCGATAATCGCAAAAATACAGACATCGGCCTCGATAGGTCGGGAACAAGACCGAGCAATACGGGGAGAGTTTGAAACATCTGGAACGGAGGAGTTTAAACTTTTCGCAGCTCTCGCTGGCACTCGCGTTTCGGTTGGTCTAATGTAGGAATGTAAACTCCGAAAGCCTATTAACTAAAGGCGGAGACACAGAACACGCGTCTTGCGGTATTCCGACCGTTTTGCGGTTCGCGACAGCGACTCTCGCGGTCAGCGAGGCCGAAGCTTCGGTAAACGCAACCAGAGTGAATATTTATTATATATATTTATTGACTGTGGACGCAACAACGATCTATAATAGACAGCGCCGTCGAGAAAAGTTAAAAAATTTCAACTCGAATTGGTGCGCGGTCGAGGCCCGCAAAACGAGAGAATCACCGAATCAGCCGCTGTGTGAACGCTCGTACGCTTTCCGCGAAACATGTCCTGGGTTTCTCCGTCTTAAGTTTCCATGGCCGGGCGTTCTAACTGTGGCTACGCGCCTTTACACCCAAACCTATTTATATATACTGTATATATAAATAAATCGGGTGGATAACACTTTTGTACAACCTATTCATCAATTTTGACAGGAGACAATTCCTCATGGTTCCTATGTTGTTTGCGGGACTGGTAGTTAGCGGATGGAATTTCCTCATGCTATACTCAAATGTGATTTTATTGGAGGCTGGATTCGATGCAATATCAATGGTTGTCGTGACTCTATGCTTGCTCATGTTTCAAGTTATTGTCACAGTACCTGGGGTGAGTAACATAAGCCACACGAAACAAAAACAACCCTACTATAGTAAGCATTGACCTAGCCTGAGAGGCTGAATACTAGAGATCGACGGATATTGTTTTTTTTTCAAGGCCGATACGATAATAGGCTTTTCACATGACTGATGGCCGATCTCGATAATCCAAAATCATGAACATCAGCCAAAAGTCGATATTAGGCCGATTATCGTCTGATTATTGAGGCCGATATCCAATATTGACTTCCTTACTTGACTAACCGCCGACGCCAATAATCGCAAAATACAAATATCGGACTCAATAATCGGCCGGGGCAATAATCGGTCGACCCCTACTGCATACGCCATAAATCCAGAACAACAACGAACAATATCAACTCATCCAGCTACGATACAAAACTTCACTGGACCCGCCCAGTTGGCGTAGACTCTTGCAGGTAATAACTGCATGTACCTATTCATTTCACAGACGTTCTTACTTCATCGTCTCGGATCATGGATGCTGTTAATTTGCGGCAACCTCGCTATGATTCTCGGCCACATACTAGTCGTTCTCAGCGTTACTATGACGTCAGAACTTTCCTGGCTCGCAGCTATTGGTATAGCGATCTACTTCTACGGGTAAGTGTATCCCTAAGTCTGAAAGAGATACTCTATAAACGTTCACCGGTTCGTTTTGGCTTGGAACCACAATCGGAGTAACCGCAGTGGATGAAAGGTGATAACACCACGTCCTTCGTCATATCCACCGTTTATTAGCGCTTGTCGCCCTATAGTTGGTCTTTTGCGCTATCTACGAAGTACCCTAAATTGTATAGATGGCTAGGCTTACATACTGCTAGCAATCACGTAAATCTGTCTCGGTGATGACTCCATATGTCAGGCAGACAAATCTTAAATCTGGAGCGATAACAAGTGATCTCTCAGCGCGAAGAAAACTATGGCTTGAGCCTTTTATGCAATGCTGATTCATTTCAGATATTCAGGATGCGCGAACATTGCCGTGTTTCCTCTTGCTTCTGAAATCACGACTGAGAAAACTCGGGCGATTTCGTTCAATTTCGGATCAGGCGTCTACTGGTTCACAACCTGGCTTGTCGGGTTTTGTTCAACATATTTTCAGGTGAGCAGTAGGCCTACGTTTAGCCATCAAGGAAATGTTCCCAAAGACCAGCAATGAGGGAGGTTGCAATGAAAAGATATAGCCAAATGGCTCTTAAGTAAAAGAATGACGACAACCATTTCGGTTGGTTAATTGGAAATTCTTCCGGTTCATAGACCGGATCACTATCACAACCACAAGCCTCCACGCACTCACCAGATACTGACTGCCAAGCAGAAAAGAACGGATACCAATTTTGAAGTTTGGTTTGACTCGGTAGGGAATCTAACCGGGAATTCGGCCGATCAGAAGGCGTGCAGTCAAACCACTCGGCTAACTAAGCAGTTACGCTCACAAAAACCAGCACCTTTCACCAACGCACTTGATACCATACCTCTGCTTTCTTCACAGGATTGGTGGGGTACAAACAGTCTGTTAATATGGACGGCATTCACGATCGGATTCACTGTCTACATTATGATCGGCGTTCCAAACACGAAGACGTTGACGCCGGGAGAAGTACAGAAACGATTCGCCGAGAAATAAAATTGTGAAGTTCTGTTTTAAGTTGAGCGTCCACAGACTTGTATAAAATGTATTATTATATACTTGGCGACACCTACATTATACTCTATATATACCTTCTCCCACGCACACGCCCTGTGAAAGAGACTATGAGTAGTGCGTGGACTTGAAATCGTGGCACGGCCGAGAGAATAGGAAAGGCTACATGATAGTCGTGGTAGCGATCGACCGACCACGATATTCTGCTACCGACCGTCAGTCACGTAAGAAGTCCGATATCCATGAAGCCGAAGCTAAATCTACTTAGCTATAGCCGACCAAAGAGACACTAAACCGCCGACAATAGCGCACGAGCGTCATCTCGCGGTGGCAACAGTCGATACCGCAAACCGTGCGTAGAAGCAATAGTAACACGAAATTGGTTGCCGGATTCCCTGACATCTGTTTACTTAAACACCACAAATTCTCGTTCACAAGCAAGGATTTATTCTGGTCAAAACACGTACCAGTACTGACACATACGCCTGCACTCCCTTCCAAGTCGTAATGCTTTTGTTTCATGTTTCAATGTTATTTTCCTTATAGGAATACATCTCAGATGACCAGCTATGGTCCAAGGGAGTCACATCCTAGTAAGGTCTCTCTTTGACGGTAAATTATTCGCTTATAGGAGGTGTACAGGTGTACTAGGGGCGTGGGGATCTCCCCTACAATAGGCAAAATGATAAAGTGGAAAAAATGTGAAGGAGGAAACCATTTGACCTGGTCAAGGTATAGAAACGAAAGAACTGTAGGTGTGCACCGTGCTATTTTAGTGAGCAACGTATTAGGATATTACTACAGAGACAAATTTATTTACGTTCACAACATGATTATTTAAAAATTATACATGGCAATGGAAACGCAACCCTTTTGTCAGGGACCACTCCGCTTTCCTAAAACAGAAAGTTCGGTACTGCAACAAGGAATAATGGCTGAACGAGAAAATTTGATGTGACGGAACAGCACTAATTCCAATCAGATAATGCCAGAAGACGGTTGTAGTGATGATAGGTTCATATTCTTTATAGCTGGCTATCCCGTTTTCACTGAGCACTACGCTAGAAATGCGACCTCTATTTAATCGTGGGTGAGACGCTTCCCTCTCTTCTCATGACGAAGGAAAATGGCTCTTCAATTCACTTCTCATAGAATTGAAGAAATTGTTCCGCTAGATGGCAGAAGCGATCTAAATGATGCATCTCTGATTTCGGGGTATCGAAACGTGAAAATAGCAGCATTGGGCGATGTATAACTTACGAAAAAGAGGCTGGAAGCACTAAAAAACCACCTGGTCGCACGTATAACGTCTGTCCCTATATCCCTGTAAAATCCTATGGCGATAGTTTCAGTAATAAAAGAGTGGATTTGAGCACAAACAGACAGACACACAGGCTCTTTTATTTATATAGATGACGTAACACTAATCTCCATCAACGTCATCAAATTGCCCTTCAATAGGATTCACATTGGACCCTTCCATTTGTTCGTCGATGTCACGGCCAACGTACGGGAGATCGGACGAATCCGGCTCCCCTGCATCATCACTTACAATAACCCCAGCCATTTCTCCTCGCCCATGGTTCGGTCTTGAAATTTCAGACTGTGCCAACATGTTTTCAAGTCTTTGCAAAGTAGCTTCACCCTGTGGTGTTAAATGTTGTAAGCCTTCCTCTGATGTGTAAAACCCTTCACCCCCACCGTCCTCAAAAGTTGGGTTATAACCCACCCCAGTATTGTCAGTTGCTTGCTCTTCTGTACCATCATAATAGTCGTCACTGTCCTCCGAATCTGGATGTAAGCATTGACCGTCAGCCATCGCGTTAAACATTGTTGTTAAACGATCTTTGCTTTGAGGTATGAACCTTATTTCGATAATGTTACTGGAATATTGTGTCCCATAATCGTTTCCATCTGACTCATCGGTTTCTTGCGAATCTCCGTTGGAAATTGTGTTGCCGTTACAATTTAGCTCCCCGTTATACATAATATAAAGACATTCCTCTGGAAATGCCTAAAAATACCCCTATGTTAGATACCGGTACCGGTACACTCATTAGTAGACTATGGGACAGTAATAATACGAAAGGGTATCAGCCCTTTCATCAACACTTTAGACTTACCTAAACCGGAGCAATCAGGCTATGGATAAGGCAAGGATAGAGTAAGTGGGATCAGGTACATACAACTATAATATATCTAGTTCAATTGCTAAGGCGAGCAATAGGGGGGAAGACCTCCACAGTTACGGTAGCACTTTGAAACCCACTGTCCACGTCGGTGAGGAGATAAAAATTTACCTACCACACCGGTACCGCATGTCCTTAGTGACCTAAGTAACGTGTCATGTGAATAACAGTACCTTAATGATTTAACAGGCCTCTCTCTCCACGGCTGCACTGCATTTTAAGGCGGATTTCAACGATTTGATGCGCAACGAATATATATCAATGCGATCATGCGTGGGTAAAAACGTCAACAAATAGCTTGCACAAAACAAGCAAATAATAAATACAGTGCAGCATATTATAACCTATGTAATGCAGATTGTATGTGCTAGGCTACATCATGCTTTGGCCAAAAAAACGGGCTAAGACATCGTCCAATCCATTTTCACCTGATGAAGAAGCAACAGTTGTGAACAGATTCAAATAAATTTGGCTGGATATTATAACTGCAGTGACACCGTCAACATATCAATCACTGTTAGTGAGACATGAACAATAGATTACTGACCTGTAAATCAGTCGAAATAGCATGGATGGCTACATCTTTATATCGTAATGTTAATCCGCGATGTTCTTCATTTTCCCAGATTAAATTCTCCTCAGAAATGTACAAACATCCATTACCATGATTGTGACGATTTACATTCAATTTACAACTTTGTTCTTGATGCAAAATACCACTTTCCGGCACATCAACAGCAGATAACATAGTTGTAGCAATGTTCTAGTAATGCAATTGAACCATTCCATATTAATAATGAGCAGTAGGACGAAATAGGCATTTCAAAGTGCGATGTTTAGTTGCACAAACATGACAGTACCAACACGGCGAAAACTGCGGTACCAGTACTGGAGGAGATACTGATGACTGATACGGCTAGGAATGAAGTGTAGGTCCGGCGATAATATGATACTTACTAGGAGGACCGGAGCCTCCATGAATTTTTGCATTTTTGCTGTGTTGGTGCTGCAATATGGCAACAGACAGACCGTGCATACAGTAGGCCTATATCAATGAGAAATGCACTAGACTGTCAAATATAGCACACAAGTCACTATTATTATATGCAACTATCCCATACCTAAAAACTAGGCCTACATATGTATATATTTGATTGAATAGTTAATGGAAGGCGACCAACATACACAATTTATTTATCTTTATCTTCCAATGCTTTTTTACATGACACAGACTTTCCTAAAATCAATCCAACTAATAAACAAACATGCATCACATGAAGAAAGAACGAACTTAGCACAGTAGAAGGATAAATATTCCAGCATGCCTCCACAATCAACAATATAAGTATTCGTACGATAGATGGCAGAGGAGTATTCCAAAGCAGTAAAGGCAAAGTGTGATAATACCAAACATAAAATTGATAATGCAATGTCCTACTGAAGCATATACCCAAAAAATTACTGGTAAATAACATCAAGATAATATCAGCATCAGATAAATTCCGTCTAGCACTGTTAAAATTCCAGTTTTTCATAGGGTTAACCATTGAGAGTAAATCTTTAAAACCTTTACTCCATTTGTAAAGAGCAAAAATGAGTAAAAACAAAAAATGCAATGCCAGCAAGACTAATTGAAACTTTTTGTTCAAAAAAAATTCCTCCGGAATTAACCGCCAGTTTACAGTCCAAATATAAAAAAATTGTCGGTTAAATTCAAAAGATTTTGTCAAATATGAAACAGGATATTCAACCAAAAACGGCAATCCAAGAATAACTTGTACTAAGAAGCAGATTGTAAGATACATAATCGTACCAAATATTCCTGTTTCATATAAATACACCAAAAATAATGCTGGCGCAAACAAGAATATATTCATCTTAATCCCAACTGCGACGCTATAAAAAACAGACCCAACAAACCATTTTCTATCTAAAAAGAAATTCAACGACAAGTAAAATATCATCATAGCCATCGGATCATTGAAAAGTCTTAACACAAAGATAGAATGTATCCTATACGATGTACAACACATAAAAACGAACACATAAGGTGGACATATGTTAACTTTTCTGTAAATTCTCATTACCAGAATCAGATTTATCAGGTAAAACACACAAAACAGATACTGTGCTACCTTCACGTTTACTCCATGATTTGTTACAAAGTACAAAATTGAGTATAAATACACGAATCCAGCTGGATATACTAACGGTCCTGTGTCACCCTTCAGTTGCGAATAGTCACGCGTACCATTGATAAATCCTTCGACTTCTTGCATGTAAGCTTTCCAGTCGATTTCTGTATATTTGACGTAATTCACGATGAATAAATTCACTGGAATTTCCGCGATTAATAGCAACATACAACAAAAGTTGAAATACTTGACATCCGTCAAGCATTTCCACGCGAAATCCCACAGATACACAAAACTTCCGTAAGCCTTGTTGCTACTTTTTGTGGTCTCATTAGAGCTCGTTTTACCCGAAATAGCCATACTGTAAGTACTACTAAGCGGCTGAACTAATGGTTTGGAGATGTATGAGATCTCTAAACGGCTGCAAATTTAATCAATGTGCCGGCGACCGTCAACAAACAAATCTCCCGCGACTGTGAAGCCAGATCACGACAACCAGCGCGCCACGGATCAAGCGCGCTTGATGGCGCCCAAGAGTAGATTAATCTCTCTCTCTGTCTCTGCTCGTGCTCCTCAGAACTGAACTAACATGAACATTGACTCAAAACCGTTTTCACCAGAAGCAAGCTACCTCATATTTGATATAATTCATAAGAATATCAATATATTATCTTTTCCACAATCTTGTATTTCTATAAAATACAGCCATTCCCACCAGCACATGATTACTGGTTACAAAACAACCCAATTCATTGCGAAAAGTTTGAAAATCACGTTTACAAAGTGAATGGAACTGAGAAAATATATTACAAAAAAAGGCGCCATAATGTCGATAAAACAACAATAAAAACAATGGATATCTCATAGGCCTACATGACTTACTGAATACAGCAATAGTACGAGAACTAATGACAAATGCATAGTACGCTCAATCCCTCAATAACCTGAGTATAGGATACCTAAAACAGAGAGAAATGCAATATCTATCAACGTAAGCAGTGAAAAGGATAGAGACAGCAGTAAGCCTGCATGTATTAGCAATGGAATTTTCAATTCCCGACAACAAAAAAAGCCAGGAACGGCAAAAAGAATTAATTTCTATTAGACAATAGTGTACACCTTGCAGCCGATTATATCGAGGCCAATATTAATGATTTTACAATATTTGGTATCGGCAGTAAGCCAATTAAGGAAGTTTATATTATAGGCCTATATCAGAATCCAAAATAAGCCTCTAATCGACCAATTATCGCAGGCCGATATATTCATGGTATCGGCCATCAGTCAGGCGAAAGAGTTATTTCATGTCTAGCTATGGCCCTTGGTCTATGGAAACCCATGTTTGGAGAGGCCAAGGCGCGAAAAAGATATCCTTCTGCCATATAGTGTAACAGTGGATAATATAATACAAGGTACACTTGCTACAAAATCACAAATACACTTGCACAGTTTCAGACTAAGTATGTCAGAAAAGCAAGCTCTGCTTACTGGCTGGCCTAAGACGATGCTCCTTCACTTGGTATTGGTGGACTGTACAACCACCATGAGATGTATTCTATAAAGAAGGAAGATAAGACACCCATTTAATCTTATTACACTACCACACATTTTGTTAATTTAGGTTTTTTGCTAAGCTAACCGAACAACTGAACATGGAGGAGGTCATACAGCCAACAATTTGACATGTTATGTTAGGCAGACCACACGGTATTGATGGATCTTACCTGCTTGTCGTATTTGGACTTCTCTGCTTGTGGATGAAAGTTGAGGGATGTCAGGAATATCTTCATCCTCACTGTCCTCCTGAGATTGGTGGGATAATTAAAGTATTTCCAGGGTAATTGGGTGGCCTATATGCTAAAATATCTAACCTCAGGTGAGGCAATGGCTCTCAACAATGCATTGCGAGAAGCTTCACTTGCATACGAATCATCAGCCAAGCCATTTTCATCAGCAGTTGGATGAAGAGGAGTAGTCAGTGTCTGTGGCGATGTTTCTTCTTCGTGTCCAGGAGAAGGTCCTGGTCCTGACCCTGTAAAAAGGACGTGACGCACTACTAAAGAAGATTCACTTGTGGCATTAGTTATCGTAAAAAAGATTAACTTTATTTCGCCGTACCAATCAAAGTATAAACATGATGGGGTGGTACCTTTGGGCTACATAGTTAAAACCCAGCCTTCGTTTAGTGTGAATTGAATTGGATATAATAGAAAATTGACTGTTGTAACAAGGCTGAACTATAATCTGTATCTGTGGTGAATCTTCCTTACGATATCAACATGATCTTCAATATATTCTGGACTGTGATAATTCAAAGCCAAATACAGGACACGTACCTGACACTGTCTCTGCAGCAGCAACGTCACGAAGTCTGTTCAGAAACTCTTCTGGATTTTCAATGAAGATACATACAAGCTCCTCGTAACCTGCAACATAGTCAAGGTCATCTAACACAACAATACAGAAAACTACACCTGAACAATTATGCTGGTAAAAAAAAACAATTCAATGCTAAAACCACTCCCACCGATTCACCGAAGTAGTTAGCCGTCATTAGGTGTCAATATTTGTTGACGAAGAAACCCTAGGATCGCGCTAGAGTGAAACGACTATCCTGTAAAGGTCATGTTAAAGCTACTGGTACAACAGCAACTCTCACCTTTTGGCTTGAATATAATGTATGATCCGATTCTATCCTTATTCCTTGAAGCGTTGATCCATGCCATCTGTAAAATAAATAGATTTGAGTATTTTTGAGTGTAATAATATGACTGCACTGCTTGAATCTTGTTGAAGTATCAAATGAAATAAAGATTCTCTCTCTATCTCTCTCTCTCACTCTCTGTCACTGTATTGATCATTCGTCTATTTCTATTTTCATATTTGTGTCACACAGAAGGAAATCTCTCTCTCTCTCTCTCTCTCTCTCTAAAGCACACATAGAGAGCAACAGCATACAGCAATAGTGAGTCGAAGCCATGATGACCCTACTATGGTATTACTATACGACTGAGGTGAGGAGAACTGAGCTTATCTTACTAAGAATGTGGCAATACCTGTTTTCCAAACTTTTTCTTGAGTCGTTTTAGGTAGACGTCTTTTGAAACTGCCACGTAGCCATTTGGAGGAACGTTGGCAAGTCCGTCAACCAAGGCAGCCTGGAGAATAATGAAGTGATTAGTTGTCTGTGTAGCAACATTAATTAAATGGGTTTCTCCTCTTTTGGCGATGTCCCATTTGTGGCGAATCGAGGGCTGAATTATTTGACAGTGATTTTTGCGCAGGATGCCCTCCCCATCGCAACTATCCATCAACACTTGTCCTGGTGTGGGAGTTTTGATAGTTTTGTCGGTTAATTAAATCTTTTACATCTCCACCATACAGATAAAAATTTTAACATGCTAACCATTCGTGTTGAAGGTACATAGACCATCTTCAACTGAGCAGATTTCTCTCGGAGATCCAGGAAATTATTTCCCCGTCTTTCAAACAACACACAATCAAATGGATGAGCATCGTCACCGTCACCCGCAATGACCTGGAATTGTTCTGTATATTCCAGCACTGACTACGATAAGAAAACAAAGGCTGTCTCTCATAATCTAGTGCCCGGTATAGTGGAGAGAATAAATTTTCTCACGGAATTAAAAAAAGTGTAGCTCCCAATTCCGGCGGGCTAGCAATTCCAAAAACTGTTTCTGGGGAATAAAAAATTCCCTCAAAATTTCATATTTCGAATTCCACTTGTCATAGAAGCTTGGTTCGGGGCTCAAAAGTTACAGAAGCATCATGCTTCTATACGTTGTAGGAGAAAATTTTTGTCCATCTCAATCGAATAACACTCAAAAAATCTATTATAGAAACATACAGAACAAGTTTTATAGACAAGGACACGACGTATATATACCTTGATAGGACCTTTCCACACTTCATCCATTTCAGAGAGAATAGTTTGTTCAACACCTGAAAAAGTGCACAAATTGAGGGAGAGAGAAAGAGAGAGATTTTCTAGGTGTGTAGGCCTACAGTTGAAGAGCGGTGAAATTCCAAAGAATTAAAATAAGTTATGTAACACTAGGTGCGTCGTAGAGCCTCATCAGAAATTTCCTGAGAACGAATTTGTATCATTTTATGATTCGATTCGCCCTACTACAGTATTTTTCGGTTTTAATAAATATCCGTACTGGTAGGCATACCTTTAGATATGTAGACATGACTTTCGATCTCCGGCATCGTCAATCTTTCATTTTCGTTTACTTTCAACATATTCCGCAAAAGAGCCTCTGCTTTTTCAGGGTTCGGAACGAGAAGCTTGCTCAAATCTGGAGAGTTACCTTTTTTGATATTATGAACCCATAACGTTCCATCTTCTCCGAAAGCATGAAGACCGTAACTCCAAATATAGTATATTACGTTGGCAAGGGAAAATACATCAGCAGGTTTCCTCATTCGCCTATTCGTTATATCTTTATAAGCCTCAGGTGCCCTGTAACCATCATCAGCTCCGACCCGAATACTAGTGCTCATTTGAGTCAAGCCATTTACTAGCTTTTTGCTTGCACCAAAGTCGATAATCTTTAAATTTTTTCCATCCAATGTAAACAGCACGCTGCTCGGTTTGAAATCACGATGGACGACGTTTGCGTCGTGGATATGCTTCATACCCGATATGATCTGTTTCACAAAATCGAGAGCCTGTTTTGTGTTGAATGGTAGGTTGACTTTCTTTCTGTCTTCTATATATTGCTCTAAGGTCAAAGGTTGACACTGTTCCATCACAATGTATATTTGCTTCCAAATTAGAGAACCGGGAAGGATGCCGGCGTGGATGACGAAAACGACGTTGGAATGTGAACTTAACTTGAGCAAATTTTCTGCTTCGCGTTTCTGCCATTTTTTATCGTATTGGAAGATTTTTACGGCTGTTAAGCGAGGCTGGCCATCTGCCAATATTTGGTAGCCAGGATAAATAGGCTTACTGGTACGTGAAGTTTTTGAAAGACGCTTGCTCATATCGACAAAAAGTGTGTCTGTCAGTGATTGAACATTTTCTGTAAAAAAATTGGGAGAATACCATTGACATTATTATAAGAATTCAGGCGATTTTGAAACGGTAATTTGCCTGCTCAACTGGAAAGATGGATTCATTTCCAGCTAGACATTGGTCGACCATAGATGTTTTCCTGTGAGAGGACGATGAAAAATTCTACTACTCTCTGGTACTGATTTTCAGAATACAAAACGGCATACAGTACCGATATATACATTTTGTACTTATGGATATGAAGTCTATACAGTCAACGATAGTTAGACTTACCGCCGTTGATACTCTGACCTTGCTGTGGAGGGACAATACGGTCTTCTATATCAGATTCTGTAAAAATAACCGGTCATGTCAAATTCTTGTAAACTATGTGGCGTGAGTACGCGAAATTATTGCGAGATAGAGCTGGCTTGTAGCTCTACTCACAGGTTTTTCATAATCTGAAACATAAACATACCAACATTTTGTTTCGCCAGAAAATGAATATAGGAATTTTTCATCATTTTTTTTCGCTGTGTTTACACAGACTCACACTCATGCGTATATTATGCGGGCATGATGAAAGAGCGCGTACAAAATACAAAAGAACAGACGAAAGTATTTCATTAGTAAGTGACTCATAGTGTCCTATGAAATAACACAGACGTCAGCTAGACTCACCTTCACTGCTCTGTGTATGGATAACTGGAGGCAGAACTTGAGATGGTCGTATGCCTAGCGACAAAAATAATTGCCAATGATCGACAAGAATAAGAAAGATCTAACAGCCACCCAGTTGTTCATGGTGTAATGACTTTGTGGCCAACAAATGAACTGAGGGGTCAGGGTTCTCGATTAGCCTACTTACCAGGTTGTTGATCAGTTGATAATGATACATAATAGTGATAGTGTTCTAAAAGAAAGTAGGAATTGATGTTATCTTCTTTCAAGTCATCGTTTTTATCGTATCACTGACAAGTCTGTTTACAGACAACGTAAAGCTGCATTAACAATATAAAGACAGACATATTTATTGTTTTAGTCATTCACAAGCAAATTGATCAACACAAGAGGAAAAACGACTAGGCTGCAGCAAAGCGATCATCTAGTCAGCTGCAGTACACATGCACCAGATGACATATACCAACAACATTGCAACCAAATCGCTGCCCCTGTGTCCAACACACTATCCCTAGCAATATGGCCGTGTACACCAACTTAACTCATTTCTTCAGATCTGTGACGTTCGAGATTCAACCCAAGTATTCTGATAAAGCTTATGATCGGAAAATTAATGGACAAAATTATACTTACTGTCACCAAAATGAGATTTAATGTGTTTTCCTCCTGTCACAACTAAAAACAAAGGCATTCAAATCATAAAGTACATCATCGAAATTGTCCTCTGGTTGAGATAATAAAAATACAATGAGGCAAAGAAGTGCCAACACAAACATGCCGGGGCTGCCTTCCCAGAATATAGGAGTACGGTACCGATAAGGTTATAGGCCTGAGTGTAGCTCAGGTAATTAATTACTAGATAATGTGTACTGGAATAGTGCAGGAGATATCTCTACTCGTGACCTACCAACAGTTGTACCGGTAGGCCTACTAGTTTCTACCGGAGTTGTATCTTGAACTTGAAGCGCAGCGACGCCTACAAAAGAAAGAGTTGATTGAAACCATGGCAAGTGCGGGCAAAACAAAAACTACATTTATCATATCGCACGAATACGACGCCCCATGACCTACCAGTACAGGCACAGCTAAAATTCCGAACAATTCCCTAACTTTCACTCACCAGGACCGGGGGAAGGCTGAGCTTCTTCCGATGCATCAACGTCCAAGTCCATGTCAGTCTGAGATTCGCTCATCTTATCTTGCAGCTCACGATATACCGCTAAAGTTACCCAGATCAGACGCCACTTCCCTCAAGACCTTGGCGCGGGAGTCATGATGAGGATCTACTGCAGGACCGAGTGACTAAAAAACTTTGCTGCAGAAAGCAGAACTTAGTTCCGCTTGGCTGAATTTTGAAGAAAACAACAAACTACCTCTACGTCCACTGGTGCACGTTCACCGCATTTCCTCGATATTGGCCATTCGTCGGGCGGGGAGGTCTATTATCGTATCAGCTTTGAAATTTCGTTATCGACCAATCTCTGGCCTTATCCAGACATACTTGTATTTCGATTTCAAGCGTGGCACCTTTGCTTCGAACAACGTTCCATAGGCTAATCGTACGCACTTTCAGCCACCACCCACAACCCACAGGCGTACGTACATGTTTGCCAATTTTCATTTCGTCGCCATAGGCGTAGGCCTACCTACTGTCGTCGCCACCAAGAAGACAGCACGGACCTTGGCCCTACAATCTGGCGCTCAGACTCCAGTACTAACGAAATTTATCGATTCAAAATACAAATTGCGAAGCATTTCATTCAAGGGTAGAACTACTTTTCGCAAATGGCTCATCAGGATCACAGAACTTGGCCGTGACATCAACTAGCCTATAAGCTACCCGATATATGGAACCAGAAGTCTAATAAGAGACAGTCGATATGATTCTGACGTCCCCTGTTTTCACTTGCAATAATTCTGCCATGAATGCCTAACCAGTTTGACCAGTTCTGTGCGATATTTGCATAGGCACAATAGGCTATAACTCTAGGCTCAACAGACGAAGTATCCCGCATCGGCAAACTTGACGAATTTTCGAATCCAGTATTCGTAACGGTACACGTCCATATTGATAGACGCCAAGCCAGCTGTTCCACACTGTGTTGAACCGGCAGACACTGTCGCAGCAAGATACCAGCTACATGATGAGCACCTTTGGCATACAACTGGTCCTCCGCTATCACCCTGAAAGCAAATTTATGGGTAAAGAATTAGGCCAGATCCACCTGGAACGCGTAATTTATATCGAAGTCTGTCCACACATTGCTACATCAGCGTCAGCGAGTGTGGTTCAGACTGCAAAGGATCAAACCGCAGACAATGTGTCATTCATTCATGCCAAATGTATGAGTCAGTGAATGGAGTGGCTGATCTGAAGATCCTGGACCTGCTTTCGCTGATAATAGGCTACTTACTCCACAAGAGCTATTTCCTCCAGACAGTTTTCCTACACATATATGTTGTTTAGTATCCAATACTTTCCACACATTATCAAGGGCTAGTCTGTACCCTTGCACGCAGGCGTCTAACGGATACACTTTCAATGCGACTTGCTGCAGTCTGTCGGGGGAACTTGTGTCGTCATGCCATTTCGCTAAAAGGAAAGAAATCCTCGTAAGATCAGGAGCCTATTGCGATGTAGAAGGTCCAAATCCAACAGACTTATCTGCTCTATAATGTGTGCAATAATATTTAAAACATCAACGAGATTAACGACTGGTAACAATGAGATAAGACGAGTCTGGCAGCTAATAGCTCACTACTCCGTAGCGAAAGTCCGAGACTCTTTCCTTTTCAGGTGATCACGCTGTAGCTGTGAACCTCGTTTTACAGAAGGATGTTAAATCAGTGGTGGCGATTCAAGCTTTAGCTGAGGCTGAGCGAGGGACGTCCACAGCGTGCGGTGGCAACAATTACTTATTATTATTATATTAATCGTCGTGTCCGCTCTACAATTTTTCTGTAAAGTAGACAACTCACTTAGACCCCATCCTAACACCCAGCAGGTTGTTGCTGGTTGGACGATTTCACCTTTTGGCAAACAAATTGGTTTGATATTCCTCGTAAATGCGACGTCTTTTTTCAACTGCAATGAGCATTGGGCGATTTTAATCATGGATTTATCAGCTGTCGGTTGAAGACAGAGAGAGAGACTGGCGTGAGCACATGGTTTCACTTAAGCACGTGGTTCCCCTTGGGCACAGTGTTCCCCGTGGGTACAGTGTTCCCCGTGAGCACAGTGTTCCCCATGAGCATAGTGTTCCCCGTGAGCACGTGGTTACACGTAGGCGTGCTCTCCCGTGAGCACAGTGTTCCCAACTGTTTTTGGTGGTTTGGAGATGATTTACATCTACGACTAGTTTCGTTGTCAAGGACCTTCTCCCACTCCTCGGAGTGGAAGAGGAAGAGAGAGAGAGAGTTTCGTACCTTCACCAATGCAATGTCATGCGTTGGAGGAGCGCCCTTGTACCCATGGTGAATGTAAGTCTTTTCTATTTTCACAATCTGATGACCTAACGCAGGAGATTTTACCGCGACAGATCCGAGTAGAACATACGAGTCTTCTGGTGTGCTAAGTAAATGCATAACAAAAAGTTAACGGTTTTTGGTTGTCTTAACTCGCGTTCATTTTACGTATGACACAAGCTTTTAGAGCTCTTTCTCTGAATGTTATAATTCTCAATAAACCAACGCTGGACGTTAAATCTGTGGTGAATTTTCTTTACGATATCTACAGATCGTCCGCCCTAATTTTAACACGGCATCAGCAACGTCACGGCTACCAACCACTACGCTATGCGATATACACTTCTACTACTTGAAGATGCCATGTAGGTACAGTTGGAGAATGGCCGTGGCTGCTAACCACTCCGTTACAGGATAGGCCTGACCCGAGTATAGGACATAGGACACTTACTCGAAGCAGTGAGCTGCAGTGATCAACCATCGTTTATGAATCAGAGATCCTCCGCAATACACGACCTTGTCATTGCTCCTCACAAGAGCTGCCTGAAACGGGCATAACAGCTATAAAATATCACTAATGTCCAGAGCTACAGTAATTTGGCATTGGAAACTGGAAAGAACTTCTATCTGTGTGTGGGTGGGGTTCTGCATGTTTTCACCCCAGTTCATTCACATCCGCCAATCTTCTTTGTAAATATTTCAGCCACCAAATAATGCCTAACGCTAGAGATTCAGGCCACAGCCACGGCCACGTATACATGGACAAATGTGGCATTTGCATACCGTTAGCGACACAGCCAAACCGCGGCCACGCACAATCATACTAGCGTTGTGAGGTACGTGGGTCGAGTGTAAACTTCTGTCTATACATATTGTGATTTCCTTCGTCGCTATAAGCGTTTTTCTCATCTCAAGAGCTTCAGCGGAGGAATATTGGATGTCGTGGAATGCCAAATTTCAGGTTAGTTTCCTTGGTTAGTATTCCTACCGCCCAAGGCCATTGTCCTTGGTTGGCGTTCCTGCCTCCAACAATACGTCTAGATACTGCAGCGTCCGTACCACATTGTTCACGTGAATGCTTACAGCACGACGACATGTCCTTGTATCTGTATTTATAGCCGGGTGGACATTTTAACACTGAAATAACAAAAATGCCTTTAGTTTCATGGCTTGAACTTGAGGCTAACGACAGTGTCGGCAACAAAGCATCGTTCCGATTTTTACGCCGCCACCTAACGACAGTTGACGGGGTTTTAAGTCTATCCTCTATATTATATTCTACGCGGATGACCGCGGTGGATTGAATAACTGTATGCTGTAGGATAGAGTAATTTCACTCTGCCGGATGCCCTTTCTGCTCCATTTAACCTACTCAGCATTATGAGCGCTGGCGACAGAGAAACTCCACAGCTTTTAGCGTTAAGCTAAATTTATTGAGGCACAAGCGCGTATCATGACGTAACCGCACTAAAATCTCGAGAGAGTGAGAAAAACGGGTCCGTATACGTACGTATCGTGTTAACCCTGCTTGAAGATATTCACTCCTTCATTAGGTAAAAACGTGTAAGGTGAAGTTTTATCGGACCTGACAGCAAGTAAAAGTTGTGATGACACTGTCTACCTTCCGCCATTGGTTGTTATATATCACAAGGTTTAAGAATTGTTACCTGGTTTGCACGCGTCGATGTTACAATCATTGTATGTTTTCGCACATTCTACGAGACTGTTAAGTGAACATTTGTTAATCTTGAATTTGATACCTCCTCCGCAAGATTTTGAACAAGGCTGCCACAATCCCCATCCTGAAAAAATTACGAGGCGTGGATAAAGATGAGGTGGTATTGGTGAAAAGCGCACGAACATACGCAGACAAACTGTGCTAGTCGGTATAGACAGGGAAACTCAGGGATCCAAGGATAGCGAATAAGGCGGATAATTTTACAACGCTCTGCAATACGTGGCGTGCTATTTTCCCGCCACACAACGTAGAACAATTAGCAATTGTTACGTCATCAGCTGTGCAACAACATCGTACTTGGCGCGCTCTGTTGCGGTGACGTCATCACCCCAGAATTTCCGGCTGGATCAGTCCCTGAGGAGACTTCTACCTGAAACCCACGACTGCTGGGTACATAAAGCCTCAGTATAGACGAAGACCAACGCGAAAGAGCGGGATGAATGGGAATAAACGGCTTAACGTACCTGAAACACATGGATGGGTATTGCATTTTCGATAGACAGTACTACAGACATTTCCCCAGGCGCATCTTTTCATTGTTCTGAGTCCTCCCCCACAAGATGTACTGCAGTTAGACCAGGCTGGAACAGAAATATTCTGTGTTATGAGCGGCTAAGTATAAACCAGGAACTGCGAATGCTAGGGACCCAACAGAATAAATCTCTGTCTGTCTGTCCGTCTTACCAAGGAAAGGCGGGCAACTAATCTCATAGATTTGTGGAACCAAAATCGTATTGCATTCATTGCATTGCGCATTAATTCGCTATCTCTCTATTTCTCTCTCTGTCTTTCCTAGCTACAAGAGATTTAAAACGTAGGCTATCGTTTAACCTTACTTTTCGGATTAGCTATTTTGATAATTAGCAGAAAAACAATCCCAGATAATCGCGCAGAATTTAACAGCTTCATTTCGTTGCATCAGTTCTTAACGAAGGAATTTCTCAAAAGCATCCATCCCATGTATAAGAAAGCCTTAGATGCGAGTAAATGTATGAAGTACCATTAGTAATACTAAATGCCATTCCCGACCTCGGGCAATTAACTTTAATTACGAAACTCTAAATTTACTTGTTGCGACAGTGCACGTTTGAATTAGCGTTTAATCCAATTCGAAACTTCAATTTTGTTGGGTAAGTTTGTATCTTGTCGTCGCGCAGTAACGGAATAACAGAAGATTGATTGGGCGAAGGCTAGGCCTACAGACCGGATATGTTAATTGTTTTTGTTTCGAATATATGGCGTTTCAACCTACTACGGCAATGTAGGCTACATCAGGTAAATTCTTTCGGTACGCGTTTCAATACGTCCGAGGTATAGTCCGTAATACTCCGTGCTTCCCCCGATACAGACTGCCGCAGTAGCAGAGGACCAATAGCTAAACCCACAGACAGGGTGTAAATTATATGGGGCCTTGCGCACCGTGAACCGACAATGCAATTTGCTGTGATTGCTTATTGATTGATTTTAATTGGGCGCATTTGTACTGCCTTCATCAGATGGATTGCCTACGTTACAGTACGTGGGCTTTGGCATCCGCACGACGGCGAAACTCAAATTCACTGCGCGATTGTATATAAGTTCCTAATGCCTAAAAACTTTCCAATCCTCACGTATCAAAATTACCTTAAAACGCCCCGAAATTCCAATTATTGTTTTGACAAAAAACAAGTGTCTCACGTTCCGTTAATTTAAGAGAAAAAAATTCTCTGCCTGGCAGCTATAAATCGTCTTAATATCAGCAATTACGCGTCAAGATTAGTTAGCGATTGTTGGTAGTGAGTATCATGTGGTCTCCGATCTTAACAACATTGTTATGCTTCATCCTCGTATCAATCGCAAAGGCACAAAGTAAGTATGAGGGTGACGATGAAATTGGTCTTTACGAATACAATACACGAGGCTTGCGCCAGAAGAAGGGTTTAAAAGAAAGAGTGGCAATTTTTGTACTGATCAAAGAGAAATTATTTGGGGATTACAGCTCCTTCTGATGGCCTTCTTCTGACTAGACGTCAAGGCAGTAACACGCAGCCATCACTGTTGTGGCCTCATCGAAGTTCTTGAGACCAGTCAGTCCATCGTGGGGTTTTGTACAGGGATGGATGACGTGGTTCGCTGTTTGCTCCTCTGCACCACATTCGCATGCCGCGAGACTTCACTTGCGAAGGGACGATCTACAGCATCGCAAGCCTATAACTTATAGGCCAAATGCGTGACATCAGCTCTATCGTTTATAACTACTATTCAATTCTCAGCATGGTCAGCATGCAGTAAAAGTTGTGGTGGCGGGACCAAGACAAGGAGTTATTGTTTGTGGGGTAGTGTCTGCAGCACTATATTTCGTGGATGTAACACTCATGCTTGTGTCTCAGGTGAGGTCTCTTGCCGTAGGACTGAACTATTGCATTATTTAGGAGCCAGTATACTCAATCAAGCGATTGGGTTTCAACAACAAGACCTCTAAGCCTTAATGCACAGGGCGAAAACATCCGACGCTTCCGTTATTTCGGATTATTGCCTTAGAGTTCAAGTGTTAACAGTCTATACAACATACTGTGTTTTCCAGGTTGGGGTTTGTGGCAGCCATGTTCCAAGTCGTGCGGCGGAGGAACGCGGTTCAAAGTCGATAAATGCGCAGATAATAGCTTCATAACATGCCCTAAGACTTACGGTGACTGCAATCAACACGACTGCAAAATTCGTAAGTCTATTACCTTCATATGATATCGTTAAGAAGATTCACCACAGATTTAACGTCCAGCGTTGGTTTACTGAGAATTATAACATTTACAAGCTTTTAGAGATCCACTCCTTCATCAGGTGAAGATGCTAAGAAGGCCCGATACAATACAGAAGAGTACCTCACTTTTCGTCGTTTAGTGGCACCTCGAACGCGACTTCAATCGAATAGTCCCTATAACTCCTACCAATTGAGTCCACGCAGAAAAAATTCAATGTATTTATTCCTTGTTTAGTTTCAGGATGTGTGTGTGAGGTAGCCCTACGATGTAACAGTAGTTCATGTGATACCTTGTATCGGTTTGTTTAATTCGCGATTTTCAGTCACACGGAAAGTCTTGCATTCTCGTTGATATTCTTATAGTAAGGTTGAATACTTTAAATTCGTTTCTGCGAATCTAGTTCAATATATTCACCGTTCAGTTGGCCGAGTGGTTTAGACTGTCTGCCTTCTGATCTTGAGGTTTCGGGTTCGATTCCCGACCGAGTCAAATCGAATTGGTATCAACTCAGTCATAGGAGAGGGCAGAATGTTGTGGTCGTTCCTCTCTGCTTGGCCGTCAGTATCGGGGAAGTGCAGAGAGCCGTGATTGTATTAGTGATCCGGGCTATAAGCCGGAAGTATTGACACGTATACCGTGAGCATTGACCTGGCGTATATGACCTTAGTAGTTGAAAACGCCGTAAATTCTAAATATTAAAATAAAACCTTTTTCAATACATACCTTCTTTAGTTTCAGGATGTCCAGTTGGATACAGGTTCCGATACAAAAACCCGTCATCCTGCTGCAAAGTGGTCAACGAAAAATGCGGAGTAGACCAAGCTAGCAATAGAAGAATTGTGGGTGGAAAAAATGCGACGCAAGGAGAATGGCCGTGGGTGGTATGTAAGCAATTCACACTGTTTCAATGACTTTTGTGACCAACGGTATAATTAGGATTCTTGTATAAGGGAGGTTTTAAGCGTACACACGAAGACTTAAAAATTGGTATCCGTTCCTTCCGTGTTTGGCAATCGGTATCGCGGGAAGTGCGGAGAGCCGTGATTGTATTAGTGATCCAGGCTTTAAGTCGGAAGTATTGACACGTATACCGTGAGCATCGACCTGGCGTACATGACCTTAGTACAGTTAAAAACGCCATAATTTCCAAATAAAATAAGCGTACACACACGTGCGTGCGCGCTCACATATAGTGACAGCCCGAAATTTGTAGGCCTATCAATCCGTTAACTGATCCCTTTGTTTTATTTTTGTCCTCAGGTAGCACTTGTGAAGACGATAGAAAAAACAATATACTGCGGAGGCTCTTTACTGAACAAACGATGGGTGCTTACGGCTGCACATTGCTTCGAGTACGTATGTGAACCGTCACCAGTGGGCTTACCACCACGCGCACGACACAGGACTGTTCGTAACTCGCCGTCGTACATTTTACGGAAACTGTTTCGTAGGACGAGCGCGTGTGTTTCCACGTACATGACTAAGGTTTATGGTGAACCGTCCACCATCGCCTACAAATTTACCTATTTTGAACTTCTTTCTTAACGATTCCTTTCGTATTGTAGCCCAGTTGTAGATTTGTACGTTTTATTGGGATCAATAACGATAGACAAACCTGTCGCTGGACATCAAATCCGAGGTATTGAAGAACACATAAGTCACCCTTCCTACAACTACCCGAAAAACGACATCGCTTTGGTAAAGGTAAGGATTATATATACTTTTGAAACGGGCGGAGTTGGAGATATCGCCAAAATACGGGAAACCAGGAGTCCAAAAATACGGAAAGGAATGGAAATAGCGGGATATGATTAAATGTTGAACGCTTGCCTTCGATAGCCTTCCGGCGTCTCCTTGTCCGGCCTGCATATACACGTCCTGCACGCCTGATATGCATATGCACCAGAATGTGTGTATATATTAAATGTGAGTGTGTGTAAATGCAGCAAAATTCGAATAAGGACAAAAATAATCAGTGTCATTTCCTTTCCTGTATATCCCGTCAGCGTAGGCATAGAAAAAAAGAAGGAGTTTATTTTTGTCCTTTCTTTGTTTTTGCTGCATTTACAAAGAGTCAAATGGTGTATGCACACTCACTATTTCCGCATTATCCTCAACGCGCTGGCCGTCTAGCGAGGAAGCTACGGATACCATATTAACAATCTTTGGTATGATGCAGTCTCGGGATTCGAACCCAAGACCTGCTGGTTTCGTGACCAACGACCTACCAACAGCCCACTACACTACGGAGCCGGTATATCTGTCTCTAACGGCTAGAGTCTAACCCGTATTATTGCTTAACATATTCAGATGAAGAATGTCGTGAAGTTCACTTCCGACATCAAACCGATCTGCCTGCCAACTGGTGAAATAACTCCACTCGATACGAAATGCGTGGTCGTCGGTTGGGGACTCAGTAAGTATAGGCCTACTAGGTTGCTTCGTCTGGGACTGGGGAACTTCGTGTGGCTACCCCGAAGAAATAACAACTATGCCAAACGAAAAAAGACGGCTGTCATTTGTGGCTTCGTGTTACACCAGTAGGGTAATTGGCCACGATGGTAACATCTCTGGGTCAAATGTCAAGCAAGTCAAATAAAACACTTCAAAATAGATATCCGTTCATGCTCTACTTGGCAGTCAGTATCAGGGAGACTGCGGAGGGTTGTAGTTGTGATAGTGATCCGGACTATAAACAAGAAATATCGACACGCATAGCTTACATAACCTGGCATAGATGACGTCATAGATTCAAAACCTACAACAGACTCGGCTTGTGTCAGTCCGAACTGGAAAGACGGGAACCCAAGCGGGTTAAAGCGAGATATACTAAATCCAAGGTGCTAGAAATTTCTCTGAATATCAACAAACTCTGCTTAAATCTACCTTTGCTTCGAAACTCCTCACGAAACGAGTTGTGAGAGAGAAATAAAGAGAATTTTTTTATTAAGTCGAAATATATCTAAATCTATGGGGCTAAAAATTTGACCGATGATCAAAACACTCTGCCTGAATCCATCTCTGCTTCGACAAAACCTTTACAAACTATTTTCAGCCCAATGGAATAATTCAAAGAGTTTTCAAGAC
Organism: Botrylloides violaceus; assembly: GCA_030412335.1. NCBI lineage: Eukaryota > Metazoa > Chordata > Ascidiacea > Stolidobranchia > Styelidae > Botrylloides > Botrylloides violaceus. The sequence goes on from JASFYC010000137.1 coordinate 59,263, forward strand.
CGTCTTCAAAAAGTCAGGCTGAGAACGTTACCTTTAAACGCTTGCATTCAAGGCTACAAAAATATTTTTGATCCAATCTGGAATTCCGTAGATAAAAGGCAACATATGTGCGCTGGAACTTTTTCAGGAGGAAAAGACTCGTGCAATGTAAGTATACGAGGAGAAGGGGTGGGGGGCTGCAATTGTTTACATCGGGCGTAGAGCTTAGCGTACGTGACGCTTCGAACGAGAGGGCGAGCAATGCGAGTATTGGAAGTTAGGGAGGATTAGGAGGCCTATAAAGCTACATTAACGCTTGTTTACATTGAGGGTAGATCTTGCATCCATAGTGGGGAGGGAGAGGGTTTTAAATCACGTGATCAAGAAACGTTGGTAGTTGTGGGGCTTTGCGATCTACCGTCAGAACTTTTACGCTCACCGGACGATCGGCGCAACCCTTGACACGGAAGACGCCAGACTTATTATAGAACAAACGAAAATTGACGCTTAGCGAGAAAAAGACTTTTGACACCAGAAGTTCTTTAACTATACTTAACTACAATTTGTAATATTTCAGGGTGATAGTGGTGGACCTTTAATGTGTCAACGATGTTCTACGTGTGGTTGGTATATAGCAGGAACTCTAACTTTTGGAGCAGAAATATGCGGACAGTCTGGAGTTCCTGGTTGTTATATGAAAGTCTATAATTATCAATATTGGATCAGACAACACGTCTCGCTATCTAATAAAGAATATTTTGTTTGTTAAATCAATTTTTAATAAAGATATTCTCTCTATTTCTCTCTCCTCAACTCATTTCCTGGGGGGTTTTCGAAGCAGAATTGTGGTTATTGATATTCAGCCCCTTAGATGTAGATATATCTCGCCTTAATAAAGAAATTCTCTCTCACATATCTCTTCCTTAAGCTTTTCGACGCAAAGTTGTATTCAAGAACAGTTTATTAAGATTCAGCCAAATTTCAACCCCCATAGAGTCGGATATATATCGCCATAACCCCATCGAAATCCCGACCGGATTCCCATCGTTCCAGCTCAGACAGACACTCCACGAATGTGCAATCTCTGCGACATTTATCTACAGATTATTATTGATTAGTTTAGCAATTATGTGAAATCATAAACGCGGTTCAATTTTCTGTGATTACCCGATGGATGGGCCGATGGGAAAATAATAGCTGTTGCTGTTTTGAATTTATGGCGTTCTCAACGCTACTCAGACCATCTACATTTAGTACACAATCTCGATATTACCAGTTTCAAGGCCCAAATCACTGCCGTAACCACAACATTCTGCAAACGAGAAATTCCAACGCATTTCGACGGTAAGTCATCTTTAAAGATTTGCTTAAGATTAATCTAAAGGATTATCCGGCGAAGAGTCACATTTCTCGCATGTAATCTAGCACGTATAAGCGCTGCAGCTTTCGGAATCGTAGTCGCGATGAGTTGAGCAGAGCATGTACCAATGTTAGCCGTGACGTTCGACTGTCCGCTTTCTGGTCGGAAGGTCGTGGGATGTATTCCCGACCGAACCAAACCGTCACAGTCTCTTCTTAGTGATCAGTGGTTGCGATCTGTGTTATAAACCGTAAGTATAGACACGTGTAATAAGCATTTAGAACCATCTTGATAATTTCGGTTAATAGTCCGACCACCATCACAACTACAAACCCTCGATACAGACTGCCAAAGGTCAAGCAGGGCTGTAACGGCGCACCCATTGTAAAGTCTTTGGTTCTACAAGAGACCCCGAGCCGTGATTGTAATAGTGATACGGGCTATAAACCGGAAGTATTGACACGTATACCATGAGCATCGACTCGGCGTACATGGCCTTAGTAGGTGAAAAACGCCATAAATTCCAAATAAAATAAAAAATAAAATACCCAGTTCCATTTCTGACCGAGTCGAAACGGAGACTTGGCTATAGGGATGAAAGTAGGGACCTCTCGTTCAGACGATGGACACCCAATTCAGCGGTAAATTTCGTATTTGCCCGTCCTCTTTCACCAAACCATACAGCGTAACGGTTATTTGACTCGGTTGGGAATGATCAAATCAACTCTGTCAACTGAGCGGTGAATGTCATTTTATCAAACCATGCAGGATTACGGCGCAAGCAAGTTAAACATGATTTCAATGTCGCAGCTGTTGTTTTTTAAATTACAAGGCATTTACGAAAAAGCCTCAAGCTGTCTATGCTCAAGGTGTAGGAATTTTCGATTACAGATAAAAGCGAGATTTTTCTTTGCCAAAGGCTTAAATCTCACCTAGGATGCTTCCTACGCAACGAATATCAATTAGCATTCAAGTCGGTTCGTTCTGTTTGCGTAGGAGATGATGAGACGTAGATTGCTTGTAATTTTGTTGGCGGTCACGTTTACAGTTGATGCAATACGTAAGTACTTATAGATATTTATTATTACGTTTATGGTGTGCGGTGTTAAGTAACTCGCTGATGACGTCACCTGTGGGCTGAGAAACATAATTTGCTTAACAGGCAGTCTCTACAATTTAATGTTATCGTGTACGGCATATATGATAGCCCGCTCGATGATGTCAAGGAGGCGTGATGTTATTATTAGCAAAAGATCGACCAAATTAACGGATAATTCTGTACTATTTTTGTACCTAACGACGTTTGCATCCAGTAGAGCAGAAACGTACAGCGCCAGTAACCAACTTCAAGCTAACAGCGTATTACAGTCACCGTAAATGTTAGTAAACAAAAAACTGAATGAACGTATCTGGGGGTGTGCCAAAGGTTTTAAAACTGGTGTCCGTTGCTTCTACGATGGGAAGTCGATCAGAATCGAAAGAGCGCGGGGGTTGTAATGATGATAGTAGTTGCTGGGGTATCAGCAGGGATTATCGACCGTAGAGTACCGCACGGGTTGATCTGGCGTACATGGCCTTAGTAGGGTGAAAACGCAATGAAATTTTTAGCAATCGACTAACAACATATATACTTTTCTTTCTAGAGTGGACTCCATGTAGTAAAAGCTGCGGTACCGGAATAAGAACAGGAATTTCATGTTTCTGGGCTGGCTCTTGCAGTACAATAACTCAACGATGCAACACTCATCCATGCATATCAGGTAAGGGGTGCGTGAGGTATCCTATCTCTAAGAATTAGAGGGTATACAGTAGTGTGTGCTTTCGTGTTAACATGGGTTGTAAGATAGGCCTACTGGAGGATCACAGGCTGTGGTATAATTGACCTGAGTTTATTAATAACAGGCTGGGGTGTCTGGCAACCTTGTTCAAGGAGTTGTGGAGGCGGAACAAGATTCAAAGTGGACAAATGTTCATTGAATGACTTACAAACTTGTCGAAAAACGTGGGACGACTGCAATACTCAAGCGTGTAAAGTTCGTAAGTATTCGATCAACCTAACCGTGCAGCTAGTGCAGCATCGAGGAGAGTTGTCCAGTAGTACAGTATCACAAATTTAACATCCAGTCCAGTTTATTGGAATTTATTTAACAAGTCTTCGGAGCTGTGCTTCTTCATTAGGAAAGGGCACTGTTCATTTTTGTCCATATTCGATTTTTGCTGCATTTACACAGACTCAGATAATATATACACACATTCTGGTGCAAGATGTGCATATGCAGGCTGGGCAAGGAGACGCTGAAGTAGCCGGACGACTATCGAAGTCAAGCGCCCACCCTCCGCACTATCATCAACGCGCTGGCTGTCTAGCGATGTAGCTACGAATACCAGTATCGCTCCATGGGATAGTTGCAGTCTATCGCCCTACGAGAAGAGATATTAACACTTTCTTTCTGCTCTACAGTTCCCTCATGTCCGAGTGGTTACAACTTCAGATACAATGACAAAACTTCCTGCTGCAAAGCCGCGACAGAAACATGCGGGAAAGAAGTGACCAGCATCAGAAGAATAATAGGAGGAGTAAAAGCAGCTCCAGCGCAATGGCCTTGGGCCGTGAGTATATTTTCTAACACTGACCGTTCAGTTGGCCTAGTGGTTTAGACTGTCCGCCTTCTGATCGGGAGGTTCTGGGTTCGATTCCCGACCGAGTCAAATCGAAGACTTTAAAATTGGTATCCGTTCCTTCCCTGCTTGGCAGTCGGTTTCGGGCAAGTACGGAGAGCCGTGATTGTAATAATGATCCGGGCTGTAAGCCGGAGGTATTGAGTATTGACACGTATACACTGAGCATCGACCTGGAGTAAATGACCTTATTAGTTGAAAAAAAAACTGCCCTTCATGATCCTCAGGTGCCTTAATTATTAGATGGCCGAGACGGGATTAACTGGGGAATCCAGCGGATAATTAAAAGCAAACCGACCTAGTTTAAACTCAAAGACTTCAAAAGTGGTATCTGTTCCACCTCTTTTTGGAAAGTCATTATCCAGGAAGTGCGATGGTCCGAGCTAAAAACCGCAAATATCAATACCGCGCATAAGCATTGACCTAGAATCACCTGATCAGTTGAAGAAGACAACCACAACTCATTTAGGTGGTTTTGGTGAAGAAGTCAACAGATACCACGCATTGCGGAGGCGCGCTAATTCACAAGAAATGGGTAATAACAGCAGCGCATTGCTTCGAGTAAGTTTATCAACGTACCGTAAATAGGAATAAGCTACTAGCCTATAAGCGCGTAAATATAATTTTAATTCTCTGTTCTGTTGTCTATAATGCAGTAAGCCTGTTGTACAAATTTACGCATTGCTTGGTTCGGTAACGATAAAGCCTCCGCACCCAGCTGGCCAAAAACGGAAAATAGACAAACATTACCAACACAGTGGATACGATTACCCTCGGAACGATGTTGCTCTTGTCAAGGTCAGTAATCAAGACTATAGTGCAATCACAGTAGCGCGAGTTAAGAACATCGCAAAGAAGCCTCACACAGATTTAATAATATTCACCTGATAAAAGAGCGGGTCTCCGAAAGCTTGTGAATGTTATATTACAATTCTCAATAAACCAAGGCTGAATTTTAAATCTGTGGTTAATCCTCTTTACGATATCTATAAAATGACTTCTGCGGATCAAACTACATCTGATTTTGTGGACGGGACGTGCTTTCTGCAGCCCTTTCGATGATTCAAATTCACCCAGCCCGAATCATTAAACACACTCACCACGGTATTGTTGGGACCGCGATTATTTCGTGCATGTCTTATGTGCTCGCGAATAAGGCATGGAAAAGCCCCATAAATAAATAACTGTTTTGTGATTATACAGTTGAAAACAGAAGCTACCATCAACTCATTCGTTCAACTCGTCTGCTTACCGAGCAGTGAGATTGTACCGCTTGATACTACATGCATGGCACTAGGATGGGGGTTAAGTAAGTGTTTGTGAATCTACTTTACGATATCTGTTGATCGTCTGCCATAGGCTCCTCTGTATCCTTCAGATATCTGATAGAATTTCAGATGAGAATCCTTCCGTTTCGGCTTACCAGTCTTTTCAATCAACAGCACAGTGGCACGTTGGCGATGCGTCGAATCATCTAATGCAAGTTGGAATGAGGGTCTTACCGATTGAGGCTTGTATACAAGGTTATACAAATATCTTCGCTGTCGAGGCGACGAAGATTACAGGCGAACAACATTTATGCGTTGGTATTTTACGAGGAGGAAAAGACTCCTGTACTGTAAGTAGATCATGTTAGAGGCCTCACAACCAAAGCCAAATCGTGTATGCTATACGGGTATGTACGCCAGCCCGTCCACTAATGTAACAGCGGAGGCTTGTTGACACTGACGTAAAACTTAGCGCTCGGCCAGGTTCTTCAGACCAGTCACCAGTTACTCCATCGGGTGGCTTATTTATTGCACAGGACGACATGGTCTGCGGTTTGCTTCTCTGCACCCCACTCGCATGCCGCACTGGTCGCGAAACACATACCTAAATGTGATAAACAAGGCTTAATACAGCTTTGTAAGACTTTGATATTGCCCGATATGCCCGTTACATCCAAGTATACGACAACCAGACGATAGAAGCGGAACACGGTATCCTTTACACAACCGGTGAATGTCTATTTCATGACAGGGCGATAGTGGAAGTCCCGTAGTCTGCCAAAGATGTTCATCCTGCGGCTGGTATCTTACCGGGACAACTTCATTCGGAGCGACGCAATGCGGGAGAGCAGGAGTCCCAGGCGTCTACATGGACATACGGCGATACGAACAGTGGATTAGAAGTTATATCAATTTATCATTGACCAATCACTTTACTTGTAACAACTGACCTGCACGTGAAGACACGCGAATTGTTGAACGCATCAGGGATTTGAATCAATAAAACAATCAACCAATCAATCAATCAATCAATCAACCAATCAACCAATCAATCAACCAATCAACGCAATCAATCAATCAATCAACCAACCAATCCACCAATTGACCGATTTTATTGACTTACAAAAAGTGTGGCATACATAGAGATAGAGTCAATATGCGAGGAAATCACCAGCGATAGGGATCTATACCGTGTTGCCACGCATATCCACAACAGTACCATCTCTGCCAAAGAGAATTTAGTCCAGTCAGGCGGTTGACGACAGAGGATAACCATACAGTGGCATGTTTTCTTGTTTATTCTTAACGTTCTTGCATTAATGCCTTGAATTATTTCAAGTCTTTAACTTTTGCTGGTCATATTAATAATAAATAGTAAATGACATATTTGGACTGCGTCTTTTTGGAGTAAGATTTAAGGCCGCAACGCGAGAGGTGGTCGCATCTGCCAGTACTCACGGTAACGTGTTCAAGTTCCTATACTGTGCGGCACATTGTTTGCGGTCGTACACTTTCCGGCGAAATTTAGAAGCAATAACAATAGCTTTATCACCTTTCAAACTTCTGAGAAAGACTCAGATTCAGTATTTATGATTCATGAATGGTATTTTTTATGATTAATGTGATATCATAATTGTACCCTAGCAACGATAACATGCCATGTTCAAATTGTGGGCGAGAAAACCTAGAATAACGAGGACGTGACAAATATTGTTGAATACTGTTTTTTTTTAGAAAGTGCGTATCAAGTGAGTGACTGGTACGAAACGGAACGCAAATTCTCGAAACATTACTAAGCAAATTAACTTTTGAAAGCCGTTGCTTTGACATTTATCATATATTGGCAGGAAAACTTATAGCAGCTTAGAGGAGCTCAAGCCTAAAAAACTCGATATCAAGTCGGGAAAATGTCACAGACCTTGAGTGGATCATATGTAGAATTGGCAGGACGTATACATGGACGCCACAGGTTCGTATACGGCCGAAGATTGGCACAGGGTCTAGGTGAGGGATTGTCTGCGCCAAGTATCGACCGGAAACCACTGCTGTACGTTAAATCTGTGGCGAATTCTCTTTACAATATGCATGAAATTCCCACACATGGCCGATGTCACTCAGCACGCAATCGTAGTTTACAAGCTTTCCAACCTTCTCCATTAAACGTATCTAAACGTGACAAGCGAGCACAACTGGCTTAACTTGTTGCTAAACACACAACACACACATGTAGGCGGATTAAATTAATTGGTAACACAACACCGAAACTATATAATTAAGTCCCGTAACCACTTGATTACTACACAAGTGATAATTTGAGGGTTACGCGGAACCACGGTTTTAATCTGTCATTATGAAACTTAATTTTCTGAATTTTCTCAAGTCTACCTTAACAACAGATTTAACGTCCAGTCCAGTTAATTGAAATTTAATTCGCAAACTTTCGGAGCTCCTTCATCAAGTGCGAAAAATAGTGGAGCCGATGGCGGACGATCCAAACAGTATTAGATAGAAGAAGTCACCGCAGATTCAACGTCCAATCCAGTTTATTGAAATATAATTCACAAGTTTCCGGAGCACCACCCTACTATTGTAATAGATAGACTATGTCACCACATATTTAACGTTCAGTCCAGGTTATTGAAATATAATTCACAAGCTTTACCAGCTCCACTCCTTCATCAGGTGAAGATGGAATTTTCGTGAATCTTAGAGGTATTGTGGTGATATTATACATCTAATCGTCTGCAATAGACATTGCTATTTGTTGTGATGAAACTTGGCCCTACTGCAGACGCTGTCTATAAATTAAACAGACGAGTACCTTGGTTCCGATAAATTTGTGAAAATTTTCACGCCACAGGCTTTTTCTGTTTTTGGTTCCTTGCGAGACAAATCATCAATCTTAAAAATAACTGGCCTGAAGCAAATCCTTCTGAGCTATCACATTTTCGTTAACTTGCTCGAATTTCTATCACGTTACAGCTATATTAGGTAGGGCTATCGAAGGGGCTTGAAGATAGAAGCTGCATTTCTAATAGACTTTTCAGCACTTTTCAAACAAGATGCTACTTTTCCTAACATCGACGGTTCTGTTTATGACGAGCGTGACGACAGGTAAGATTTCTATTACAATCATTACTGTCGTTTTTGGAATTTATGGTGTTACTAACTAGGTTAACTCATATACGCCAGATCAATGCTTAGTATACGCGCGTTGATAGTTCTCGTTTAGAGCCGGGAACACTGTCACGGTCACAACCCTTCCGCACTTCGCCGATATTGACTGTCAAGCAGAGACGGATACAAATTTTATTGTCCTTTCTGAATATCGTTGTTGAATTTTAAATCACCCGCAAATTTGAGCTCTGCGCCAGGAATAACGAAGCGTGACCAAATCCTTTGAGAACCTATACATAATGTTATCGGGTCTCACACTTATGCCGTTGGTTGTGGGAAATGAATATTGCCGAACAGTATTAAAAATAGTTTGGATCGTCCGCAATCGGCTCCGCTATTTTTCAAACATTATATAACCAATTTTAACCTTCATCATATTTTGACTGGACACCCCATTATCTTAACCTCATGTTTTTCTTATTACAGGCGCCGTCACAACGAATACCATCCAAACTTACGAAACAAATGCTCAATATTTAGTGGGAACCTACGGGAATATTATCCAATGTTCGACATCTCAAAATCAACTTTTGACGTTTAACATTTTAAATGGTAATACGGGGAAGGCAGGCCATAAGTCATTCAGATCAACAATGTATCTGTCAACGTATATCACTGGACACCAACCACACGATAACTTTTTGCGACTTTCGCAACCCGCGAACGGATACATGGGTGACTTATGGTCGACTTTTACGGAGAGAAACAACCATTTTTTTCAGGTGAGCAAGCTTTCGGACTTTTCTAGCAACCCACTAAATTCCAACTTGACGTTCAGTCCAGTTTATTGGAATATATATTACATGCTTTCGGAGCTCCGCTCGTTCACCAGGTGAAAATGGAAGGGTGAAGGTTGTGAGATATATATTCCAATAAACTGAATTGTACGTTAAATCTACAGTGGCTTATTCTATCTAATACTATTTGGATTATCCGCCATTGGCTCCACTATTTTTCGTAACAGGGAACATCTTCGTACGAATCAATCTTACTTCCTGGATATTTCATGATGTGTGAGAACGGGTTCTTACAATTTGGACAACCAAGGACTGACAAACAAGCAATGAGAGCAAGCTTTGTATTACATTCCGGTAAGTATAGGCAAGTAGTCCTTCAGTGGTAGAAGTAGTAGTCAGTGGTATTTAGGTTACAGAGACTTTGGGCTGCAGCGTGCATGCACACACATGCACACACATACACGCACGCAATCATGCACACTCCAGTAAAGTACTCTAAGATGAGGCATAATCAGTAGGCAGGAAATGTGAGGTTATCTTCACCTGTTCAAAGAGCGGATCTCCGAAATCCTGTGAATGCTATAATTCTCAATAAATCAAGGTTATAGACATTAATCCGTGGTGAATTTTCTTTGCGATATCTATTTATACTCCGCCGTCGAAATAATATATTGCATTACTAACACGCAAGCAGGCACGCCCCTTCCATGACAAACTTACTGAAAAGTATAACGGCTGAACTTTGCATGTATAGATTCATCTTCGACAAAGAATATGTGGGGATCATGTTCCCGGACATGTGGAGGCGGAACCCAAGAAAGAAAACCGACGTGCTTCGGTGGGGTGTGTGAAGAGATACAGAAACGGCGGTGCAATACAGAAAAGTGTCCTTCAAGTATGAATATTGGTAGTATCTGTTTTTGCGGATGTTGGCCGTAAATGCTCAGCCGGCCGAATGGTTTGAATGAGCGGTGTCCGCCTTTTGATCGGGATGTCCAGGATTCCACATATGACTGAGTCAAACCAAAGACTTCGTTTGTCCCCTGCTTGGCAGTGAGGGTGACTGGGAAGAGTTGTGGCTGTCATAATGATCCGAGCTATAAGCCCGAAGTATCGACATTGATCTGGCGTGCATGACCTTAGTAGGGTGAAATCGCCATAAATTCAAAATAACAGCAAAATCTACTTGGAATATGTACCCTATAACCTTCCGTATTCCCCGACACTGACTGCAAGGTGCGTGTTTTAACGCAATTAACTGTTGTGTGCTAACAATTAAGGAGGAGCGTGCTCCCCGAATCCATGCCAGAACGGCGGAACATGTTCAAGCAATTTTTGGGGTACTGCGAAATGTACTTGTCACCCAGACTATAAAGGAAAGTACTGCCAAACACGTAAGTAGCCGTAGGCGTCTTCATATCATCGCATGCATGATATGCATATGTACATGCAGTCTAGATAAAAGGGCTTCAAGAGAGCCGTTAGGTTTATCTGAGGGCTGATAGTCAGATATCTTCCTTCTGTGTACTATGCGCCGGTCATCTACTTGGGTCTCAGTATCGGAGGAGTGAGAAGGGTTGTGGTTGTGATGGTGATCCGGGCTGTAAACCAGAAGTATTGACATGGAGTTCATGACCTTAGTTTTTGAAAACGCCATAAATTAACAAAAAAACAGCAACCCAAACTAAGTCACTGTTCCTTGCTAGAAATCCATCCATGCGACAGTCTAACTCTTTGTAAAAACGGAGGAGTGTGTAAAAAAGTTGGAAACAAGTACAGATGCGACTGCAGGAATGGTTATACAGGAATCCATTGCGAGACAGGTAAGAATGAGAATGATTACTTACTGCTGTGTTCTCTAAACTACATTCGCATCTTGCACTGGGACTACTACTGGTGACGGGGCTACCTGAAACATCCCGTCCCTGTTCTGACTGCACCTACGACTGTATTCGTTTGATTTGATTGAATTTCTACTGCACATTCTCATGTATTGTCTTACGATTACAGAGCCCCATCCATGCGAAAGTTACCCATGTTTAAACGGAGGCAAATGCATCAAATTCACTAAAGATTATCTCTGCGAATGCACACATCAATACACGGGAAGGAACTGCGAAACTCGTGAGTACTATAGAGACAGGGTGTTATCACTATTTAGGGACAAGGCATTGGTATTCCTGCGCACATTTACTAACATTTACGGTGACTGGAATACCGGGGTTATCCGAAAGTCAAATGCTGGATTTAATCACTGAGCAACAATTACTGACATACGCCGATTAATTATCACTTTTTCTGTATAGTTATTCGTGCCCGATGTACCCCGAATTACTGTCGGAACGGTGGTACGTGTGTTGAAACAGGCAACGGGCTAAGATGCGACTGCACACCACAATACGAGGGAGACAAATGTCAGAGAGGTGGGTTGAATAGTCGACGAGTAGGTTTTTATAACCTCAACATTCAGCTTGAGTCCAAATTTTGGTTGGAAACAATGGAAGATGGTGATACGTATTATGACAAGGTGGAGAGTTTAATGCCGTTTCAACAGACTAATTGAGGGTGGTGATTGATATGAATAGGCAGAGCTTTCAAGTAGAAATGCCTACCTGATCTGAAAGCTGCACCTGTATTTTCTCAGCGAAAAATCCTTGCGACAGTAGCCCTTGTATGAATGGAGGAGATTGTGAAAGGGTAGGATCGACTTCATTCAAATGCAATTGTAAGCCGAAATATACCGGCAAGCGCTGCGAAAACCAAGGTAAGTGCCTGAAGAGATTGGTTTAGCTCTCGTTTGTTGGGTCGGCAACAGTTATGAAAGGTTGCCGAAGGGAGGAGACCGGTCAGCTCTTACGCAGAAAGAGTGTGGCCAGTGTAGGGCGCGATACCGGCGAGCATGCTCGAAAATACAGCTGAAATCGAGCGGTTTTCTGCGCACGGTAGACAAGCGGCCAAATGTTTGTTTTAACCGCGCTTCCGACCGAAAATCAAGTGGCCAACCGATTCTAGATTCGAAACCGCGACCTCCCAATCAGAAAGCGAACAAAATCACTTGTTTAACTCGGTCAAGAATCGACCCGTGACTTCCCCATGTCATTCACAGACAATTTAGAGCAAGTGTTAATTTCAATTTTTCAGTAGCGAACCCATGTGATAAGCGCCCATGTCTAAACGGAGGAACTTGCGTAAGAAACGGAGCAACAGACTTCTCTTGTAACTGTAGTCCGCAATTTACTGGACCGTTTTGCGGATCTCAAGGTGAAATTATAGGCACCTTATAATACATAGAAAAGGATTGTGTTACCACCGATTTAGAGGTAGTTCTTACAGATCCGCGATTAGCGGTTACCACCGATTAAATCTAAATCACAGATTAAGTATTTAATACTAAATACTTCAAATAGTAATAAAAATGGGCGACCAGTTATTATTCCTACACGTATTTTAAGTAGATAGAAAATAAATAGGTATAAAAATTGACTGTTAGTTAAATCCTAGTGTACAGTGGACATTTAAATTAATGATTAGCTAATCACGGATTACATGTGATCGCTATACGTGACTGCGAAACGTCAACAGACATAGATACCTGTCTAAGATTTACCCAATCACGGGAACAATTCCTTGAATATCAGATACAGCCACACACTAGTCTCGATAAGCTTCAGACAGCGTCAAAAATATATACACGTACTTTTGTACTCATAGTCGTGAATCCATGTAACAACAACCCGTGCCAGAATGGTGGCACTTGCGTCAGATCCGGTACTACAAACTTCTACTGCAAATGTGTGCCACAATTTACGGGATCTCTGTGCGAAAACAAAGGTATGAGACTTTAAGAGCGGTAGACAGGACGTGTATCGCGTGTTGCGTAGCATCGATGGCACATTTCTCGCGTTTTGTGCGCATCTACATACATGGACTTGGAGTTTCAAATATTACTGATTTGAAACCAAGTTCACCTGGGAATCCAATCTGACATCGCCCTATCAGAAGGCGGACAGTCAAACCACTCAGCCAATTAAGAGGTGTATTGCAAAGATAAAGCAACACTGAATGGTCTTAACCTTTTGCAGTTGCGGATCCGTGTCATAGTCAACCATGTTTGAACGGCGGTAGCTGCGTGAGTTTTACCAAGACATTCGTCTGCAACTGTGCCCCAGGATATACCGGTGAAACATGCGACATCCGTAAGTTATGATTCGATCACCTTTGGCCCTACGCCCTACAAGGTCAATTTTCAAACCAGCTCATTCTCTTCTTAGCCTTGCGTCAGTCATGTACTTCAAGCTATTGCAAAAATGGTGGGACATGTATCGAGGCTAGTAATGGTTTGAAATGCAAATGCGCGCCGGGATGGCAAGGAGATAGGTGCACAGATGGTAAATATATTACTACAAGGGTGTGTTGTATGGCATGCTCCGTTTATAGGTCTACTAGACGTTCCCATAGCAACGTAACGAGCTCGAACCGTATTTCAAAAGCATACAACCGAGCCCGTAGTAGAGAACAGAGCACACCTTAGCAGTCAAGGCCGGTCATACATACAGTACTGTACATACGAGTAAACGATAGCCAAAGCATCATATCAAAGATACTACAAATGGTATCCGTATGGCGTCCTCGATAGACGCCCACCGCATTGGGGATAGTGTGGGGCGCTTGGCTTTCGATATGCAATCGACACCTCCGTGCCCAGCCTGCATATCCATAGACCACACACTTTAGCGCAGAATTATCCATCCATTTCTCAGATGTTCAAGGATTTCAATGGTCAGCCTGTTCCAAGACATGCGGACCAGGGACAAGATATAGAAAATGCCGTTCGAACGATGTCAGAAAATGCGAAAGAAGATACGAAGACTGCAACTTGAAATCTTGTCCTGATGGTAAGGAACGCAGTCGTGGTACTCTCGTCCACTCCTTCCTTAGCTTTTCTTTTATTTGGAATTTTAATGCGTTTTTCACCTACTAAGGTCATGTACGCCAGGTCGATGCTCACGGTATACGTGTCAATACTTCCGGCTTATAGCCCGGATCACTATTATAAACACAGCTCTCCGCACTTCCCCGATACCGACTGACAAGCAGGGAGGGAATGTATACCAATTTTAAAGTCTTCGATTTGACTCGGTCGGGAATCGAACCCGGAACCTCCCGATCAGAAGGCGGGACAGTCTAACCCCACTCGGCAGACTGATCGGTCTTTCCTTAGCTGTTTGTGAAGGGTTCCTAAAGACCAGCGGTTGCTCACAATGCGATTCACCAAGTACACTCTCCTTATCTGTTTTCGCGAGGCGTGATGAGCATGGGCTCAGACCTCCAGAGCCAAATTAGCATCGCCTCGATAGGTCGAATAGCTAGAAGCAGCAAACATTTAGGGTTGTGAGAATTCTGTATAGTGACACTGTATAGTTTGGCGGTAACTGGTTTTGCGCCATAGCTTGGACTTATACAAAAGTAGAGTTACGTTATAATTTCCCAGCGCTTAACTAATATCTCTATTCAGTGAATTGCGGAACCTATCGGTTCAACAGTAAGAGTGAGTGTTGTAAAATGACTGCTTCGTCAACTTGTGGCTTTCCTACACCTGCATCAACATCTAGGCGAATCATAGGTGGAGTAACATCAAAGGATGCACAGTGGCCTTGGCAGGTACGCATTTCGCTCTGGAACCGTTTTGCGTTTTTTTATCCCTTGATATTGCCAGGTATCGATGTGGAAAAAAGTACCCAAGATATTCTTCTGCGGTGGAGCATTAGTTTCAACAAATTGGGTCATTACAGCTGGTCACTGTGCTAAGTGAGTATACCTACAGACGCGGTGTAGACTGCAGTGTTTGGTGTACACTACAAAATTACGCATGGACTAATTGCTACTACTAGTTGTAGAGACGACCGATATTGATCTTTTTAAGGCCGATACGGCTTTCACGCGACAGTTGGGCGATTTCGATAATCGGAAATTCATGAATATCGGCAGTGATAATCCGTGGATTATCGTCTTTCGGCCGAATATCGATGCCAATATCCAACATCGACTTCCTTATTCGAGTATCAGCCGACAACGATAATCGCAAAATTACGGATATCGGCTCGGCCTGATATGAAGTAGACACGGTTGTTACATTTCAGAATGAGCGGCGTGGCTCAACATGAAATGCTTATCGAGGCGGGCGGCAACAAACTCAGTGGAAACAACCCAGGACTACAGACGTCGGACGTTGAGAATATCATCACACACCCGACATTCAATAATCCTATCGATGATATCGCTCTATTGAAGGTAACCGGAGATGGTATGGGCAAATCTTTTAAAATGTATCAACATCGGAGGATTACAAAGAGTTGTGGCTGTGGTAGCGATACGGACTATAAACCGTTTGCATCGACACGCCTTCCAAATGAACTAACCTGGCGTATGACCATAGTAGTTGAAAACACTGAAATGCGTAAGCCAATGAATATTATAACGTCTTTCTTTCAGTTGACGAAACCCTTCACCTTCACTCAATATGTCAAGCCAATCTGTTTCCCGAACGGAGAAGTTGTCGATAACGACGTAATTTGCTATGCCGCGGGATGGGGAGCTTGTAAGTTTCCGCTTTATATATAAAGCTATAGCGCGCGGATCACTATTACAAATACAACTCCAGGCTGCAAATGGAAAAGGAACCGACCAAGTCAGAAAAATGTGAACTTCCCTACGTGGCCCGCGTGTGGGGTTGCCAGGGCTTGGAACGCTACGCGTTATGAGGCCCACACATGGCCTTGTTAGGGAAATACCCGACCAATGTACATCTTTGCCACAAATGGCCCATGCCGTATCGCACTCACGTGGGCCAGTTATGGTCTGAGTAGGGCCGTAAATGGCCTGAACACCGCAACGTGTACTCTGGCCAGTGTTGCGTTTGCATAACCTTGTGGCCATGCGAAATTGCAGCCTCGCGATATACGTGGGCTGTACGCAGATTTCTGATTGGGAAGCGAACCTATACCGGCTAGTCTTTGGTTTGCGCTAGGAATCGAACTCCAAACCTTCCGATCAGCAGGTGGACAGTCGATCCACATAGGCCGGTAAGACAACGTAGACCACACTCATGCTGATTCTCTTTTCTAAACCAGCTAGCGCTACGGACTTAACAGCTAGAAGACCATCAAATAGTCTTTTGCACGTTGGTTTGCGAACGCTTCCGATGGATGCCTGCGTTCAGGGCTTCAAAAATACAGGCTTCGGACATGGTGTTACAGCTAGAACCTTATGTGCTGGCGTATTGGTCGGAGGAAAAGACACGTGTATTGTAAGTATAGCTAACGTCTACGCTGTAGGACTAGCGCGACTTTCTTCCTGAACTTCCGGGTCAGCGACTCTTTCGGGCAGGCGGACCGATTACATTCTCCAAAACATTCCGCGGACCGACTTCGAATTTTATCTACCGGAGGTCGCGCAGACCTCATATGTACGGGTGTATCATTATTACCATTTATGGTGACTGCAATATGCCATTCGTGGAAATTCAGATGCTATTCATCAATACTCACTCGCTAACATCGCAAAATCGCTAATTACTATAACGATAGCGGCTTGTGAATTCCGAACAAACCGAGGCTGGCCTAAATCTTCGGCTACGGCAACATACATCATTCACACAGGCGCTCCATTCACGGAAGCGAGAACAGAACAAAATCCTCCACCCAAGCTGACGAATACCTACAGTACATACACGACAGTGCTCCGGGTTAGGCCTACATGTTGTCGTTTTTTTGACCAGGGCGACAGTGGAGGTCCTTTCGTTTGCCAACGTCAAGACTCATGTCAATGGTTTCTGGCTGGTATTGGATCATTTGGACCTACACAATGTGGGATCGGTTATATTCCAGCTGTGTTTATGGACGTCGCAAAATATGAGAAATGGCTCAAAGATCAGATGGCGCAAAACTAACAAACGATGTGACGTCATGTTCTTTTGATATTTTAAATATTTTTCGTGTTGGAAATAGAACACAATTTTTAATAGAATGTTAATTCTTACCGAGGATTTGTTTTACTCTTGTGGTAGCCAGGATGGAAGAAACTTGAGGTTCTTGAGAGCTCAGAAGCTCAGGTCGTCTGAAAAAAGAACGGTTGTTGTTGTTTTGAATGTTATGGCATCCTCGAACAACCAATACCAAGGTCATGTACGCCAGGTCAATCCTTACTACAGTAGGGTTGTGATTGTTTTGAATTTATAGAGTTTTCAACTACTTAGGTCAATGCTTAGCACTCGTGTCGATACTTGTGATTTATAACTCGGATCACTATCACAACCACGACTCTCCGCATTCCCCCGAAATCGACTGTCAACGAGTGAAGGAACGGATACCAATGATAAAGTGTTTGGTTTGACTCGGTCGGGAATCGAATCCGGAACCTCCCGATTGAAAGGTGGACAGTCAAACCACTCGTAAAACTGAACGGTAAAAGAAAATCGGTGATTGTATATAAATTTCAATGAGTCAGGCCAATTTAGATGAGTAACACGCGAAATGAAGGGTATTTTGCATAAAGACCCCGCGGCAAGACAAAACAGATAAACAATTATCAAGTAATCGTATCGTTTCATAGCGTGTCTTCGTAGCAAAAAATCCGGGCTTAACGAAACAACAGTAGTGTCGTGAACCTAACATAGGCTTTTATTAACAAAATCTCAGCCAACACAAAACACAGAATGACCGTATTCTCACGAAGAGGAAGGACCGAAAAGGACACTGTTTATTTTTGTACATATTTGATTTTCGTTGCATTTACACAGACTCGCATGATACACACACAACTACCGGTGCATATATGCATATCATACAGGGCGGACAAGGAGACGGATACCGTTTTTTCTGACATCTTTGCTATGATGCAGTCTCGGGATTCGAACCCGACACCTGCAGGCTTCAAGCTACTGGTGCGTATGCGTATCATGTGCAGACACATGCCGGACAAGGAAACGTCGAAGGAGAGGAGTGCGACGTCATGCAAACATGATTATTCCTAATCAGTGGGATGCAAATAACACAACACGAACGCACATCACTGTGTCTGATGGTAAGAACAGTAGCACCTGGCGGCGGACTCCCTAATAGCATATACCAACCGCTAGTTGGCGTCAACCACAAATAACACAACACGAACGCACATCACACCGCAAGTAGTGTCAGTTACATAGACTTTCTCAACGTTAATAGATCCGATCCGATTTAACGATAAATTCGCTCTCACGACGAAAATCGAGGATACTTGATGGGAGGGTTTCCACGCGCCTGATGATTTCAAGCAGAACGAAACTACAGATACACAGATTTCCTCAAAAAATAAAATAAGCCGCAGTTACTAGAAACAAATATTTAAGCGTCGAGAAGTCTCGGCCCGAGGCAAAGAAACACTTCAAACTCTAAATTTTATGTTTGCACTAAGGCTCGTTTCTATCATAATCAGGTAACCGTTGCGGATGTTAAAGAAAATGAAGTTTGCTATTGTGCTAGGAATAGCAATCATTGTCGCTACAACAGGGACCTCTCAAGGTAGGACGTAAGGATAAATCAGTTGGCTGGTCTCTGCAATGTTTTGATACAGTACATCCCTGTACGGCTAGAATAGGTTGTGACTATGACCCAAATAGCTATTCGTGTAAATACCATTTTTCAGCTCAAAACCATCAATGGAGTGCATGTTCACGAACTTGCGGACAAGGCACGAGGAGTAGACCGTGCTTGCCAAATGAACTGTGTAAAACCAGATACGGAGACTGTACAGTCAAACACTGTCCACAGGGTAAGATCATTTCTGACTTAGCCAAGGATGTTAAGACTATTGGTCTCGTAACCACGGTTAAAATGTACGCTATGTTTTGGCATGCTTGTCTCTCACTATCGCCCAGACATCCTCGTCATAGGCCAACCCCTACACGCGCAAAAACGGACTCGCCTCTCTTTTTCCAGTTACCTGCCCGGCATCGCGTATCTATAAATACAACAGTGTGAGCGAGTGCTGTTCTGCCACATCTCGGTCGGCATGCGGAGTAGTGCAAATACAGACCACATCTCGGAGAGTCGTCGGGGGGAAGGTTTCGAAAGTAGGCCAATGGCCATGGATGGTAATTTACAATTATTGAGAGTTGTAACTTCTAAGGCATTTAGAGAAGGCAGAATCAAGGCCTATTGGAAGTAGGCTACAGCAGTTCAGTAGTACAAAATGTTCGACTTCAACGCGAATATATTTTCTGTTCAGGCCGCACTCTGGCAAAAGGTACCCCTGAAATATATGTGCGGGGGTGCATTGATAAATGAAAAATGGGTCGTCACCGCCGCACACTGCTTCGAGTGAGTGATACTTTCTACATCTGTTGCGTTGCTAGCAGTAATATATTATATGGGTTCTTCATACACACAGTTTAAAATATAAGATTAAGCCCCAGTTCGGGTACTTACGCGTATAAAGTATGTACACTACTGCTAGCCCATCAAACTAATTGGTTTCGAAGTTTTAAAGTATTTTCCCGGATTTCGGGGCGGACTACTCTTTTGAATCTCGATAAACATTTCTTTTTCACTCCACCCATATATTCAGCCGCAACTCCCTTGCCCGTCGGAACTGGCACCGATGTTATTAAACCACCTGGTTCTCCGCAAACCCGATCCCATACCACCAAAACAATCTTAATTCATATCGCTTTGCATACCACCGACTAAACGTTAGTACATTGGAGCAAGAACTTGGCAAAAACCGAATTTGCCGCCTAAAGTGTTCAAAATTGCTTTACTTTGAATACTAGAATTGTTTTTGAAACAGAGACAACAGGTTTGGCGCAAAGGACGTTACGGTAAAGCTAGGAATGAGTAGACAATCTGGACCAAACCCAAATATGCAAACAACAGACATTGAAGAATACATTATGCATCCAGACTATAAGGATTTTAATGACGACCTTGCACTACTGAAGGTAAGGCGCGAGAGAAGAGAATGAGAGCAGAGGGGCAACTGTACACACTTTAAAAATCGGTATACCTTCCTTCTCTGCTTGGCAGTCAGTATCGGTGGAGTGGGGAGAGTTGTGTTTGTGATAGTGATCCAGACTATGAAACCGGAAGTATCGACACGCGTATAACCTGACTGTATGACCGTGGTAGGTTGAAAACGCCATAAACCAAAACAAAAACGGATCGCCCACTCGTACTCTACCCGCTTAACAACACACGCATATACTGTAAGCACTGAACACTGACCTACCGTACATGACCTAAGTAGGGTGAGAACGTCACTAATCTAAAAATAGTAAAAACTATGTCAGAAAGACGTTTTGATTACGAAGACCTGTTTATACGCAGCTGAAGACGTCAATGCGATATTCAACGCATGTACATCCAATATGTATGCCACAGAAAGAAGTGCCAGATGAAGATACTATCTGTTACGCGGCCGGTTGGGGCTTTGGTAAGATTCCAATTGTAGATCGTTTGAAAGAGAAATTCTAAGTCGGGGTGGATCCAAAACTTAACGAAACAGGTATAGAGCTGGAGACTTTAGACAATACGCGGTCAACTATACGACAGTAGCGCAAAAATCTTTAGTAGGGGCCAATCAACTAGCAATATAAACTAATTGAGAAAATGAATTGTGAGCTCCTCCACAAATATACTGAGCCTGAAAGTTAAATAATGAGCGGTTCGACTCGCTGTGGCTACCTACAAATGGGACACGACCGAATAAAAAATAAGTTAACACGAGCAGCAAGAGTTATCTATCATATATGTTCTTATACCAATGTCACCCGAAAGCTTGTGAAGTCGTTTCCGAATAAACTGAGACGCCTGGATGTTAAATTTGTTGTGACACTATTGCTATGTGTTATTTTTCAGCCACACTTACCGACGCTTTTACAAAAACTACAAGCGATAAGTTACTTCACGTCGGTCTTCGTCTAGTTCCATTGGATTCGTGTAAGGAAAAATATAAGAACCAACAGTCGTACGCTGGAGTGACGAACAGGACGCTTTGCGTAGGAATATTTGGTGGAGGCAAAGACACTTGCGGCGTGAGTTAGAATACTTAAGTAGTTGTTGTTAAAAATAAGATACGGAAAAAAATGGAGCCGATGGCGGATGATCCGAATAGTTAATCACCAAAGGAGCGAAGCTCCAAAAGTTTGTGAAATATATTTCAACAAGTAGGACGGGACGTTACATCGCAACAAATTTTGTGTATATCTGTTCTGACTGGCTAATAAATAAACAAACAAACAAAAATTTCAAAGGCTAAATTTTCAGGGAGATAGTGGAAGCCCATTGGTATGCCAGAGGAAGGACTCATGCCAATGGTATTTTGCTGGAGTTGTATCGTTTGGTGATTATTATTGCGGGTCGAAGAATAGTCCAGCGGTCTACACGAACATACAGGTTTATGAAGAATGGATACTAAGAAAGATCAGTAAGTTTCTGCCTGAAAATAACTGGTTGTGCGTGGTGTTTCATCAGTCAGATCCAAATGTGCGGTAAACAATGTAAATTGAGTATCCTCCTATCATTACCCTGGACCGTCACTGCAGTTTTGTATTGCGTATTATATCTCTCACCCAGTTGAGATAACAAATTTGACCAGGGACTTCTTAGTAGGCCTAAGTCGGGACTCGTGACAGACTCACGTCTGCGTGTTAACTTCAACTCCAGACTACCATGATCATTTGTGGTGAATTGTAATTATTGATTTACTCTGCCTTAGTGTTAATTATTCTTTGTTTTCATTTCATCACCGAGATCCCTGTGCGACTGCGCCGTGTCAAAATAATGGAAAGTGTGTATGGACTCCAGGTGGCTATTACTGTCAATGTAGTCGTCAATACAAAGGAAAGAACTGCGAAACGGGTAAGTACATTGATGCTGTTTTTTATCTCGAACTTATGGCGTTTTCAACTACACAGTAAAAATGCCTGTAGTAAGTCTACTGGAGCCGATAGCAGAGAATCAATAATAAAATTATATCTTGTCCACCATTCATAATAACAAATCTAACCTACGCAACTTCCTTTGACCTGATGACGGGCTAGCCCAGTAGGCCTTTCAACCAAGGCGGGACATTAAAATTATAGTGACTATATCACTAGGTATAGACCAAAGCCTTTAACATATTTGTTTTGGTGCAGTATCTGTTGGTGTCTGGCTGCCGTGTTCTAAGACTTGCGGTGGAGGATTTCAATACAAAATTGAACGATGTCAAGATGCAAGCAAAATCAATTGCAAGAGAACGTATCGAGGTTGCAACACTCAGAAATGTCACGACCGTAAGGAAATATATAAAAGTAGTGTTTGCTATGTCGTTTTCACCCTACTAAGGTCATATGCCAGGTCAATGTTTATAAAAGGCTATCGCGATATTTCTGGTTTATAGCCCGGATCACCAATACAGCCACGACGCTTTGCACGCTTCCGATATACGGACTGCCAAGCAGAAAGTCAGCGGATACCAATTTTAAAGTCTTCGATTTGACTCGGTCGAGAATCGAACCCGCAACCTCCCGATCAGAAGTCGGACAGTCTAACCCAATCGGCCAACTGAACGGTTCGACGACTTCCAGTTAATTTGATCTACTTCATGCGCCCCCTACTTCCGCCTGAGCATTTCAAACCACTCGGGGCCAAGTTATATCACTATAGTTCATGTATTTAGAAGGTCCCAGTGACACCACCAACATATTATATTAAATCTTTTTCAGTTTTATCGTGCCCACAAAATCAAAAATACAAGTATGGCAACAAGGCTTCATGTTGCGATGTCTCTACAGCAGAAACGTGCGGAATTGAAAGCCCATCACTGCCATCAACACAGAAGATTTGGCCGTGGCTGGTGTGTTTACATAGTAGGACCAATCACGGGTTCCCAATCAGAAATCTACGTACGGCCCACGTATGGCGCGAGGCTGCAATTTCGCATGGCCTTTGGTGGCCCGTGTGTGGTTAAGGGTATGCAAACGCAACACTGGCCGGTGTACACGTATTCGTGTTTGGGTCACTCACGGCCCTACTCACGCCAGAACTGGCCATCGTGAGTGCGATACGCCATGGGCCATCTGTGGCAAAGATGTGAATGGAAAGTATTTCCCTAACAAGGCCATGTCTGTGCCTCACAACGCGTAGTGTTCCATGCGCAAGTCTTGACAACCCAACGCGCGGGCCACGTAGGGACGCTCGCATTTTTCTGACTGGGTTAGAAATATTGCGACCACATTCAGGTTCTTCAGACCAGTCACCACATTGGATGGGTGGTAGGAAATGGTCTGCTTCTCTACACCACAGTGGGAGCGAGAGCCTACTTATGATAGGTAGGTGATGGTTGTATTTCATTTCTACAGGCTTCTCTTGTGCTTCGCAAGTCAGGGACAATTTTCTGTGCAGGAGCCCTTATAACCAGAGACTGGGTGCTATCTCCAGCACATTGCCTTGAGTAAGTCTACCATCTCTAATCATCACATTCATTAGTAAAAGGTCTCTCAGAGGAGGGATATCGGGGAGGCGCCTCGGGACCCGTGATTTTGTGTGGCCCTAAAATTCTCAAAACGTAATTTGTTGAGGTTTAACGTTATTAGGGGGGACAAAAACACCCAGATGGACCCCAATTTTGAGGCAACCAGTATTAAATATTTAAAAATGTTGATGAAAACACTGTGGTGCTTCAACAATTTATCTATGTTACACGCTGATGCATTCACAGCGCCTATACGCCACAAGACATGAAAGTACTGTTGGGAACTTCGACTATAAAATCACCAGCTTCTGTCCATCAGGAATATGAGATAGGACAAACGATTAGGCACGCTCAATACGACTATCCGAAGTACGATGTAAGCCTTTTCAAGGTAAGATTCAGAATTCAGACCTTCAGTTAGGGCTCCAGATACGGGGCAAGCAAACTACGGTGCTTCGTGGGGCCCCATAAACTTTTTTCTGTAGGCCCCCAAACTATAACATCCGTGACTGCCTGCCTTCCGCAACACCCTTGTTTTGCAGTTGTCAAAGTCAGCTGTCTTGAATAATTTTGTGAAGCCGATCTGTTTACCGAGTTTGGAAAAGGCTGAAGAAGGGACAACGTGTTTGGTCGTGGGCTACGAGTTCCGTACGTTATAAAGCATTTTTGGCGAATAATATAGTTGAGCCGATGGCGGACGATCAATAAATATCGTAAAGAAGACTCGTCTCAAATTTAACGTGCAGCATTGGTTTACTGAGAATTATAACATTCGCAAGCTGATACTCAGCTCCTTTATCAGTTGACGTTAAATTTGTGGTAAATCTTCCTTACGATGAATTATTTTTAGTTCCAGTTAAGATGTCAATGTATTGAAGTTTGTCTAAGAAGTTTTACTAACTGTCATTTGCAGCATTTACTGGACGGCGGAACGTGCCCGATAAAGTGATGGAGAGGTTTTTGAGTCGCTTACCGATGGACGTTTGTATAAATGCATACAAGGCTGTCGACGATTGGACGTGGAATCGATTAGATCGAAATGGTCATTGGTGTGTTGGTAAATTTGTTGGGACGACCTCAGAATATCAATGCGTGGTAAGTTGATAGTAGAGGCTATAGGGCTAGAGAATACAAGCAAGCCGGATGCGACGTCCTAGAGGCGGCCGAACATCTCATGTTAGAACAGAACAGAACTCCACTCAGCACCTGTCTCCCATCCCCAGTTACCGACTCTGCGGGTATAAGATTTTGAATTTATATGTATGTGACGTCAAAGAACACAGTACAAACTTAAGGGATGTGACGTCACACCGATAAAAATTCAAACTTTTTCGAATTCATTTTTGCATTGCGCTTTACTAAATTTCCTATCTCATTTCAGCCATACCTATCTGGTAGTTTGTTAATGTGTCAACGGTGTTCCTCGTGCAATTGGTACTTGGCCGGTATCACAGAACTCGGAGCAACATCATGTGGACAAGCTCCTGACATATTTACAAGCATCAACAATTTTGAGGATTGGATCAGAACTCAGATATCTCTCTCTAGGTCAAGCACTTTTACAAGCTGCTCTACATGAGAAATTTAGCCCTACATGGATTTGATTTAAACATATGTATGTGAATGTCGATTACTACCTAGTCTTCTTCGCTGGCATAGGACATGTAGTGGGAAAATCTTCTACTCAACCGCCGGAGTAAACGGGTATACGGTCAGCCGCATGTTGGCGCTAGGACGTTGAAACTACTATTAGCTAACTCGTTGTTCAAGGCAGCGACGGACAACCACGTCTGATTATATAGGGAAGGGTTACCATGGCGCATAAAATTCAGTACTGGAATTTCTTAAATATAATAGTACCTGTTAGTACGGGAATGTGGTAGATCTGGCTGATATTCGCATATGTCATTATTATGAACGTAGCACGCGGGGAACACAATCAACATCTTCAAATAGAAATAAAATATAAGCAAGCCAGTCATCCAGAAAACTAATGAATTCAATGCGATTGCCACAATCAACAAGATCTTCCCGGCGAATTTCCATTAGCAGTAAGCAAATGCATTGAAAATGTGAATTATCTCTTCAAATTCTCACGGTAGCAGCCAACATACCCATCCACAAATATTGATAAATCGTAAAGTAATGAATTCGCAATCACACTGATCACAAAATGATTGAAAGTAATACTTCATAGCTGACATATCCGACCAAAGATTATCGGAGGAGTGACCCTTAGTAGAATGGCTGCGACTCTGCAAATATCAGAATATCGCTACCATCTCGACATCGGGAGTTAAAAAAAACGGGAAACTCACGAGTAGCCCATTCCCCATTAGAATGCGCTCATATTCAGAGTGATTATGGAGAAAGAAACTACCCACCAGTTCCCCTAATTTTCTTCGCGAGATCGAGACAGCAAATATTTAACACATCGCTACCATCCCGCGATATTCCACAATTGAACAAGCCAGTAATAACTACTTAGAAGGCGGTCAATGGTACGATAATGATCTGTTGAATAGCTAAGTCGCCGTCATCTTGGCGGGGATCTAGTACTCCTTACGTTAAGGCGTCAAGTAAGTATGGGACACTTTGTGTGAATCGTGTGATAACGTGTGTAAACCTAGACGCAGTGAAAACACATTTTAGGTGAAGTTAGCATAATTAATGTGGCGCAGAAATCAAAGGTTCGCGATACCGCATTTTTTTGCGAGGTCTTTTGGATTTCCGAGTCCATTTTCTACGGTCCGCGCGCTGCGTGATCAAGATGGTGGGCCCGACGACGAAGTTAATCAATCAATCAATCAATCAATCAACCAATCGCTTGGCGCCGTCAATCAATAAACGAGGTAAGTACCCACGAAAGGAATCTAATGACTGTCGCGCTAAACCGTTCAGTTGACCGAGTGGTTTAGACTGTCCGCCTTCTGATCGGGAGGTTCCGCCTTCGATTACCGACCGAGTCAAATCGAAGACTTTAAAAATGGTATCCGTTCCTTCCCTGCTTGGCAGTCGGTTTCAGGGAAGCGCGGAGAGTCGTGGTTGTAAAAGTGATCCGGGCTATAAGCCGGAAGTATTGACCTGTATACCGTGAGCATTGACCTGGCGTAAATGACCTTAGTAGGTGAAAAACGCCATAAAATTCCAAATAAAAAATCGAATGTCGCGCAAGCGTTGCGTGCCAGCTTCAATAGGTAACCCCCTGAACTTAGCGCCGCTAAGCTACAACGACAACTGCGGGAACTTGCACGAGGTGTCCGACGCTGAGGTGTGTGAGGCGTGTATCCATCTTAAATTTAACCAATCAATAAATTTTCACAGAATAGTCCCTATTTCAATGAAACCTTGCCGTATGGTTATTTACGACTTTAACCTGCATACGAAAATTCGATTTCCTACAGGCCTTTAATATAAGAACTGGTAGAATTCCTATGTATACTTGTACGCGCGACACCTATTGAGAATTGAAATTTTCTCTTTGCTAGAAGAGATATTATCTGTACTATTGTCACCTTAGAATAAAAGAGGAGGTTACGTCTCCCCTACTTTAGAATTGAATATAGATATTATCGTAGCCTACAGTAGTAAATATACTTTGATTTATGACTTTAATGTGTTGAAGACACCTGAGTGACGTTCACATGATGAAGCAGTTGAGAGCTCTGAAAGCTTGTGAATGTTATAATTCTCAATAAACTCTCTGTAATACTCTTAAGTCAGTGCGTGCGTACGGCTACAAACGATACGCATTACGCATCCTGTCCCTTAATTAAGCCCATCTTCACCTGATAAAGGAGCGGAGCTTCGAAAGCTTGTAAATGTAAAAATTCTCAATAGCCCAAGGCTGGATTTGAAATCTGTGGTGAATCTTCTTTACGCTATCTATTTTATTATAACTACCTAGCTAGCCTAGTTCCGAAAGGTATTTTACATTCTGATATCGCCGTTCTGGATATCATCAATACCGGAAAATTAATCGTTAGCGACATAACAACCAGGCAATTGTGACGCGCTGTGTAAACAATTCAAATCCTTTCCAATTGAGTTAAAATATCAAGAAGGTATTACTAAATCCCTTCGCATCATTTTTCCCAACCTTTCAAAGACAGTTTTCGGTGTCAAGTGCCACTTTAATGACCAAACAGAAAGTATGACACTTGGATAAATCATCTTTGACTCAACAAACCGACCCAGACACTCCAAGAGAAAAAGATGGGTAAGCTATAAACAATGCTTGCGTTAAGTTCATATGGAATTGAGAAGAGAACGACGAATTTATTAAAACTTCTACACATTGATATCTAAAGCATGTTGCGCGTTGCCAGGTAGACAAACACAGTACCACCACCGCTGCCTAAGACCAGTTAGACGCACTTTGGCGACCGACAAACGGATCAAGACCAATTGAAGAGGGGAGGAGAAAGCACCTATATGCGGGGGTGGGTGGCGAAATCACTGAGCCTGAGATCTTAAAGTAAACATGCCTATTTGCCTGCACAATCGACTGATAGCATAGTAATTCTCAATGATTCAACACTGGATACAAACATTTGTGGTAAATCTTCACGATATCTATTGATTGTATGCCATCGGCTGAGCAATATTCTTATAGGATTCGGGGGATTTTTTCGCTCGTGGGGTCTACACCGATCCATTATGATCATGTAATTGTTATGTTCAACTGACTATTTATTTCAAAAATACCTCGTCATACACTCGACGCGACACCTATGTTCGTTGATTACATTCTCCACGCTGTCTATAAGTTAGTGATTCATAGACTGGTCAGTATTTCAACAAGTCTATTGAAAAGACACTTGAGTTAGTTAGGATGATCCAACTTTGTTTGTGAAGGATTTGTTTTTTAATCTACTTTCCATTGAATCGCGTCAAATCGGCTTAATTGAAGTAATGATCCGTGACGACCCCAAATTGTCTACCCCTCCTCATTCATAACCACAGAAATAGGTTGAGTAATGGTGGAAAGTTGATAATGCGGGAAAAATGACCTAATTTGTACTACTATGTTGACGGTAAAGTAATCAGTTCATCTCTTGCTGTTCATGATTCATGAACATACTTCTTGTATGGTTGAAAAAATTTCATAAACTGATAAAGATGCAGAGTTTCGAAAGCTTGGCCTTATTCTAAGGTATCGCATCATACATCCAATGGATCGATCGTCGACCTCATGCGCAGTCGAGCCACTCTTCTAATTCTCAATAAATCAAGGCTGGGTGTATAATATGTGGTAAATTCGACCGGTTAACTCTCTATAGCGAATATGATATCTGCTTCAGCGGTGTAAGCTTGGCTTTAATTAGGGTACAATGTCGAAACATACAGTATGTACTTCCGTGTTAGTGTCTCAGCAAATCGACTGAGAAGGACGTTGAATCTTTATTACGACAACCATGGCCTACCAAGTCTTAA
Organism: Botrylloides violaceus; assembly: GCA_030412335.1. Classification (NCBI taxonomy): domain Eukaryota; kingdom Metazoa; phylum Chordata; class Ascidiacea; order Stolidobranchia; family Styelidae; genus Botrylloides; species Botrylloides violaceus. Next base: position 88,389 of record JASFYC010000137.1, read on the forward strand.
TTAGACAAAGCGATAACCTAGCGGTACTAGATAGTAAAACGACTCTCCCGACTTTTCACTTCGTGGTCGCTGTCACTTCTAAATAGTCACGTTCAACAAACAACGCATCAAAGTTTTATAGACAAAAGGACTATTTGTTCCAGGCTTTACGCTCAATTCAACCCTACTCGAAAAAGATATCAAAATCAACCTTATCCACGCGGCATCGCGCGACAAACGTGCTTAGAAAGACAATCAAAAGCGCAAAGCTAACGACCTCCTATCCTTTTTTTTTTAAAATAATATGCGATGTCTTTGGTTAAACATCGCCAAATCATTTAGATGTGACATGGATAGAGTGTCAGCCAAAGCGTCAATGTTGTTGGCGCGACTAGCCGGCGTAGTCGCACCAAAGGCCACAGGCAATACGTGTCGTTTGGCGGGCCAGTATGCTAATATTTTGCCTCGGTAAATGCGTGTCATACAGACGCTCGCCGGGTAGTTTCAAAGTATTTACACTGAAGCCGAAAAGCTCATCATGCGCCGAAGTTTTCTACCGTGAATTCATCCCTTAATAAAAACGGACCAAGAATCTCGAGTTATTCAAGAATTTCGGGGGACAGTGCTGCCCTCTGCGCCCGGTATGATATAATCCCTACGACGCTGGATATGCCAGTTCAGTTAAATACTTTCACTACCGCTTTATACTCATCGCAGCATAGAAATAATACTTCATCGCCGAAATTTCTTTTTCGAGTGGTTATTACCTGACCTAAGAAAGAAAATTATCAAGGTTGCTTGATCATAACATGTCAAGATTAACAACATGTTTTGACTAGAGTTCAAATTCGTAAGCCATCGTAATAACTTTGTGAAGTGGTCGAGATCAGTAATACGCTGACGAGGCAAAGAAATCTGCTGCTATGCTTCAAAGATACGTTTCCCAAGGCAGCCAATCAATGATTGCAATCCCAATCAAAGGTAATTATGAAATTAGCCGCATTCTGATCGGAAGGTTCCTGGTTCTATTCCCGACCGAGTGAAAGCAATGGCTATAAAACTGGTTGTCATTTGTCCTCTACTGGGCAGTTGGTATCGAGGAAGTGCAGAGAGCTGTGGTTGTCATAGTGATCCGGGCTATAAACCGGAAGTATGGACTGACGTACTAAGCACTGACCTGGTGTGTATTACCTTAATAGGGTGAAAACGCTATAAATCCAAACAACAGCATGTCAATTGGCACATAAATACCCTATACAGTCAAATTATGCGTAAACAAACGATTCTTTAGCACGTCACTAAAGTCTCCTAGCAACAAACAGTGTGCGAAAATTTGAAATTAATTGTCACGTATTTCAGTTGAGCGTAAAACACGACCACGTATCTAACCTGTCTAGGGATTACGAACAGGCTCCGTTAAAATAACAAAGCATTAATGTTATAAGCCAGAAGTTTAAACTGAAACCAATGTCTATTCTTACTTCCAATCGAACATGAAACCACAGTCACCCTAAAAGCAATAGTGGCTAGCTAATAGAGGTCGTCAAATTTATGGTAATAAATTGATAGTAGCTGATGGCGGATTAGGATTAATGTAGAGAGTGTCGCCATAATTTTAACGCCCAGCTAAATTTATAGCAATTACAGTATTAATAGCAGGTGATGGCGGACGATCACTTATGATAGATATAGAGAGTGTCACCGCAGTTTTCGCGGCAACTGATCACGTATGACCGCGCTATAAATGGCAAATAAAATGGCGGGTCGCCTTTATAGATGACATATATCCATATCGTTGATGACAGTTAATGGTTATATTACTCACAGAATAAATCTTGTATAGGATTTAGAATCTATTCAGCTCCATTTCCAATCCAATTCATCCGCAACCTTAAAAAAACAAATACAATCGTGGGCTTAACAATATCTTCCACCAAGAGATTTTGAAACACAGTAGCAATGCACAGTTATAACTACAATGTTGACTACGGATGTATAAAACAGAATATATACTTTCTTCAGGACAGAGTTTTTATAGATCGTTTTCACGGCAATCTCCGAATGATCACGGTAATGACGTAATCATGCAAAATGCCAATCAAAAAGTCCGGATTTATAATGTGTAACCAACTAGAATAGTGATCCGATGAGGCAGCCCGATTGGAGATGACAAAAGTCAAAAAGGACGAGGCGGGATTTACACCATTCATACCGCCCGTGTTTTCCATGAGCAGAGCGTTCCCCGCGAGCACATTGTTCCCCAGTGGCCACATTGTTCCCCGTGAGCACGCGGTTCCCCACGAGCACAGTGTTTCCCATGAGCACCGTGTTTCTGATGAGCTTAGTAAATCCAACCGGTGAAAAAACGATGTACACGAAAATCGTCGATTTTTTTAATAACTTGTGACGGCATAGTGTGACGTCACGAGTTGAAAAGCCCCGTTTCTTCGTGGCTGGTTGCGTCTCGGATACTTATACTGATATCCAGACTCCCGACCAAGTCAAATACACAAACTATCTCTAGCAGAGAGCGATCCATCATAATTATGAGTCAGGGACAAACCGAAACAACTCCAATATATTCTCAACGTATAAGTTATCCTACCATTCCCAAGAATGTAACAGATCAATAGTCACTAATCACTTTCTTCATTAAAACACAGCTATCTTCACATCCCCATAAAATTTACATAACAACAGATAGCTAAACGTGCTACGTTGAAGCGTGTTTATGAAACATATATGTTTTTATAATACATTCCAAGGCGGTAATTAAATGCTCTCCTATATTGTGGATCTCAAACGACGAACATGTGTGATGGAATATCGCAGGGGGACGATTCTCGCGACTTACACACATATACACTTACGGACGCACACACACACACACAGGGTTGATAACAGCTGTTGTATAGGATATGATGTGACGGAACGATTCTCACGGTCGCGACCAACACACACACACTGACACATATACAGGGTTGACAACGGCAGTTGCATATCCTATATAGGATGCGATGTGAGGAAATCTCGCCGTGAATGATTCTCGTGACTAAGACACGCACGCACACCCACACGAATACCGGACGTACCAGGGCATTGAGGCGCATCCACTGTCAAAATTGTTTCTATGCGTTAGCTAATTTTCACCACACGCGCCCTTCAAGGTCATTACCCATTTACGTTATCCAAATAGTCAACGTCAATGTCTTACGCTAGTAATCTCACTGATGAGAATTCCGTCTTTGCTCGAAGTAGATAAAGAGGGTTCATTTGGACTGCCAAAGGGCGTATAGGCCTGCAGGGTATGTTATACAAGCTGTATTGCATGTATGTGGAATGTTACAAGCCCTTGAAGATAAATCAGAAATGAATGTTATTCAAATAGTGAATTTACAGCATCTAGTCTTGTATCACCAGCTAATGAGCTCATATATCAAGTTGGAACTCACATATTTTGACAGCTAAGTTTCAATGTCGCGGAGAAACATTGTGGTTAGACGATAACATAATATACACAAACAAAATTATGATTAATATTTAAATATGATAGATTTGATGACGTCAGCATTCCATATGCCATCGTGACGCTCGTTATCGTTCGTTAGTAACGGTTGAATACGTGTGAACTGTTCCAACGAGTCATGTGTAATGACAGATATCCATGTTATATGATAAAATGTGAAGGCTTGTCTTTCAAAAACGGTTGAATTTGCATGTATTGTAGAGGTTGTGTTATCGAGAGCTGATGGTGGCGAGAATTTACTGGGTAGCTTGAGAGTCGATGCATGTTGTTTGTGGTTTTCAATTTATGGCGTTTTCAACTACTACCAAGGTCATGTAGCCTACCGCAGCCCGTCCAATGCTTGTATACTTTCGGTTTATAAGACAGATGATTATCACAACCCTCTGCGCTCCCCTGATACTGACTGCTAAGGAGAAAGAAGCAACGGATACCAATTTCAAAGTCTTGGGTCGACTCGGTCAGGAATCGAACCCGTTACACCGAGGGCCACCAAATCACTGAATGCGACATGCTTTCACAAACCTCCGTCGACTCTCAATGGACGACACAGCCCGCCATTAAGATATATAAAGCGACTGGGAAAAGCCAATTTAACATATCTGCAAGACTTTTGACTTTGGTTAGCGGTTACTATGCAATAAACGTTGCCTTCAAACTATCACACAGACCTCATTTTACCTTTGGGCACGGCTCACCAATGAGCTGTATAATGCGACTTGGAAATCATAATTTGACATTGAGATTTTGGTTAGCGGTGAATATGTAATAAACACTGTCTTGGAACTGCCTTCCGAAAGTGATCGATCACAATGTTTTTTGCCGGCAATTTCTGCCACAAATGAGAAGATGCGGTAGCTTCTAAACCAAAATAATCACCACAATCTTACAAGTTTGTAGATGTAAAAATTTCTGAGTAGATTTATTTTGGATTTACACATATTGCCGTTTCTGACGATATAATCCGCGCAACGAACATCGACTGATGAAAAAGCTATGTCAGAATTGTTTATGGCATCGCACCTGCGCTTCATGCCCGCCAGCTGATTCGGCTAGGTTATCTTGAGACCAATGGCTGAAGCAATTTTATGCTACCAAAGGTGAGATCAATGAGGTTGATAAGGCTGAAGCCTAAGCATAGACTTTTCACTGCTGACCCATCGCCCCGCGGGTTCGATTCCCGACCGAGACACAAAAAATCTTTTAAATTGGTATCTGTTCCTTCCCTGCTTAGTAGCCACTAGCCAGTGTCGCGTAACTGCAAGCGGTTGTTGTTGTGGTAACGATCCGGGCTACGATTCAGGAATTGAGATCGCGTATAAAAGTCATTGACCTAGCGCATACATGACATGAGTAGTTGAACTCCCAGCAGTCACAGCACCCCTCCGGCTTACCCCATCTAAATGTCCATAGCGCCCCTAAGTACAGCCATCTATAATGTCAAGGACTCATAGACGTCATCAATTGGCTCTTTTCCGTATCTAGAGCGTACCATTCCCAACATACACCGAATCACAGATCACCCGCTCGGAGTGGCCATCACGTCCATCAATAATGCCAATGCCGAGGAATATAACACTGTACCATAGGCACCATCTCTTCGTCTGTTTCAATCTCGAATTCGTACAATTCGCTCGTTAGTACATTCATTTGCAGCAGACATCACAACGTGGAAAACAGAAAGTTATTTCAAAACATATAAACAGTTTCAAACGGCTCGGTGTTTGCCCAACAAAATGCCAGATCCGTTTGAAAGTCGTTATTTAGTGAAGTGTGGGAGCTTTAGCAATTTTGTAATCCCTTAAACATCAAAACATCTCACATCTGTCCCTTAGCGTAAAAAACACGTTCCTTTAGATAAGGAAAGATACTATGCAATCATTAATCTATTGCTATTGGAAACGAAAGTCATCGGAAATGACGCGTTTTAAGAATGAAACAGTGTAAAAAACTTGTCAAAAAAGTGTAGATAATCGCTTTAATCACTTCTGGGTGGCAATTTAACCAAAAAAAATAGAAAACGTCAATTTTTTTACATGATCAATTTTGGCGATCTTTTGCATGTCATTTTCTCCCGTCGATAACACTGTTTTCATGTGTTTTTACAAAAAATGACATAAACAGAATGAAAATTCTGTTAATCAAGCAAAACACGAGAAGCGGTTCTTATCAAGGTCAAGGAGAAACTAAGATTTTCCCAAATCGAAGACTAACAACTGATGGATAGGGGGTATGCAAGACTACAACATCCTATCCTACACGAACTACACAAAGTGCAACACAACAGAGTTGGTTTTCCTTCCTTATACACCTTGCTCTCCTCAGCGGGTGGAGCCGCATTTATATACAGTATGCATGGCTGCTTTTTTTGAAATTTCCATTAAAAGTGTGGACAAATCGGATTGGTTTGCATGGCTATTGTTGATGCCCTGTACCTAAGAACCTACCCCTACCTCGATAGCACCCGGACAAGCGGTGCGGGTTGCGGCACAGAACGCCACTGGACGTAATCAATAGAGTGAATCGTAATTGGCTGTGGCGCAAACAATTGTTATCAGTGATTGGGTGCAAAATATGAAATAATCTATTCGGGCGTTAGGAGACGAAACCCACTTATAACACAGCCTACCGGTTAGAGTAAATCAAGCGGAATATTCTCTCATATTATCTATTCTTTCCAAACAATAATTTCTCTCTCGTTTTGATTGTGTGCGTACGTTAGTTATCTGAGGCTGTCTGTATACTTCAGTACAGTAGACAGGTGTGCATGTAGCAGTTGAAGGCGAAATTACAGTGAAAATTTGAAAATAATTCGGTTACAAAATTTTTAACTGCGAGACTATTTTGATTTTGAAAAAGAATATTTGCTATAATGATAACTAGCCCTCTGACAGATGAAGGGGATGTAAAAATAGAAAGGTAATTACGATACCAAACGCCAGCGGGTGTTAGTACAGGTAGTCAGACCTATTTTAGAAATTAATTTGTATGTAACAAGTTGAATTTCGCCTTGGATAATTCCGTTCAAGAGATTTATAGTCAGTGACATCGCTAACCAGTTGGAGTTGTTGTTGTTTAGAATTTACGGCGTTTTCAGCTGTCATGTATACAGCAATTGTTATTTAGTACGCGTGCCGACATTTTCGTTTTATAGCCTGTATCCCAACCACCACTAACCGCTAAGTAGAGAAATAACGAATACCAATTTTGAAGTCATTGATTTAACTTGGCCGGGAATCACACCCGAAACCTCCCAATTAGCAATCAGAGGGCGGACAGATCAATCACTTTGCCAACTGTGGGGCACCAGTCGAAGTTAGCATTATATGAAGATAGTCAAAGCGTGCCAACTTGATTAGAGATTCCGAAATTTGAAGCATGAAATTGTAACCAAAAAGGATTTAACATCCGGCTTGTGCATTGTAAAAGCTACCCTAGTTCACAAAATTTCGTAGTTCCGCTCCTTCATATCATGTAAATGGACATCATTTGTGATTATCAAATGAGGTTACGTGGTTATTGCATCGGTATTTCTTTGTGATATGGAGAAAATTGATTGGAGAAAATGTGGATGCAGCGAAACTGTGTTATAAGATTCGGCGAAGAAGCAACCAACTTTCAATTCTCGGTCACTCAAGAAAAACAGCCACAGGCGTTAGAGTCTTACAGACAGCTGTAGTTGTCAGATCGTACAAGCGTTGGCAGATATAGATAAAAGTACAAGTGTCACAAGAAATTTAACACCCAGCCTCAGTTTACCCAGAAATGGGTTTTGAAAATTTCAAAGTCCCGCTCCTTCATGAGGTCATTAAGAAGAGGGGAAAGGCCGCTACTATTAGGTATGATGCGGGCATAAATATCGATTGTTGAAGTAGAAGGGGAAAACAAGCTTGTTAGCTCATTTCTAAATAAACTGACGCTAGATGCTTAATTAGCGGTGACACTATACCATTATCTCTAAAGACAATTTGCGAAATTTAGCTTAGAACATAGCAAAAGGAAGGATTCCTTACCGCTTACCAGTTTAATTTCATTTGTACCGGCACTCTGGCAGTGGTCTAAACTCCTTAGTAAGGTCAATATGATTGTACTTGTGAAAGTTGAAATTTTGATATTATCTGATTTTTCAAATATTTGTGACGCAAGTTGAAATCATCTAGACATTCTGTTAGGTCATTAGGAAAAACAGCGCGTCTCGTATTGCATAGATATCAACAGTTGCCTCTGCTTATCTACATCAATTGAGTTGGGTTACCTAAAGAAATAGCATACGGAAATTTTTGGCCTGTAATCTGTTTTTGGGGTGCATTATGCAGTGATTTATTCTTTGATGTCTTGAAACTTTTATCTAAATTTTATCAAACCAGAAAATAAAATTTTACGTCAGGTCTTTGTCGTAAAATCGATCAGTAATTAAGTTCGGCAAAAATATTTTATCTTGTCGGGATCAAGAGCGGTTGTTTGCCGAGATTAAATCACTGTATCCCAGTAAAATGATTCTCAATGTACCGATCAAACGTCAATCGATATATTCGCGTAGCATACAATGACGTAACTCGATAGCTTGATAGGTGAGGGCTTTTGAACTAAGATAAGAACATTGTATTGCTACAATTTTCCTGCCACAGTCGGTCCCGAGGCCACACCAAACGGAAAGGTTTTAACAGGAAAGGCATCTCGGGCAAAAATCCCTGCCAGCATTATAGGTGAGGGTTTTAAAGCTACAGCATGAATATTGTATTGTAAAATTCCCGAGCGACAGCTGGTCTCAAGCCCAGACGAAACGAGGGAGGTTGCAACAGGAAGGGTGTCCGGCGTAAAAATCACCCCCAGATTATGAATCATGAATTGTTTAGGCAGTTCCTTCCATTCATCATACTGACAAGCAATTAAGCCTACCCAGGGAATTGGTGAGAACAAAACCTGTATGATATGAGTTCAGTGCCAAGCATGGTTTTGAATTAATGACGTTTTCAACAGCTCGTGTACGCCAGGTCAATCAATGACTAGTACGTGGTATCGTTTCCGGTTTAGAGCTCGGAACACTACCGCAACACAACTTTCCGCATTTCGCTGACACTGACATCAAAAGTTTAATAATCAAACCGCTCGTTTAACGCGTGTACCTCATCACTATCCTTATTAGTTATTACGTTGGTCTGGGTGTAGAACGTTCATAGTGTTCATTATTTCGCAAAGACGAAAGAGAAGATTTCGGAAGCCATTCCATGTAAAGCTTGATAAATGCCAGCCAGCTTTTCATAGCTACCATAGAACGTGTAATTAAGATAGCTAAGAAGTATTACTTACAACCATAGGCACTCACGAATACCACAACCTCATTATCATCAATGTGCAAATTTCCTTTACCCCATAGCCAATCACCTAGAAAATGTCTACCCAATGTCGGTATTTCAATCTAATTATGACTTTCAGACCTATGAAACTAATCACCTATTCTATGCGCTCAATTTTTTTTCTAGAGAGTTAAAACTGCGCTGTAAAGAGTGTTTTCTTGTGTCTATCCATGGCCTACTACAAGAAAGAATCCCACATACAGACGTTAGATCACGTCACTCTACACTCAATAATTCTTTTAACGAATCTATAAGACGATAATGTATTTTGCGCTTTCTGAGGCCTGACCGTTACCTATAACTAACTCTTCTATAATTATACAGCAACTTTCACAGATAACAGGAGATTCAATTGTTTATGGAGCCGGATTAAACGCGTGCGACACACACAAAGAGGGAGAGAGAGAGAGAGAGAGAGAGAGAGGCTAGCCAAACTATTGCCTAAAGACAGCAAAACAGTCGTGAACAAAATCGTGCTTACTCATCAGTTTTATGCCACCCTTGTACCGGTGATTAAGTGAGGAAATAGATAAAAAATGATAAGAAAATCAGATGAGATTATGCGAGGCAACTAATCTTCATCAATAACCTCAAGTTTACAGATGTCACTTTCTCTAATCTGTAAATATTTTTCAAATGCGGCTGCGATGCGCACTCACCATTACTCTTAATCAAAGTTATCTACATCCTAGTCTGAGATATCCAAGATAGCGAGAAACGGTAATAGCAGAGTAATTACTTGTTGCGTGCCAACTAGATGTAATCGGGAACTTTCTTAACCCGAGAAATGCCCTACATTGCTTTACGGACTTAAGTCCTACGGGGAGCAAACGTTTATCAGTCACGGCCAGTCATAAGTCTGAAGAAATATGGGAGGTTTGCGACAGGATGGCTATCCGGCGTATAAAATGACGGCCAAATCAAGAGCGGTTCGATCTGCTGTGACTGCAAGCAAATAGAACATGTAAAAGAATTAAAAGGGCGGAAGTATAGTGTTTTCACCCTACTAAGGTAACGTACATCGGTTCAATGCTTTCGGTACACGCGTAAATACTGTACCCGTTTTTAACTCGGATCAATCACGTAGCCAAAACGCTCCGCAATCCTCCGATATTGACTGCCAACAAGGGGAACGGATGTCAATTTTAAAGTCTTTGCTTTGAATAGGTCGGGCAATCGAACCAAGGACCTCCCCCATCCGCAAGCGGACAGTCAAACCACTCGACCAACTGAGCGGTAAGAAGGGAGTATATACGTCTGTACAAGCGTAGGAGTGGGGGGTCATTGACCGACCAATCACGGGGTGGTGTTAGAATTTGAAAAACCAAGACGCATCGGCATCCGCCTGTCCGTTCAATCACGAGCAGCTAACATTCTCGTGACGTAGTAGAATACATCAGTCATAATACTTTGAGATTTCCACGAGATTGCAGTGAATGAGCGAGTTCGGGAATTAGCCACACAACAGATAAACAAATCTACAGATATTTTCCGCACTTTGAAATCTTCCGAGCATTAGATGCATTAAAATGATGCGGCTTTGATATCGGCAGTAAGCCTGATCGAAGACCTTCATATTAAGGGTAAATGTCTTATTGCTCAGGACTTCGCTGCGCAGGAGAGTCATTAGTGCGCAAACGCTTTTATTATGCATCAACCGATGGAACAACATTCACTCGTTCGGTTGAAGCATAAAAATCGCGTTTGAGCAATAATGACACTCCCGCGAATGATCGCGAGTACAGTAATTACATTACTTGGTCAAGAGTTAAACCTTATACACCCACCATCACTCCAAACACATATATCATTCCTACGTGATGGGTGTGTGAGTCAGCATAGAAAACTTGGTCTGACTAATCAACCAAGCGAAGTCAGCGACCGTGTTTAGCCAGCAGATCAATCAACTGCGTATAACCTCGTAAGAGGAAATCTATAGAGACTCGCAACTTCGGGTAAAGCTGTCATTTTGAAATTTCACGCAATGTCTTTTTTAGTGCTGGTTGCCGTCCGAAGGTCTTTTGCGCAACAGTCATAGAGTGGGTCGCGAGTATCCATATTCTACAGAATAGAATTAAAATGTTCCGACCAGAGTTTTACATTCAACAGCGCACCAGCAGCCTAGTACTGATCCAAGCAGTATGTCCACAGCTCCACACAAATTTACATCGACACTTTGGAGAAATTTGTCAGTTATTAGCTGATGTGGCCAGTCAGCATTCTAACAAAGCATAACGCATTAGCAATTTTCATATTCACTAAAATTTAAAATATGGAAATTGTGTAAACTAACACGTATTACACGCATTCCTAAGCCTTTCCGTGTTACGTTATGAGAAAATGCCTTCACCTTCCAATTAACTCAACTTTTGGCCTTGTTTCATTGTTGTAAGCTAGATTTTATGGTATGATAAAAATACAAAATATACGTTTGCATTACAGACAGACTATAATTCGCTTAGGACCACACGATTGTCGTGTGTTGCACAAATAACTCGCCTTAAAGATATAATATATACATGATGATAATATAGCAGATTATACCCGACTATATAATCATGGCCTACTCTAGTCTTTAGGTATGAACTACAGTAGGCCATGATGTGATGTATTCTGGTTAAAATCTCTTTGCTTCTACATGTATGCCTACGGCGAGATGCACGGCTGTATATTGACGCGCCCAAGGCCAAATCAAAATCGGGCTGAATCCAGGCTACGGGGCCACCGAAAAAATAGCAGTTTATTGCCTTAGTCACTGTTGTGTTATCACTAGTTGAAATTCTGTGCCACAAAAAGCTTTTCAAATATTCAGTAGGACCAACCAGTTGACTGAACCGAGACAATATCAAAGCGAATGCGGATATTTCAGCATCGAGCAGCTCCGAGAAATTTGAGGGCCAGGGCAAAAATAAATTTTCACATTTTTTTGAGCCCCGTCAAGCTTTTATCCGCATCGTCGACTGTACCGAGGTAATGTCAAACCCAACGTGCTTATTTCAGAAGCCAGTTCTTCTCAGACAATTGTCTAAAATTTACGGTCTCCTTGACGCATTCATCGCTAGCAAATCCTAATTATATTTACTAACTTTACCAATATACAACGACTTGTCATCGAAGAAGAGACAGTGGATTTGTTCCATACTTAATTCACAAGGACCAGACTAATCCTAATCGGTCATCGCAGCAAGTTATGGTTATAAAGCGCGATACTACGTGCCTTTAGCATCGAATTTGGTGGAATATCACGCAGTAAATAACACAGAAACGTCAATACTATCGGCCTTTACAAATATTGCGTATTTAATTTATCAGTAGACTATTGAAATGAAAAAAAAGTCACGCATTCACCGTTTGTTCGATAACAGCGTGGCAAAAACGATATCTACCAAGGAAGTGTGTTTAATGGATGATTGCAAATTGGATCCGCATCGCAACGTGAGTGGTTTTGGTTTTATCTGATCGCACTACACAAAACTACGGTACAGTCTAGGCAGGACTGTAAGTGATAAAGTATGCCTAGGTGTAAGTGCAATATTCCTAGGTACAGTACAATGTACAATATGTTAGAGGTGGGCAGGTACAGTGTACCGTACAGTATACCTAACGTAGGAGTTTACAATATGCCAGGGAGGTATAATACAGTAGACCAACGGGCCAACGATGTACAATGTCAGAACGATGTAGGCGGAACAGTACGGTATGCCTAGTTATGTACGATATGCCAGGTAAAGCTAGTAACTCGACGTTAATATGAGAAACAATTTGAATCTTCTGTAATGCTGGATACTTCAGGCTTTGCATACCAATATGTGTTGGCTCGGTACGCATATGACTATGTTGTTATCTACAGTATATCTGATCGACCGTCACTTGTTGTACGAGTTGTCAAACAAAAGAGTGAAATTTTTAACATACATGTTGTCACCTTGCACCTGTTTCTGGTTTAATTATGTGTAATGATGAGTTTACATACGGCTGCAATAGTGTCGTAATCCGTGACTGTATGCTCACTTTGTTTTGCTTGTAAGCTGAGCGCGCTCTCTGACATTTGAGACATGTAGGTACTATTAGAAAAGTTCAAAAGTTCAGTGCCTTTTAACCACTGTACCGCAGCCCACAGCAGGAGGTTGTGAGGTATTTTCAGTTGTCGGTAAGCGGTTGATGCCCTGATTTTCCAAGTACGCACGCTCATTATTAAGTCCAAGCACAAGACAGACCTAGAAAAACTAATGTACAATATCAGAGTCCCAATTTCGATGATTCGAGTATTGCAGCCACCGTAAATGGGAGTAAAGGAACGACAAACTACAATCCCACCTACGTTCACCCGCTGCCGATCGACGCTCCAAGAGCCTGGAATGGAGCGCCGTGTTTCTGGTCAAAAACTATGATGTAGGTTAAATGAATGATGAAAAAAACCAACAGTCAATTCCCACAAAAATCAACGGTATTTGTCTGACACCCATCCAAATGTAATCTCTAACTTTTTTGGTCTCGCATCGCTAATCCCACCGCAGAGCTAAAGTTCATTTGAGATTTCGCAGTTTCCCCACTTGTCGCACTAACCGGCGACCCCTACACGTAACTAAGGTACTATGAGAAAAGGTCGTCATAGCCCATAGGGCCATTGTATTTACGGTTAGTATATTTACTCTTGGCAAGGAAAGCGACGCTCACCACAGCGATATGTGTACTGGAGTAGGTGAAACTAGCGAAATACTAAAAACTATAAAATTTTACTACGTATTGCTACTTCAATTTTATCACCTTCTTAAGGTTTATGGAAACGGGAAAAGATAAAATTTTATCGATCGCATTCAACTGCGTCCGGATTCTATACTTTGTGATTTTAAGAGCATGCTGATAAGCGACTCGTTTGTCACTACGATTGCGTAAACGCCGTCCGCTCTACGAGCGATGGCAGTGATCTCAGAGAGTACGCACATTTGGCAGAGTAGTTTATCCTTTGACTCCCGAACAAGTGAAACCAAAGACTTTAAATTTGGCATCGGTTACTCCTCTGCTTGGAAGTTAGTACCGGGGGTGTGCGGTGTTGCACGGATTTAGAATATCGCACTGCACTCTTTGACCACAGATTAATGAAAATTTTCTTAGCGGGGTAGTGGGATAGATGTTGTGCCGGAGCTGAGGTCGATTTACTGAACTTTCACTGAAATCTGAAGCACACAATGCCATTTAGAAACATAAAGTGATACTCCAAGTTAAGACTTGAATAGTACTACGCATACAGACTTCACTATTTAAAACCTATTCGAACGCTATACGTTAGCCGGTTCATGTTTGCCCACCTGAGTCAATCCTTGATGCGATTCAAACTCTATCAATAATTAAGCCAACGTGATGGAAAGGTATTCGGAAATATCTGTGAAAATATGTGCTGAGCCGCGTTCTTATGCTAATCATCATCGCATTCAAACCACAGAATCGAATCGGTTACGCTTATGCTGAGTAATCACACAACGCGTTGAAGCAATTAACTAAGCCACGACGTTTTTGCAACAGCGCCTTGGGACGCTCGGCTAGGGATTGGATAGAGAGAGAGAGAGAGAGACAGAGAGAGAGAGAGAGAAAGAGAGAGAGTATCACCGCAGACTAAGTCTCGCCGGAAGTTTTGATGTCAATCAAGGCCTATATTGATTTCTCGAGGCGAATACAATATCAGGAATAGCGCCTTCATCAGAAATAGTAGCCGATGGCGGACGATCCAGTTAGTAACGACTGAATCATAACGGTCAAGTCCAGTTTATTCGAGTGGAAACGTAGGATACAAGCTTTCAAAGTTCCGCTTCTCCAGCAGGTTGAAACGGCTAAGAATCACGAACACCATAAACGGCCAAAACTACAATATCTTCCTATCCTCTCCCACCTAAACCCGCGCATTCCTTTGCGTACTGCAATAATTGGATTTAGTGAAAATAGCTCGATTAGAACCGCCCGTGTTTAGTTTAATGTGTTTGTTCACATTGAACTGCACAGTAACTGTTTTCTTTTGTATTATCAGGGTCACTGCATCAGGTTAAATAAATTTTGGGGTGATATAATTCGCATATTATGATTTGTTAGATTATCTACAGCTTATTTACAAACAAACAATACCGTTTAAACGATTCATTCCGAAGCGATGAAATATTGAAGCTAAACAAGCTTTAATATGAGCAGTCGAGTAAAGGATGAGGTTACGCTGGTTGCCGTCATGCTAGTCATATAACGTTAGTACAATCTTGCGACATATAAAATTGGACTTGAGGTTCCATACCAAGGTTGTGCCGTAATTGGTCAAGGCGCTGGCCGCCGAATCCGGCAGGTTGCGTCACTTTCAAAGACGATAAAATTGGTAAACGCAGCTACCCTGCAAGCTGCCAGCATTATGGGTTGGTGTGGTGATGTGGCGCTGGCTTAGACCAGCGACAATTCACGTACGCTGTTGTGAAACCGTCTCTATCTATCGTAAGCGATCGCCCGTCATCGGCTACAATCAATACATAGGAGGCTACTAAAACTAAACACCAATCTTTATTTAATGCGCAATATACTATCAATTGAAACTTTGAGGTATAGTCCCTAAACATTGACTTTGCGTTCTGACGACTGTGAAAAGGGCACAAGCTTCGTTTCTAATTATAAAAGAACTATTATCGTGTTGCAGGCTCTTAACATTTTGACAGCTTTTGTTGTTCTCTTTCTATTTCCTTATCAAAGGCAGCGCGAAATCCAGGACATTAATCGTGCATTATAAGAAAGGTGTCAAGTCCTTTCTCTCTAGAATATTTGGTAAAGTGTTAGAACCTTCGCGTAACTATTTCATCTCGGGGTCTGCGTAAATATTTCGGTCAATAAGAGGTTTGAGAGACGCCGTTATGTCGTGAGGGTCTGTGTGTTTACGTCGGCTTGAAAAAGATTAGAGAAAGTACACCTCTCAAGGATCTTTAAGCTTTCAAAAGATGAGATTTGAAATATGGATTGCTGACAAAAAGATCAGTAGGACTTGTGTCAGTTTTCAGCAACCGCGCGAGGCGTTGCTTGTGAAAATATAATGTGACCACAGCCAAAGTTTATCAGAATGTCTATTTTACCATCGAGTACGATAAGATTTAGATAAAAGCATGGTGTCACCATAAATTTAACGCTCACTATCCATCCTCACGATCCAGTTCACCTCTGAAAGGGTATTTTATTTCTGGCCGTCTAGCGAGTACTCTTCATACGTTAACTGCGTATGCTACACTCAAGCCGTCATTATATTTGGGCCGTAGCCTTCTGTAATGCCTGCCGCATTGTCCAATAATAACAGGATCTTAGTTACTGTACAGTATATGCATTCACAATCAGCGCAGGACCGTAAGCTCATCAAGCGGCATTAAATATAAGACTGCAGACTGTGCTGTTGTCCAATAAGCCAATTTATACAAAGTCCAATATCAGCAATTTTAAATATATCAATCATAACGCCAAACGAAGTCGGCAAGGAAGCCGGTTATAACTCTTAATACCGTTCCAGACATCACTAGAGGCGCGACTGTTGAGATTAGCGGTTTTCTATAAAGATTGATGTTGATCAAAGTTTACAATTTCAAAAATTCATCCGTACATACGTAACAATAATGATTAATGCCTATCAGATTTGATTTACTTTGAATCAACAAGTTGAACCACAAGTTGAAAACTTTAAAATTGATTCATAAGCCAGCGTGAAAGCGTTTGATCAATACAGCAACAATGTGAGTATTCTTTTCCTCTCCTAAACAAATCAGGATTAAGGAGAATTTGCCTTGAAGATTTTAAAATTTTCACATTGTCGCTTGTTCCTACGAGTCCCTCAATATCGAGGTACTTCGACGGTGTATTATACAGTCATTCCAGTCAGCCAATTGAACAGTGTCACCTCACTATCTATTGATGCTATTGTTGTTTTGAATTTATGGCGTTTTCACCCTACTAAGGTCATGCACGCCAGATGAATGCTTATTATGCATAATTCCGGTTTACAGCCCGGGATCACTATCACAAATTCCCAATCACAATCCCCCACACTCACTCGATATTGTTTGTCAGAAGGCGGACAACCCCGAATTACGGATATACCGATATACAAGTGCGAAGACGAGGACTGGGCTAATTAATAAGCGGGTCATACTGTCATCCTGCCATCCTGTCGCGGTCAATTTATTAAGTACCAGGAAACGTTGATTGGATACTCCGAACCTCAAGAACATTGACCTCAAAAGTCAATCACTGAGTACCTGTAACGCCATCAATCAAACAAGTTTTAGCAAACTCTCCGCCTGGAAGATTAGAATGACTAGTCAGCTATACATTTGCACATTTCCTTCGCAATACGCACTGCCACACATAATAGCGTGGGTTGATTTATTACATAGATCTGTCAACCTAACTACACTATGTTAAGTGCGCATACCATTACAACACCGGTCATAGGTGCAAAGTATGGCGAAAACAGACAGATCCTCCAGAGATATCGTGAGTACAAAACAACATGACCGTCCGCAGATGTTACGCTGCGTTCGAGTCGGAATTTATGCATACACTCTACGGAAGGGATGATTCCTGAGTTTCCCGAGAAAGTAAAACAAACAGGAGCCGTTGACGGACGTTAAATACTGTTAGTAAGGCGTCGCGGAGAACAGAAAGCTTGTAAACTACAGTAAATGAAGTGGGACGCTAGCTTTGTGGTGCCAATTGTCAACTTCTTGACAAGTCTCGCGATATTGAAATCCTCCCAGCCTATATTGTCGTGATATGTTTGTTGCGCGAGGGCGTGTCAGATTTTCCCTTCAAGTTGGAGAAAGTGTGTGAAATAGCCTGGAGGATTAAAGCGTTACAATTACGTAATCGATTTAGATGAATGACTCAAAATGTTCCTACAGCAAAAGGTATTCCCTCAGGAAAACTCATTATGTGAATAACATACATCAGACTATACGACTTTATAGCCAGACAAGGCTTTTTTTACAACAAAGACATGTGCTTAGAATCCATACGTGCGGTAGCGTTCAGAAAAGGTGTTCGAAGGGCAAGTAATAGTTCGCTATATGCCAGCAAATCAATTCGCTGTCGCTCAATTCGGTACGGTTTTAGAAAAATGTTGAAAAACCCTCCGGGACCGCAAGGAACTTGCGGAATAGTGGCTTAGAACGTTGCGAAACTTCATAGGCTAACCCAACGAGAGGCTATTTATCTAGGGAAGTCGTTGTTGACTTGTTGAATACACTACACTTGCCATGTTCTAGTCAAAAATGTGGATCATTTTGGATTCAAGACCACAAAAAATCGCCCTTAATAATAAGTATATGCTTTACTGCCAGGAAGTCGCTAGCATAAATACACACACTAAGTTGCCCACTTTAAAAAAGGTTTGTTTACGTTGATAATTACAATTAGCAGTCCCGTTAATCAGATTAAACATCCAAGCTTCTGTTCTGTTCACTGTCCAGTATGTTTACATTAGATTTATCCAAGTTTTGGTCTAGACATTTGTAATCTTGAGGCGCCAATACGACTAAGCCAGTGATTTTTTTCATTAATTGACGATAACACCATTTAGAACTCGCGTAAACAATTGCGACAACCTCATTAGTTGTAATAGGTAGACGTGGAATGGACGCTGCAAGGGGTAAAGGGCTACAGTAACTCTGACTTAGTCTCTTTTTAAGCGACTTTGGGTATAACAAAGTTTATAGATACGTCGGGTATATGACAACTGTATCTTAAATTCTCATTCCAACATAAACTGAGGCTGGACGTGAAATTCGGGGTTGTGATTTTTCATCGATCTCTGGTAGGCCTACTGTTTTTTTTTTTTTGAAATTATGGCGTTTTCGACAAGTCAATATTATACGCCACAACGTCAGTCACCAGGCCCATGCTCATAGTAGATATATAGTTCCGGTTTATAGTCCGACGACCCTCCACGATCCCCATATACTGACTGAGAAGTAGAGAGAGGGAAGGAACAGATACTAATTTTAAAGTGGTTGGTTCAATTCGGTCGGAAATCATTGGCTGTAAAGCATCGTGGCGCTGCAATGAGAGGTACCGTACGTTACATAGCAGGCCATGCCGTAAACGGGTAGCTATAGTCATGACCTCATATCCTAGTACACCACCGACCTGACCTCAAACTTAAGTATAGTAGTTTGAGATTTCCATTTATTAAAACTGAAACTTCGCCAAATTTCCGGCTTTCGGCGACCTTACTCGATAGATCTCTCTCCTTCTTTAGACACAAATTTTCTCTCGCTTTTATTTCCTCACAAAATATGTATCGATTTTGAGGTTATCGGAGCAGAAAAGATCCGACTGCTTTGTCGGTTAGATGCAAAACCTAGCGAGCGAAACGTAGGCTCTACAGTGCTACCGATCGGTTACGAAGATATATGGATAAGTAATTTATAATACAGTGAAAGAGTGGACTCAATGGTGGACGAACAGACATAGACAGACGCATGGCGTGATGCGTCACTAAATCCAACACCTCCTGTTACAATGCTACTGATCAGCTGGAACGCGTAAGGATTAAAAATGTAGCATAGGCTAATAGTAATAGTCTTTTATAGGCGACTTAAAATATGGTCTAGATCTAGTATCTAGACATTCTAAAGGATAGCACTCCCTAGCGACTTAGTTACACCAGGCAGATTTTGAGATCGTGGTCTAAGGTTACATAAATTTACCATATCGAAGAGTGTAGTGGAGTCGATGGCGGACGATCAATAGATATTGTTAAGAAGATCACCACAGATTTAACGTCCCGCCTTAGTTTATTGAGAATTAGAACATTCACAAGCTTTCGGAGCTCCACTCCTTCACCTGGGCTGGACGTTAAATATGTGGTGATCTTCTTTACGATATAAATTTACCAAATATAAGATACAGCACAGTCAGAGTTTGTTCACTGAAGTTTAGAATATATTATACAGTGGTCGATGGCGGATGAAATCAATTATGGTGATAGATACAGTGTCACTCTCATCAGTTACTATAGTTTTAACGTTTAGCCTAATTTATTAGAAACTAAATTTCCGCCAACAAGCCGTACAAGGAGTAAAGTATAGCAAGCTCAAATACCTCAAGTCAATGGTACTTAGTCGGAACGCACGGCGACATCGTCTGTAACTTGCGGGAGATACGACATCATCTTTCCCCGTGAGCCGATAGATTGTTCCGATGTTATATTGTGCTGTTGGCAACTAAGTTATTGGGTCGCTCAAGTTCAGATGCTAGAATTGTTTCTACTTTTCAGAGACTTGCTGCATAGAATTTTAATTCTGATGCGGTCCAAAAGTGTTTAGCCTACTGGCTGGGACATAATCAAGGCATTTTTCAGACACTTCGAATATGAGGGCTATATACCGCCACCATAGTGGATATGAGTGGTGCTAAAACCTAATGGCACCTTGCGTCAGAACTACGCTTGCTGGCTCGCTAAATCACAAGGAATGGACATTTCAAAGTTGTTTGTTGACTGTATAACAACTTTCCTAAGTTGCTAAGGCTGGCTTGCAATGTCCAATGTGTCTGCAAGCATTTAGGATGGGCAGCTGACTTCACTAAACCAGCCGGGCACAACTGTGTATATTACCGTTAGTAGAAGTTTAGGTAAAGCTAAGCTGGGTGTGAACTTCAACACTCATGACGATAGGCTTAATCTATGCTAAGAGGGCAGTTCATTTCCAGTTCATATTGCCTTCATTTGTCATTCTTTTTAAGCATATCAATCACAGCTACTCTTTTTTAACCAGAGTTTACAACAATAACATAGTGACTGATTGCTAAGTTGAACGATAACGGTACCTATCAATATTAATGAGAAGACCAATCAGAAACCGTTAAAGAATTCACACCAAGTTCAAAGAGTTGAGATAATATGGATAAAAACATTGGATGGATATTATTACTTATTTGCTACAGTGGAATATCTTATACAAGAGGACAAGGTGAGTTTTGTATGTTTAAGTCATAATCATAGACCTATAAATAAAGCGTATAGACCGCACTTCATTTTGCATTTTCTGAGGCAGATTTGGGGGACTCTGTGTGTCTGCGTGGCCACACTCTACTGTAGGCCTTGATGAGACCTTACTTAGAAACGTAGTGTATACACATGTGCTACCATTTACGGTGATTACAATTTGCCAAAACTCTCACCTTTGACAAGATACTACGATCTAAGCGATGTCAGTCGGGATGAACTTAGTTACATCAAATAGCTTCAGCGATGAGTCGGGACTATTTATAGGGTTACAGGGCTAAAGCCACTCGTTAATAAAAGTCACCAATCGGCGCACACACGCTACAAGGATAGTCAGCGTGTTCAACATGATTAGCGCGTGGCTTACGCGTTCGCAATCACCATCAATTTCTCGACCTACGTGTCGACCGTGACTGAAGCATCATTGTTAATCTCTGTGTATTCAAAACGTTAATGGATGAAACATTATACCTGTGCTACATATCGCTGCAATAGCGTGCAACCACACGTCTCGCATCATCAGATTTTAGGTCCCCCGCAAAAATGTGTTTACACGTGTCCTAGTGAACTATCGTAGAAGAAATTGCCTATGTCAGGAGTGTGGTAAATGAAATTTCAGCAAATTCGGATTAACAACAGAGTCTTGTAGAAATTTTAGCAAAAACATGCGAGATTCCAAAATGCAAACCACATTTTGAACTAAACCTTATCCAAAGATAGGCCTATAGAGAGTGTAGTGTCACTACAGTTTTAACGTTCAGTGAAATTTATTCGAAGTTCGCAAGCTTTCGGAGCTCAGCTCCTTTAACAGGTAAATAGTAAATGCAAGTCTGTATTAATCGACGCGATCGTCCGCCATCGGCTAAAAGTAAGTACTCGACAAGCCACCACAAAGGCCTACGATCGGCCATGAATATTTCCATCGCAACGCGGGTCGACTCAGTTTGACAACCAAAATGAATCGCGATCCACTAGGTCTATTTGATTCTGAGATTACGCGCTAATGGAAACTATCTCCGTCAAGAAGCTTTGTAATGAATAATGCAAGGGTGAGCTCTCATACCTCTACTAATGGCGTTTGCGATTATTGCGCTTTCCCCGCAAAACGCAACACAATCGCTATTCGCTATTACAAAAGGCTGTCAGACTGGAGCTGTTTTACGAGGATTTTCAGGGATACCCAAATAATCAATATAGTACAAATCACTCAAGAATAACCCTTATCGTAAAGAAGATTCACCACAGATTTAACGTCCATCCTTGCTTTATTGAGAATTATCACACTCAAACAAGCTTTCGGAGCTCCACTCCATAAACCAGGCTGTGGCGAATCTTCTTTTGTCTATTCATCTTCCGTCGTCGGCTTCACTATATTGTAGAATAACAGAATACTACCAGTACATACTATGGACACACACAAAGAGCAATCATCAAAAGAACAGAATGGCCGATTGATGCACGCGTTTTGCCAATGACAGATGCCGATATCTCTGCCTTGCAGTAACAGAATTCTACTGTCTTGGTTTCATCCTTTCATGTATCACTAGCCATAAAAACGACTCAAATATGCGCACATTGTTTGACCAACGAGAACAAGCCACTATTTCTCTTAATCCCATTTTCTAGATACCAGTCACATCCTGATACGTTAGTTTTATTTGATAAATTTATAAAAGCGGTCGTAAAAACGTCATAAACTCTTTCAAAACAGTCACACTCCCTAATGGATTACATGCTGTGAGGTACATAGTAAACAAAACATTATGACCTAGGTTTACAAGCCGTAAAATGTTTAGTAGTGAAACTATAAAGCATGTTATGTTTACTGTCACTTACTACCTACTAGGTACCTGGTGAAGCCGGCATGGGGACGTTAAATAAACATGTAAAGATTTAAAAAATATCAAAGCAGATACAACCTTCACATAGGAGCCTTGCAACAAGTTTTATAACATGATTAATCCGCCCTGTCTTGTACAACTTCTAACTGATGATTTATCATACATAGTATTTGCGGTTCGCAAATTCTGAAATTCCGTGCGCCATACGAGAGACAGAGATAGAGAGTAGAGAGGTAGTCCTTACATCAGATGTTGTTAGACTACTGCAATAAATTCATTGTCCTAAGAGTTGGAGGTTAGAGAGAGAGAGAGAGAGAGAGAGAGGGAGAGAAAAAAGAGAGAGAGAGAGAGATTCATTTTACATCAGATATACTTCAATAAATTCTGCCCAAAGAAACGGATAGAGTTCTACCCTAGGCTACTCGGCCCCTAGCATCAAGGACTTAGCATGGGCGCTTACCCGCCATGACCTCACCCTGGTTGATTGATCCTCAGGCTGGCTACACTAGCTCGCCAACGTCAATCATGTTATATACAATCCACCAGAAATGCAACGCAAATGAAATTTCATTTCAAACCGTCACAATCGCGTTCATCTTGTTCCGCTATGACATATTTCGCCACCATACGTTTTGACAGGGTCATCACGGTTAACTGATTGTACGTAAATTGTCAGATCATGCGTGAAATCAAGTTGAGAAAAACGCAAAACGCTGAGCTATCAGTAAACAATCCCTTAATTACTTTATTCCAAGCGGTTGGAACGATTTCACAGTTTCAAAATTGATAAGACATTAAATATGTGTTTGTTACTGCTAAATATGATCTTCAAACTCAATGCCACCTACAATTTTTTCAATCTTTTCATGATTAGTGTTGGTTAGGAGGTTGTCACTCTCACATTTGACATGGAATAACATGAGAACACTGTTGAGAAGCCGTGCGAGTTTGCATTTAAAAATAATATTATGTCGGGTATCGCTGTGTGAGGTAGGATCATTATGAAAGCGCATACAGAATATGGAAACCGTTGATATTCACATTCAAGCTGGCTCAACCTAGCCGAGAATTGTAAGCCATATATTGTAGGTGTCGACCGATTATGACCCTTATCAAACTATTGCGAGGAGGCTCCGTATCGTATAGATTTTGAAAAGTCAATATACCGGGCTATAATAGATAGAGCGCGTCATCTCATTAACTACTGGTAGAATTTGGCCGGGCGTTGAATCTGTGGTGACAATTTCTTGTGTCTTTGTGGTATTCTAATGATCATCCGCCATCGGCTATACCACAACCCTTTGAACTACATCATGTAATGACAATCGATCCACCGTAATTCGGCATAAGTACTTTATATTCTAGTATCTACTCGTATCGGAAACGGAAATCACTAACCCACATGCAAAAAGACATTTACTGCTCTATAAAGCAGATTGCACACATCTGTCGTTATTGATAAGTTAAGATACATACTCATTATGTCAAACTGTATAGCAAATCACCTAGAACTCACGTCATCGGGTGATCTATACGACTATCTAACATGGTAGATATATACTTTGAAAATGAAGTAAAGTGTAATTACTCATAAAACGGAATAAAGTTGTTAGGAGGAAGACTACGATTTCACGCATAATCACCTGCCGACGTTCCAGGGTTTATCTCACGCGCGATTCGACGTACGACACATAATCTTTAATACCAACATCCGATTTTGCGATTTTATGGCAATCAAGCTTTAGTCACACTACAATAATCTTGTCAAGTGCGTGCCAGCTGTTACCACAGCGTAACGATTCTCCTGCTCGACTCTCCTCTCCAGCCACAAAACGACGCAAATGCAAAACCGACAAGACAGCGGATAATTACACGGTCGGGGCGTCGAGTGTCTGTTTTCAGTTGCCTTCATGTGGAAGAAAGATATCTCTCTCTCTCTGTGTGTGTGTGTGTGTGTGTGTGTGCAACTTCCTCATCAATACGAATATATTTAATAAGTTCGTTCTTTATCTAGATGACTATGACTGGACATTTGAATCAGACGCAGTAGGAGATTATGATAACCTTGATGAAATAGCCTGTCAAGGTCATCCTATATCCGTCAGATGCGTCGGAAACGACGTGATTAAGGTAAGTAGTTAAAGCGCTTGTTGGCTGGATTCCTTTACTGAAACTGTAGTGTCCGGTTGGATGACATCATTGCCAATATTCATCAGAACGATGTGGTCTTTTCCGTGTGTCTGTGTGTGTGTGTGCGTGCGTACTTTACACTCCAGCGAAATTTAATACATTGATAATAATTTTTGGTAGATTGTGTCAGCGAGTTACGGCCGCCAGAATTCTTACACATGTAGCGGTTCATCAAGTGAGGAAGTAGAGAAAACGGATTGCTCTCTCCCTGGCGCGAAAGAAATACTCGAAAAAAGGTAACACAATTGGTAGCCTACTGACTTTGAGGGTTAAGTTTTTTGACCGCAGACATTTCGAATCGGAGTGTGCCACTCCCACCACAGCGTATACATGCAGACTGGGCCAGGATCGCAAGGGCAAAGGAGTTGACCGTATCACAACTAGGGCTCTGCACTGAATGAATACGATCGAATCGAATACAAGATATTGGACCGAATCGAATAGAATTCGTTCTCTTTTCGAATACTACAACAACGAAACTCTATACGCGTTTCACGTGGACGTAGCCAGAGAGGTTTGCGAACACTCCTTTTCTCTGTACCAAATTTTAATTGGACTTTTGTGCATTTTCTGTTACCTGACAGCAATGAAGTCTAGACATGACTTCACTTTGCTAGCTGCATGTTCCTGACCGTTGATTATATTTTTATCGAATTAGGTTAATAACTAGGTCAGACGCGTTGTATTCGATTCATTCGATTCGATCCGATGTTCATACTATTCGATTTTGCCCAGCCAATCACACCTCTGCCTGTATAGCGTAAGGTGAATACCGGTTCCTTCGGTATCTCCTTCTCCACTTTGCATATGAGCATCGCGCTCGCATGATATGCATACACACCACTTGCACCAGTAGTGTGTCTATATATCAGGAGAGTTGCAAATGCCTTTTTTCCGCGAAACGTTTTACGCCGTTGATGTGATACCAACTACTAAATTAGCGGACGAGCGACAAGTCACACTGCGAATACCATATTCAAAGTCTAATCAAACCAGAATCCATCACCACTACCCGATGATGTCATAGCTTAGATAGAGAGCATCTTAAAGTGAAGCCTACACCACAAGCGTAATAACATAGAGTTAAAATAGAAGATTCCTGAGTCTCTCATCTAAAGCATACCATTAAGTTTAAGCTTTATCATCGACTGTATAATAAGCCTCTTCGCGAAGACCACGTTTACTAATTGGCGCGTTGGATTTTCTGTTTACCTGGCTATTAACTTGATGTAAGGTGATGGATGTTGAAGACAACCTTATTGCATAATCACAGTGTATTGAAGAAGTAGATAATTGCAATTAACGGTTCGCAACAACTCATATAGGCTTCAGCAATTTAATCCGTTTCCGGACAGTCCAGTAAAATTGGATTGTTTACGTCGCTGCTACCCGCAAATATCTATTATCCATTCCATTGAAGTTCGTAAGTCGCGATTCGCGATAATCAATGATGAGGATACGGCGCAGTTAGTAGTGAGATAATAGCATAATTAACGCGAAGTGAGCGACGGAAGACGTCGTGGCTAAGTTAGGGCGACCCGCCCAAATTTCGAAGCGATCTGTGATTCGGGCCCCTCTCCCCGCTGCTTAGTATTGGTAATCTCGCATGGTCCACGGTTGGTCTATTCCGCCATTTAGTGCTGCTCATTGACCGCAGTCCCGCGCAGCACAGTGCGTACTTAAGTCTGCGTCTAAAATTCCAGACACTACACAACTCTAGTATCAATAAATCTCATACTGGTAGGCTTTTTGTCAGCTCAACGGCTCAATATGCAAAGATCGCCACCACAGATTCGTGAACTATTGTAGCCAAAACATCATCAATATTCTGACTCAGCGTAGCTAGATTTTCCTGGTAGTTCTAGCAAGCTTCAGCTTGTTGCTATTCAAAGCTGGACTTTGTTTTTGAGTATATTTTAACTGATGTTTTGCATTGATAAGACTCTTAAACGTTAGCTAATGAGATCAAGATAAAGGTATCTACTCAATTAAATTTTTCCTAAACTTTGACGTAATCAGATTGTTACCGGTAGCGCTTGACTGCTTTTGGCTCCATCTTGACGGGAAACCGGGATTTTTAACTTAAAGTTTCCAGCAAGATTGTGCAGCTGTAGGATTTGAAAAAACATGCACTTTAACCAATATCTGACAAAGAAATATTTCTTTTTAATAATCTACCATTACTGGCTAGTTACCAATAAAGAGGTTGCTTTATTCTAACGCGGGTTATCCGTCATATTAACCAACTAAGAAGACTCCATGTCAAAACGGGCCACCCAGTTTATTCTTTATCAACTCAATGTTCCAGTATCTCTGTGAATTGCAAGTCTGTTTGCCTGTAGTAGTGACAATTAAACCCCCTCTCTCTCTCTCTCCGCAATATAAAACCTGTCTATTGCAAGATTATTTGCCTAGTAGGCCTAGTGACCAATAAACTCTCTCTCACCCTTGTTAAAACTATGTCAATAGAAATATTGCCCAAGATATTTACGCTCAGCGCACGTAAGGCGAGACGCTACGACTGCGCGTAGCCTTGGGTGGCCCATGTGTCACTAAGTGTAAGCAAACGAAATATCAGCGCATGTTCAAGTCAGAGCTTTACTCCCTAGAGTTAGTCAGGGAAGCAATGTATATATCGCTTGTAGAACTACTCAGCATATGGTTAACCATGTTTCTGCTTTACGTTTAGGTGCAATAACCAGACGTCGTGCAATGTTATGGTGTCAAATGACAACTTTGCTGATCCTTGCTCAGGAACTAGAAAATATCTTAAAACGTCTTTCAAATGCGTGAAGTTCTGTAAGTTTCATTACAAATTTCGATATTCTAGGGATTTCAATTCTTTGAAATCGCCTAGCCAGTCAAGAGGTTTGACTATCCACTTTCTGATTGGGAGGTTCGGATTCGAGTCCAGACCAAGTCAAAACAAAAACTGTTATAATATAATTATTTTCAAACTAAAAACTTTGTTAGACCTCTGCAGGGGATGCTGACTGCCATATACTAGCTGACATACACGAATATGCTAAGAGAATGATAAATATTTTCCCTATTTAATCGCATTTTCATCCTCTTTTTTTTCAGTGTTCCAATGCCCAGGATCACTCATTGGCATCGGGCGTGAAAATCCATCTATTGTGAATGTACAACCACAAGCCGCAGCATGGACAAAGGATCCCTTACATGATCGAAATCATGTCTATTTTGCGTTGTCTGGACAGACAGTTCTTGAGTATGAAACATGGGATAGCTTCGTCAATGGACAATCTGTTAGAAGATACACTCTGCCCTCAAATATGGCAAAAGGGAACTTCATTGTCTATGATAAGAATCTGTATTACTTGAAGGTAAGGCATAAGTTCAGAGGTAGACAAATCGCACATCGTTTCACGTAAGCACGTTGTTCCCAGGCTAGCAGTGTTCCCCGCGACCACATGATTCCCGCGACCACTTGTTCCCCGTTGGCACAGCGTTCCCCACGAACACGCGATCAAAACATGTTTGTGAGCACGCGTATTAATTCAGATTCAAACCCCGCGACACAACCACCTCACAATTTCAAGTTCAAATGCAACTGACTAATTTCCGACAGGCATGAGTGATTTTCTTACAAACTTCCCGGCTTCTCCATTTTTTTCATCAGTGGTCTGTTTACTTACGGAATTTTAGCAAATGACTAATGGCGAATCTATTTTTGCCCGAATCAATCAGCAACCCTACAGTTTTTTGTTGATATTTGGAAATATAAAGTGCCGCCGCCATTCCGCTGATCTTGGTCATTTCTGGAGCGTTTGCTGCTAGAAAAACGAAACAACAACAATACTCCGTGACGCAGAAAGATTTTTTCGAGTCTTTGAACATTCTGCTTTTTCTATATTTCTCCGTCATGCGAAAATTCGTACGCTCAAGCATCAGGTTGATCGAATCAAAGTTAACTTACGCACTTGTGCTATCAAGCGAAACGTATGGGGATAAAATACATGCCATATAATGATTATAGACACCCAAAAGGTTGCACAAACTTCCTTAAAAAATGTATTGCTCAAGCCATAGTATGAGTATGTGATACCTAAAGGTTACCGATACATAAATTTGCACAGAAACTAATACCCCAGCCTAGAAGAATGCGGGCGGTCAGATATAATATACTCAAGTATAATGTCACCACAAATTTAACGTCTTGCCCGCAGTACAGTAACAGTGGAAATAAGTTCACAAGCTTTCACACACACGCAGACCTACAGAGACTGTAATTGAACACCATAAACTCGTGCCAAATGTTAGAAATGCTGCATATTCCTGGGGAGACCTGGGTATATGATATCAATGGGTCATTGCCAAATGACTTAGTAGTTCATAGAGTCGAACCCTAAATCTACAGTATAGGAAAGTTTGCGAATGATATAATTTTCAACAAACCAAAGCTGGACGTTAAATTTGTGGTGAATCTTCTTTTTACGATATAATTATATTCGAACTATGACCATTTTCAGGCCAATTCTCGGAACATCGTCCGTTACGATCTGATTACCCGCATGCGAAGGAAAGAAGCTACGACGCCAGGCGTGCGAACAAGCAGGAATTCACCTGGCGGAGACATATCCTTAGCATTGGACGAGAATGGAATATGGGTAACCTACTCTAAATCAAGGCACGGGATCATGGCGATTAGTAAACTCAATAAAGATACCTTGAAAGTCGAGGTGAGTGGCGACATTGCTGCAATCCGATTTCCCTACCCAATTTACAGTTTCTCTTGTGACAAGCATATCATTTAAACTATTGCGGGAAATTCAGGCCTTGACCTATTCCATTCCTGTGCAATGCATATGCCACCCAACGAAGTTACCGGTCGGAGGAACCTGGACGAGGCCATCAAGCAGTGGCTGCGGTGTGGCTGCCCCGACCTCTAGTCCGATGAAAAGAAAAAGTCAAACAAAAAAAGGTCTTGACCGCAAATCTCGATAGACATGGCGGAAGGCTCAGAGATTCCAGTCACCGCAAATTTATCCTTCTTCCGTTACCCTAAACATACCTTGTGACGGGCTATGGCGTCAGATTTATTATACAGTTCAACTTATAAAATACAATTCTCAGGATTTTTAAGCTCTGTTACTTAGGTCAAGATGCATTGAAATTTCATTGCTTTCAACATATTGCTTGTCTCATTTCAGCAAACATGGAGCACAACCAGGCGGGTTTCAGAATCTCTCCATACGTTTGTCATATGCGGGGTAGTTTATTCCGTCAGTTCCAAAAATGGCAAAGTGGATTATTCTTACAATACGAATGTCAAGTTAAACCAAGAGAAAAAGGACTTGGATATATCATTCAACGCACCAGGGCGAAGATCTTCAGCAAGCAGCCGTGATTTGAGATACAATGCTACCTTTCTTACTTATAACCCAAGGGATCAACTCATCTACTCATGGGTCGCTAGCACGGCTACAGCCGTCTACTACAAATTGACTTTTGACGGACTCGATCCCAAAGGTATACATGCTTGTTTTCACTAACTTTACAAGGCAGACAATCGCCTATCTTCCATAAACTTTAAACTACACAAGTTCATGAAACCAAACAAGGAAATACAAACGTACCGCGGCTAATACGTTGATACCTAGCGCCGTCACTCCACGCTGCACTATATTCGTACGAAATCTTTAATGACCTTGAGCTCTGTGGCGGGACCAGAGAAACGAGATGAACTAATTAAACGGAGCCTCACGCTAATAATAACAATTTTTGTGGGAACTGATTATTATTGACAAACATAATCTATCATCTGCCGTTTAAGCGGTCATTATATTGACCGGACGCCCCCTGTAAAGTCTATTACCGTGGCGGCCAAAAGACCTTGGAGCGGTAGGCGGCTAGTCGCCACTAAATCCTCCATAATTTAAAATACCGATTTCTGTTTACAGTGAACTACGTCACGACAACTACTACTACAACCACAGCCAGAACAACAACAACAAAGTTCAAGCCAACGAGCAGTATTTCAGACAAACCAATACCAATTACATCACCAGCGTCTACAACTACACCACCAGTGTTAGATGTGAACAGTTGTCCTCCAACAATCAGAGAAAGATACAATTGGCCAAAGACAAGATCAGGAGACACAGCAACTATTTCATGTGATGACGAATCTGAAGGTATGTCAGGATTTAAGGTAGAGTTCCTACTGTCGTCCCGAGCCGGTACGATACATATCAGATAGGTTACGACAGGAAGGGCACTCAAGCCAACAATTCTAGTCTACGATACGGGATTCTAGTGTAATAAATACAAAATACTGTGAAATAAGTGCAGACACAGGAGTTTTCCTTCTAAAGTTAACCTCGCTCTAGTCGCTCTAGACATACTTAAGCCAATAATTTTAGCCGAAGTAGAGAAAATA
The DNA here is from genome assembly GCA_030412335.1 of Botrylloides violaceus. Taxonomy (NCBI): domain Eukaryota; kingdom Metazoa; phylum Chordata; class Ascidiacea; order Stolidobranchia; family Styelidae; genus Botrylloides; species Botrylloides violaceus. The sequence continues at coordinate 119,692 of JASFYC010000137.1, forward strand.
TGCACTACAGGTGACGCGACCTTTATCGTTTTTCTTGATATACGCGAAATAACATGTGTTGTTCATTCATGTGACCTAACAATTTCCAATTTTCTCACGTCGCCGTCAGGCGTTATGATTGGTTGTCATCAAATTTCAGTCCTTAGAAATCATTGAACATTTAAAAAAGCAATGCATTTCCCCTTTACCTGATGAAGGAGTAGAGCTCTGAACGCTTGTGAATTTATAATCCACTAAACTGAATCGGACGTGGTCTCCATGGCCTAATTTAGTAGTTGAACATTAGAAATCTGTGGCGACTTATTTTAACTAATACTATTTCGATGGTCCGCGAACGGCTCGACAATTTCTCCTACACATAATTATGGTGCTTCCGGTGAACCACCAAGGTCCTAGGATATATAATTACACCAATCTGATGAAATATATATATATATTCTCCCGATACTAGGTGACCAAATCGATAGGAGTAAATGATAGCATTTTTTAAGTCTCTAGCAAGACAAGGTTGGGGATCAAACTATATATTATATATTATATATATACATCATGATGTCTCACCGAGTAACGATCACATTCAAGTGTTCTTATGCGCGAATGGAAGTTTTCGAAGACTGTTATTCGAGTATCTGTCAATCGACAATGTAATTCCCCAGCTGTTATGAAACGATTACCGGTAATTCTGATTTATACAACAGCGCTACACCTGTTCTCATATTGTATTCGCTCCGCTGAACACGATGATTCTACTTTCACGTCCACTAGTTTAATCGTACACAAAGTACCTGTAGGTGGATATAAAAATATCGCGCCTACACATGCTGGTAGCCTGCCTGCGCCAAAGGACAGAATCGGGATAATAGAGCTGATGGCGGCCGTATAATATCAGCACAAATTTAACGTCAACCCGCAGTATATTTAACATTACACACATACACAAGCATTCGTTGTCACTGAATGGACTGCGGTAGAGACTATGCCTACCGCTACTGTTTTATACTAAGGCTGGTCGTTAAAGTCTTGTCGACATTATGTTTTTTATCAAATGTTGCAGGCAATGATATATAATAGGGTTACTTATCAAAATATTCAATTTCAGAGTCCGCAACTTGGCGGTGTGTACGGCAACCATCTATGCGTGAGGCTGCGTGGGACGTCGCTGGGCCGGACATAACTAAATGCATCACCTGGGCGACCGATCTACGTCACAAATACAGAACCAGTAAGTATATCAGAGCTTATTTCGAATACTTTATCGCTTATCTCGTCGTTCCCCTGGCTGGACTGCCATGTCCGATGCGTTGGTTTCTGTAACCCGTGTACAATGTCCCATTTGCCGAGCATCCGGCGAACTACCTACTCGTTTACCTGTCCACCTACTGATATTCGTCCATAACATATTTCAGGTGAACTTGACAGAGCGTCTGTCTTTGACAAGTTGCTATCAGGATTACAAATACATGGAGTTACTGACAAATCTCTACAGTTCGCAACTGCCCTCATAACTGAGCTACTCCAAGACAAGACAACACCAAGCAAACCAGAAACAAAAGCGATGCTATTGGTAAGAACAGGATCTACAATTGCCGGTACCCTAGTAATCAAGTATTATTCAAGTAGGGAAATACTCACCCGCTGAAACATGATACCTATGTGATACATTAGAATGTAGGCGCACCCTTGATCCAAATATTGGCTGTCTCTGTGATTAACAACCCCGAATTCAGATTCGGCCAGTGATACCAACCAGGTGATACATGCGACTGATGCGATACAGGTTAATGTAGGCGGGCTCTAAATTTCGGTATCAGCTAGAAATTGAAACGGAATTGATGGACTGACAGCGCACGATTAATGGAATATAGCAATAAATTTTCAACGTCACGGATTCAAGGCCTATTATGAGATTACAAATCACAAGCTCTGCTTCTTCATCAAACGAAATAGGTATTGGCGAAGAACGCCTATGATACCCACTATTGCTAAACCATATCTAAAATTCCTAGCGTTGAAATACAGGTATCCCTTTCATCAGACTCAATTGTTGACGTTATAATGAACCTTACTTGTGATGAAATACTGATTGTTCTTTTGCGAGTGGCCTTTCTCTCCGCATCATTGAGATTGGAATATTTGTTGGCACACTTTTCAACTGATGACATTTTCAGATCATCAAACCGTACAGTACTTAGTTGCATACCGGTACCGTATTCCTAATGCATTGGTTTCCTTACGCATATTGATTTTGATAGAGAGTGCCACCACAGTTTTAACGCACAGTGCGATTTTCACCTTATCAAGGAGCGTAACTCCCGCTGTGCTGGCAATTGCGAACAGTCTAAGCACGAATGCCCATTTTTACTGATTCCTATCCATTTTCATAGTAACATACCGTGTTCCTGAATCCTAATTCATAATGCATTGCTTTCCTTTTCTAGATTGTGTCCAAGATCGAGGATGAGCTCTTAAAAAGCTCAGATCCGTGGAACAAACTCGTGGAAGAGAAACGAACAGAAATAGCTAAGTCACTGATGGAGGCTACGGAAAAAGTTGGATTTTTTTACGCAGATTTGGTCTCTGCAGAGCCTAGAGATGTACGGGATCATGGTAAGTGTCGTACCTAATGTTTACAACGGTAACTGATTTAGATAGAAATACTCAAGAATATAGTGGAGCCGATGGCGGGCGACCGGACCACAGCGATTGATATCTTCACCATAGATTTAACGAGTCGGGGGAAATGCGGCAGAAAGGGCATCGATCACGCCTACAAACCACAGTCCAAACGTACGCGGTTCAATCCGCTGCGGCCACCCGGGATAATAATAATTAAGTTGAACTGTAGTCATAAATACACTAAATTCACACTAATCATCATCACTTAACAACGTTGTTATTCTATTTAGATCCGTTAACACTCGACGGTGTTGAGTTATTAGTGCAAGTCGAGATACGAAGCAAGACTCTTGACCATTTGACATCCAAAGAAGTGACGTCATTCCCGCAGAAGACAATTTGTCAAAATAAACAAAACTGCCAGAATGACGTCATACAAATACAAGATTCTGAGTTTATGAAACAGAGAGGTAAAAGGGGCGCGTTTAATTTTACACATAATTTATTTTGGGTGGAAAGCGACCAATATTGATTTTTAAAAGTCGATAATCCGCCTACTCGCCCGACTGTTGGCCGATACAGATTACCGAAAAATCATGAATATCGGCTGACTGTTATCGTGGACCCATCTCATTACTGACGTCTGTTATTTGTTCGACCCCTGATTTAAACCTACACTGTATTTTGTTTCATATCCTACTTCATTGTCAATTTCCTTCAGATCCGGCCACAATAGTATTTGCGTTGTACCAAAATCTTGGAGATTACTTGGGACAAGAAGACAGCGATTGGAGTTTAGATTCTCGAGTGATCTCAGCCACCTTCACTCAGCCAAATTCAAAAACAACGCTATCAAAACCGGCCACGATAGTCCTACAGCATAAGACGCAGGTGAAATCACGTTATTTAGCCCGTTTCGGCCCGTAGCGCGTAGTCCGTTTTGGCATCTTCGCAAAGGAGCTGTCGGGGTTGCCACAGCGCGTCATTCTCGTACATGATCTCATTACCCTAACTAATGACTTAATCCATTACCCCGTAGCATGGACTACTTTAGAATCCATGGCCCACTAATTTTCTCTCGCGAACGTGATAAATCAGGACGTACCTAGAGTAGGCCATGCCCGTAGCCACAATCGCATATATCTCTAAATTTTACGGACCTAGTTTGCGTCATCGGATATCTACTAACATTTACGGTGACTGCAATTCGGTGGAAGTCGTTTCACCAGTTTTTAAAATCAGCCTGAACCATGCTATATAGTACATTTGTATTCTTCTCAGATTCGAAAACCAAGGCGGTGTGTGTTCTGGGATGAAACGAAACGGTAAGTTATAATTAGCATGTGTGAAGTCTACTGGCGAGATGTTAAATTTAGGGTCCGTTTAATTGATACTGACTATAGCACGCTTCTTATTGATCGTTACCAGCGCTATCAATTCATAACCAATCACGCGCCCTAATCTTCAATTATAACATGCGTCTGTTAATCACTGTTAATCGCACTGTGTAAGCCACTTGCCTTGCAGCAAAGCGCCATATCTTCCTATCCAAAAACCAACCAATCACTTGTTCTGTAGCGATCAGCGAACTATTTAGTCAGTATCTACAGAGCGGACACTTACTGCTGTACGAGAAGAATATAGCGCATGACCACCAATTAATATCGTAAAGATTTACCACATATTTAACGTAAAGCGTATGGGTTAATGATGTGGTCTATTACCGTAAATTACATAACGACCACTGTCTATTTGACAATATGCATTGTGCAAAGCTAAATGTAGTCTAGCATGACAATATTATGCCGCATGACAGTTATCATCACACATTCACCCCTGTTTCAGGAATGCTAAAGGCGCATGGAGTGATTCCGGATGTCAACTTATTTCAAACAACAACACTCACACAACATGCCAATGCAATCATCTATCAAGTTTTGCTCTTCAATTAAATGAACAAGGATACGCCGCACAGACTGTTTACGATCCAATACTCGATATTGTAACGAAAATCGGGATATCAATAGCGATTGTGTGTCTCCTCTTCTGTGCTCTAACCTTCACATGCTTCAGGTTAGTAGCGAGGCTACAGCTAGTCTATAGATTTACCGGTAAGGGCGGTATGACGGCAACAGGACCCTTGAAAATTTTGTTCGCTATACTAACAAAGAAACTTGTAATCGGCTACCATTTACATCAGAACATAAATAGATAGAACTGACAAAAGCAGTGACTAAGTGGTCCGATGGCGTGGATGCGGTGACTTCCACACTCACAAAACAGTTCGGCAATAAACAAGCGGGGGAAAAAAAGCTGTTCAACATGTTTATTTCCACAATATTCTACATCACAGCGCTCTCCCGGCATTAGTTTTAATTTTTGCGGGCGAGTTACTAACATTAGGGTAATTCTCTATTTTGCTATGAGCCTGGACATGTTTTAATAGAACTTAATGCATCAATTGAATTCATAAATGTCTTAAATTTTTCAGAAATCTACGTAATGACAGTAACGTCCGTAACGTTATTCACAAGCACTTCTGCGTGTGTCTACTTTTGGCTGAGCTGGTGTTCCTGATAGGCATCAACCAAACACAACAGCCTGTATTCTGTTCAGTCACGGCGGCGCTCTTACATTATTTTTTTATCGCTACCTTTGCATGGATTTCTCTTGAAAGCATCCAGCTATATTCGGAGCTTGGTGAAGTTTCAAATAGAAAATTCAAATGGTGGAACTACGTTGCTGCTTACGGTAAGAATATTTTACGTTACGATAAGATCTCTCTCTCTCTCTCTCTCTGAAACACGACGTCACGCCAATCAGCAAGTGGTTGAGTGGACCATACGGAGTCATTTTAACAGCAGTCCAGCATGACATCCAGAGCCAGTCGCGTACGCATAAGCAAGTAGCATCGTCGCCTTTTACAGCGGCCGCCGATTTCCAGACCGGTCTCTTAGGCATATGAACCATTGCTACCATGTACGGTGACTACAATATGCTAGCTGGCTTCTAATTTTCCCAAGGTCTACCGTTTTCGCAACCATTAGCTAGCTACATGATACAGTATGTTCATTTATATTACAGGTATTCCACTAGTTATTGTTGGCATATCGGTGGGAGTTGGTTACGACAAATACGGAACCGATCAGGCTTGTTGGATGGAAATAGAATCGGGATTGATATGGACTCTTGTTGGACCAATCACTCTGTTGATATTGATAAACCTTATATTCCTTTCCATGACTGTGTGCAAGATGTACAAGAACTCAATGACATTTAGCGACTCTGGGAAGATTAATTCTGTAAAGTAAGTGTATATATCCTATATTACTACAAGGCTGTACACCCTACGAGCCTTGTGATGCCGCCACGGCCCCGTTATCGAAACCCCGGGTCATTTGGCTATAACGCATATTATTGCGCCGATACGCTTGCCTTTACGAAGGGCTATGCCTCAGTCTGTGCAATAGGCATACTCGGGACTCGGTGAACTAGCCTCCCAACCAACCATGCCACTGGCCACATAAAACGTCTGACTTCAAAACATTTAACGTGGGCATTATTATGCCTACATTTTGTCTAAGCTTCAACCTCTTTTTAACCAAAAATATCTATTTTATTCACAGGGCCGCAGTGAGAGGCGCATCTGTTCTACTGTGCCTGCTCGGTATAACATGGGCTTTTGGAATACTCTGGTTAAGCGAGGGAAACTCCATTCTCGCCTATTTATTTTGCGTTTTCAACGCATTCCAAGGAATATTTATCTTCATATTCTACTGCATGCTACCAAAGAAGGTAATATTTTCAATAGGCCTAGTCAGCTAGTTCTATAATTAGAATTATAAAGAAAATTCATTATAATCGGCGTTCAACTTGACTATCCATCGATGCGAGGGCTAAATTCGAATCAACTGACCAGCATTCAACTTTAACCATCTGTCTACAAACCACTGCAAACATGATCACCCTCTAATCAGCAACTATCTCAAAGCATCCATAATAGTACCCAAGAAATATCTAATCGGAGGTTAAGTCACGCCAACGTATAAAATGTATATAAAGAACTCTCCAATCGAAAATTTAATTTCAACGTCGACTATAAAACTCAGAAAACATGAAATTTCTAATCATAGTCTGTACCATGGCCTACTTGGGCAGTGGTTCCCAAAGTTTTTCGGCGACCCCAATTCTCGAAAAATTAAAATTTACAATCGCTCGCGATCCCGCGGTACGGTACTAGCGTTTGATACTTGCGGTACTTGCGATTAGCGATATATACTGTAGTAAATCCACCATGCCCATAGTACACTTTATTCCAAAATCAGGCGACTCCAGAAAATATTTATACGACCCCTTACGGGGTCACACGACCATAGTTTGGGAACCACTGCACTAGGCCATGTCTGTACTAATAAAAATCCAATCTAAACCCTTCAAAAATTCACTGAAATCTGTATTCAACAATGTCTGAGCTAAATAAAATCCACAACGCCACAGACCTCATAAATATAATCAATCACGGACTGTCTGACAACGAAAATATTTAAAAAATTGTCTTACCACAGCGATGCATACTCTTGGAGCTGTCCGCCATTTTGTATTCCATTCCAAGAAGCACAGCAAGTAATATATCTTTCAATTCGAGCACCCGATGGTGCCTGTAAAATAAGCAGCGGGTATAAGTGTCAGCCATTTTGTTTAGCTCAATAAAGAGTGAGAAGCATCTCAGATCCTAAACCGTACATACCAAGGTCTCAAATGATTAATCTCAACATTCCAGGTTCGACACGAATACACGAGATGCCTTGGACACCTACCATGTTGCCAGAAACTTGGAAATGACTATGTATCGAAACAGTATGTCATTTTCAAAGCAATATACTTCGGGACGGTATCCATCTAACGGCACTAACGGAGGATCTCAACAAGCTAGTTTAAGTGTAAGTATGAATAAGGTCCTTGCGTGCACCACCTCCACAGCCTTACAGATTGTTGTTGTTCAAAGTTTATGGCGCTTTCGACTACTTGGGTCATGTACGCCAGGTCAATGCTAATAATACGCGTGTCAATATTTCCGGTTTATGGTCCGAATCACTATCACACCCACAACCCCCCACGATTCCCCGATACTGACGGTTAAGCAACGGTTGGAACGGTTACCAATTTAATTAGACCTTTGATTTGACTCTGTCCGAAATCAAGCCCGAAACCTCCCGTTTCTGATCAGAAACCATATTGAATATATTCAAATCTCTAACATCAGGCTGTTTTATAGAGGCAAAGTCAACTTCGGAGACTGTGGAACGAAACAGTTGTGACGCCAAAAACTTCACAATCAACCCCTATTGTCAACGACACAACACAAAACCGAGGTGGGTAATATACGGGTGTGCGATGTCATGATGCCGTGCTTACGACTCGAGGTGTTGAGACTATGGGTCTGTGCCTTATCAACGCACAATACCGTCCATATTTGAATGATGCCACCAAATACACTTTTTGCAGAGCACCATAAATGACGTCAAAATCAGCCTAACTTTCAATAAATCAGCAGTAAGTAGGAAAGCTTCCCCGCATAAAGAGTTGTTCACATTGAGCGCGAATCTGCGGCGTCGAGTCGGGCGTCTCTCGTTATTGCAATCGCGTCAAGGCGATCCTAATTATGTATGTAATTATTTTATTCTATCAAGAGCGCGTCAGTCGCTAATACTGTTCGCGTTCTGCGTTCACGTGACTTAAAGCTCACTCACTCGCGTTCCAAGAGCGTGCGCCGAGTTTTACGCTCAATGTGAACAAGGCTTAATGAAGATCACCAAACATTGCGATTTTGGTTGAAGTTGATTTGAACCAAAATACATTTTGCCTCTATTGGTGTTTTTGCAAAGTAACTCCTACCCTAACTGTTTCCATCAATCACAACCGTCTTGCTGAACTATCAGTGTGGTGACATCACAGCTCCCAGTAACGTTCATACCGTACATCAGCAGGCTCTTAACCTTACATAGATGGAATGTTAACTATTCGAGTTTAAACCTAAGTCAAGTTCAAACTTAAGTCTTTTATTAGTCCTTCCAGAGTTTTACATATCTTATTTTAAATTGTGTTTAAACAGTTAACAGTCCTTCCTTCGGCCCTCTACGTTCCATTAGTAGGCGGGTGGAACAGATCATGATTTAGCAATGATTTTCAGATGCCCAGGGCCTGTGAACCTGTGGGTAGTCACAGCGGTCCGTACCTCCCATTATTTGGCATTAATATTTACGCCGGGGGCCCTTCACGTCGCCGTCCTCTTGCCCGGCCTTGGCACCTGCCGTGGCTGGGAACTGCAGCTGAGGGCCCTCATAAAACAAATAAACAATGCATAACACCAATCTATATTCATTCCTTTTTCGCAATGCATTGGCTTTGGATAAAAGCAGTAAGTCGATGTTTGTCGGTTGATATCGAAAGATATCTTGATTGCTCTGTTAGAGATTTATATAGAATGCGAAACTCCTACTTATACTTATGTTCAATCGACCGATCACTTGAACGACCCTGCAAGGCTGCAACTGAGCCTCGCAAGAGACAAGTTCAGTCGAATTTAAACGCAGGCGACTTATCTCGAAGAAACACGATTGCCGTTACAGGTAAATTGTGACGCAAACACAGCTCGATTGTGATGTAAGTGGTCACGTGTAAAATGTCGTCTGTCATTGGAAGGGGTTGGCGCATCGCCTTGGCGCCATATTGCATGTTGTGTGAAATCGTTCGGGCGTGTAACGTCACTCGCGATGTTCCGTCGACGTCGCGCTTGTTATGCAATCTGTCCAACGAATAGTATACTATCTTGTGCATGTGTGTGTGTGCGTGTCTATGTATTTTTCATCTCACTGAATTTATGCACATAATCTATCCATCGACTGGGTGGCCACAGCGGTTTGAGCCTCTAAAGATTAGGATTCGCATTTTTGTGCCGAGTTACCCTTACAACTGCAATACTATTATTTTACATAGGCTTAGGATAGACCGTGGGGAACAATCGGTACTTACCTCAAATAAATATTTATCACACCCGTATTTCTGTTTTCAGAAGTTAACCGGAACGCGGCACCCCACAGACCGAACGGACACCACGTTACTCACAACTCTCCCGACACAAGACAACGTCAAGAGGATGACGTCTTCCTACCGCCATCCGAGATTGAGAAAAACAACAGATCAGAAAATATACGACTGCTACAAAAACCACAATCAGAAATCGAATACGACCGCCTTCAATACTACCGATGCCCTGAACATTACAACGCCGCAGCACAACGATCTTATTCACCGCAAGGACACTATTCGCCATCGATGCCTCTACCTAGACGCCCTCCTACTGCGATATCGCCACCCCCTCAGAACATAATGAACCATCCTAACATCCCGTACCATCCTAGGAGCCCAGATATGGAATTGGAACATATCCATCCACAATCAAATAGACAAGACCCTGCCCATCCATACTATTGGGAATTAGATCCTCCGCTAGCTCAACACCATCATCATGTACACCAAAGCAGCATTGAAGAAAATGTAAGCAGCGGGAAAAGAGACTCTGGTATTGGCATGCAGCACCTTCCATCAAACTCAATGATGCATCGTTTTACTAACGACGTACAGCGAAGCGATATGCTCAGATCACGTGACAGTCCAATATCACCAACTGAGTCGCAAGCTTCTAGCAGCCACACCCCGCCAGTTAGGATTCAAGAAGAAGCTTTACATCACAGTCAACTCCACCATCACCACCCACGTTATCCACAAAATCAAAAACGAAGTGCCTTCTCAGACGATGAAGGTCAAGGGTCATCATTCGAAGATCAGGACCAATCAAAAAACGTTAGCAATTCAAAATCAGAAATTGTCCAATCACGAGGGACTACTCTTATTACCCCAAGAGGTATTACACCACCAACTAAACTTGAAAAACCAACACCATTGATGCCAGATCAAAGACGTGTTGGAGGATCCTTACCTTCTGACTCTGATGATCCAATTGTAACAGACTGTAGTGGTAGCAGTGCGGGCTCTTCCTTTGGGCGCCACTATCGTTCTTGGTCTAACCAAGAAAATATGGTGTAAAAGTTCTCAGTATAATATTATATTAGAAGTTTAAATTCAAATTTGAACAAGGAAATGATGCACAGCCTGAAGCAGCCATGGGCTCAAGAGCTCTTATTTAATGTTCCAGATAAATACCCAACATGGGATATAAAAAGCAATTAGTTTTAGAAAAAACGTGCTTGCAATGGACACACCATTTTTTATGTAAAGTCTACCTGCCCAATTGAACAAGTACAGAGAAGGCGGCGAACTATTGTGACAAAGGCTTAAAACCAGCGCACTAATCACGGGAGGCACTACCACAGACTCACAGCTGATTGTCTACAGACTGTTCAATTTTTGTCACCCCCATTATATATCTTATTTTGCAATTACACTACGTTCCGAACGACTCATTGATTTAGCCTATTGCTTATTTGTTTTTCTTTTCGTAATCTTTATATAATTATCTTCTATGTATTCAAGGCCACCGTTATCATGGTCCTGGTACGTAATGTCTTCCTTTGCTTATGCATGTAATATGGAAACAACCTGAGATTCCTAGCTTATGAGACATCCATGTTCTATATCCTTTTCAAACACAATTCCTTTTGCCTATGTAGAAGTGACCAAGGCAATATAACAATCACACTGGTTCCTCCATATTCAAACACCTAGGGATAGAGATATCAGCTAATAGGCATAGGGTAGGGTAGGCATTCTAGGGATGAGTAAAACCTCTCCTTTGGGTGGCTACGGGTGATTCTGAATATGTTTAATGATCATCATAAGCTTCGCTTCATCAGTAATGATTTAGGTTTTAGGCTGGCATGTCAGATTTTGCCCAATTCTGTGTCGTTAATAATTTGCCCATTTCCATCAGTCTACACTACAGTTCCATCTCAGATAGTAAGTCGAGGAACCAGTGTAGTTGTTGCCATTGTAGGGCATGTCAACACTAATAGTTTGTTGCATTAGTGACCGAATTATTGATATAAATCATGATGGGTAACAGGCTACACAAAATTTAATAGATGTAGAGATTTGCAATTATGTAACCAATGATGGTGACCAACTTGTTTAGGCGTCTCGGCTGCTTACTTGACATTCTTGGTTCAGCCTACCTTTTCACGTTCTTTATCACTGTGATATTGGCTCGTAACCTTTATAAATGTTATTTTTGAAATCATTCCCTTGTGTATACATCCCTGATTTAAGGGACAGGCACAGACAGCTTGCAGTTCTCAATTGAAATGCTGGCAATCTCGATTTGAGGTGTACAGGTGGTCAAGTGTATGCTTGCAAATTCAGGACCAGGCAGGTTTAGGTTTTTGAGTCAAAGTCCTGCATTGGCTGGGGCCTAAATCTTTCCCCCTGGGCTACACAGTGGCCGTAAAGAGAGAGGCAGAGGCGCCTAGTTACACAGCACCGGTACCGTACAGTATCTCATTTACCTGTTGCTGTGCGGCGGAGCGTGAGTGTGAAAGAATCTTCAGAGTTCTTGATCATCTAGTAATGAAATACCATCCAATTCCAGTGCCATTCTCCTTTTGTAGAACAAATACTTAACAAAAACACAAGCCCCTACGGCCGCTACAACAACAACAACTCCTCGCCTAAACTAGCAGACGACGTTAGTCACTGGGTATTACGAAACAATGAAAGAATGTCTCGGTTCACTGCTTCAATTAATCCTATTAGACACCTCGAACGTGTAGGGGATTACTCTGTTCTATATTTAAATCAATTTGAAGTTTGGTGATACACTTGTCTAGGCTTTAGATACTTGAGACAGTGAGTCAGTCTAAATGACTGGGCGGGGCTGCCAGCTGAGCCCGAGCAGTATCTAACTACGGTAGATTTGTAATCACAATCAATGTAAGCCCACCACAGAGGTTAAATGACAACTAATGCATTACGGTGGTGGTGAGGTATCATAGAAGGGGATATGTAGGCTACTTCGCGATACTTGGTCACTGAAATCATGCTGTGGCATCTCTCCTCAAGTCATGGTGAATGGCAAGCGTCGCAATGGGAACGTCGAATGGCGCTCAGTTTTCGCCGTTATCCGCCAAACATACGGAACAACGTATAGTGGACCCTGAGCGAGCATGCAGACTGCGGGCAACGAGATTCTAGATTCTCCTGCTGTAAATACTGGGCCGCGTAAATCTTTAGAGTCATCTTCTCATTCATCTCTGGGTTAGTACAGCCTGGCTGATCCCGATTGCTGAGTATAGAAACGAAAGGAGTATACTATTGCGCGATATTTATTGACGAAAAAGAGGATAAAAACGGCATATCTAAGCCGAAGTTAGAAAGTGCAATAAAAAGGAATTGACATATTTGACTGGAAATTTTGTAACATTCACAATCGAGAGAAATCACAGAAAACACGAACTCTAAACGCTTAAAGAAAAGCCTAGTAACAAACTACAAACAGATAGGGTTATCAAAATCTATGTAAAATAAGTTCACGCGCTTTCATAGTTTTACTCCAAAGGCGAAGTTCGGAAACACAAGCAAGCTCTGCCCTTCCATGAGATGGAACTCAGGATGGCTGAATAAACAGAGACTGGACGTTAAATCTATGTTGATATCTAACCTAAATTTGGATAGAAAATGATGCATATTTATAGCATGAAACATGGACGCCAATTAGCTACACCAGGCGGTGGATAAAAACGGAAAGCCAAGCATTTAGGAGAAATTTGAATTGCTGGAGACGACGTTACCCTTACAGCCACGGCTGGTTCCAAGCCCTGCCATATAGGGCCGGTTGTGACAGGAATGACATTCCGTGTAAAAACGAAACCAAATCAAGAGTGGTTATTTATCAGTTGTGGGCGCCACAAATAGAACATCACCCTACTCCAGTAATATATCAAGACCTCAGTCAGATGCCCTGGCAAATCGGGGAGGGTTGCGACAAGGAGGGTATCACTGCGCTTCTGAGCGGTTCAATTCGCCGAGGCAACCCACAAATGGAATATTACTGAATGAGAAATTAAACATCATAACCCGGTTATTGTTTTTGAATGTGTGTTATGTAAATGCATAACCCCAAAGCCGTGAGGTCTCGGACGGAATTCATGCGGTTGGTACAAATCATTCCGATGATGTAAACGGGTACGTGGCGTCGCAGTGGGTGGGTTATTAGAGCTAGGCGGTGTTGGAGGTCGGTATGGTGGATGACCTAATGTATCTCGCCGCGACTCAACGATTACGTCAGAGTTAGTGATTAATTCAACTTCTAAATCATTTTCATCGGTTGGATCAGAGTTAGGACATCCCTTTGTGTCGTGACAATGCTTTTCAAATATTCCATGACGATGTGATTTACAACATATTGGTTCCTCATATTTAGAGTTCGACGACTTAGACAGAATAGATAAAGGTATTTGATGCCCTGTAGATGAACAACCGCTACTGACACTACAGTCTGTTACAATTGGATCATCAGAATCTGAACTCAATGATTTTCTTCTGTCACTAGGTGGTGCTATTGTTCGTGGATGGCACGCCACTCGTTTTAGTGACGGTCTATCTGTCTTAGGGGGTGACATTCGATAGTTAGACGTGATGTAATTACTTCTTTGAATATTGTCTAAAGACAGTCTGTGTAGACGTGACGACATTGAAAGGTCAGAGGTCAAATCTGCTTCATTTGCGTTAAAATCTGAAAGAACGTTATCTAATGATTTTTGGTATGCTTTATGATGAGTCGGCATTCCCGATAGTGAAGGATGACGCTGCAAAACTATGCCAGAATCTCGCTTTCCGTTGAAGTTTTCGTCGAGGCTTCTTCGAAACGGATGGGCGTGACTTTGCATAATCGTCCGTGAATTTCGGTTACGTGATTTCACAACATCACCTGCGATGATTTCTCGGATATTTGCGACATTTGGTGACTTTTGAGTCAGGTTTTTAATCCCCATCCGTGGTGTTTGGTGTTCACTCTCTATAATGTGACCAAAATGATCTCTTTGTGGTATTTTTCCAGTTCCAAAGTCACCCAACGGCCTTGCTTCACCAGGGAATATTAAGTAGTTATCTGGGTGGTAGTGATGTTGCAAACGGTCATACTGTAATTCCTTTCGGTTTCTATTTTGTAATAGTTTATTTCTAGAGTCGCTAGGTGGCGGTAGGAACACTTCATCTTCTTGCAGATAATTTCTATCAATTTGATGACGTAGTCCAGACCGATGTAACGACACTACTGTATGTGCAGGTTCTGAAAGATGAAACATTCAAAGTTAAGGCTGGTTAACACTACAACAAGGCAAAGAATGAATGCTATGGCAAAGGAAAATGTTAAAGAAATAGTGACGTGAACATAAGCTTGTGCGTTGTGAAGGGGCTGAGGATTAAATATGATGGTGGCTTCACAACGGGAAATTTATTTTAGGATTTATGGCGCTTTCACCCTACTAAGGTCAAGCACGCCGGGTCAATGCATAGTACGCGTGTCTGCAACTACCGCAAAAGCCTCCGCACTCCCCGATACTGACTGCCAAGCAGTAGTACCTTGAGTGACCATCATATATAAACCACAGACCCCTTTAGGAAATAGCATGCTCAAGTTATCATCAGAGACAGTAAATAAATGAATAAATAAAATAAATAATAAATAAATTAACATATCATGCTCAAAAGGCAGTGAGCGCGATGTCAACGAAAGACGATGATTTCGCAAAGATACCACGAATCTGATGCGATCGAATGATAAAAGCAAGCTCAACTGAAACGTCAACAGAACCATATACATTCAAGCGGTGAGTTTCTCACGTGATGGTAAACTTGACTATTTCTGTTCCAAAATTTTGTCGCCATCCCGAACGCAAATTGAATGATAGATTGATGTTGTTGGACTGCGATCTTATAAGAAATCCGTTGTAAGGGGCAATCGTTCACTTCTTTATATTCGTTAGCGTCCCTCGGGAAATATTACGTGGACCACAACAAACCCCGCATCTCTGTAATTACCCGAGGACCGGGTCATCTTATGCACCGCTGCTACGGCAGCCATGATTTATTTTTGCCATCCTCAGCTATGGGGTAAATTGACCAAAAAATGCCTTATCGCTGGGGAATTTCTATATTGCAGCGATCTTATGAAAAATCCGTTGGTGAGAAAAAGGGGAACAATTGTCCATTTTGCATGCGCGTTATAGAAAATCTGTGTAAACCAGGAGACGAGGGGCACTCGATCCTTCTGAAAATTCCAGTCTCTATAATGGCACGCTTTCACACAAGCAACAGATGAAGAAATCTAAAGGAACAAACCTCCATTTCTTGACATCTCGGGAGTACCAAGCTCATCAGAATTCCTCGGCGCTACTGTCTCGGACCACATGCGTCGCAGTTGACTTTGCTAAAAATAATACCAAAATTAAAACTCAAACCCGACCAGCACTTTATCCATCACAAGTACAAAGTCGCTAGGCCGCAAGGTTTAAAACTAGGCCTGTACTAGAAAATCATGCGGGTTTACTTATTTCTGTATATACTGCGCGAGTCAAATGACCGTACAAACCTGTAATGTAACGTCTGCAGAGCCAGTTACAACCGGATATCGTCTTGGAGGGAATTGCTTAGAAAACGATGACGTATTTGACAAGTAGGAGCTCTGTCCGAATTTTTCACAACACGAAAATCGAGCAAAGAAACGACGGTATTCTTGCCGAACCTGAAACAGAGAACAAAACTTCAGAACATATATCCTTCCTTCCTCAGGAAATTGCACATTTCTACGTCGCTTACTCCTATGCATAGGCACGCTCACGGCGTCGAATATGGCCATGGCACATTGAAGTTAGCCGATCCCTGACGCAGATGGACTTATATCATTTACTATAAGCACAGTGAAACATATAAAAAACCAATCTACTAATTTTACAAATTATTCTTGACGAATTATAAGTCTATGGTAGGTTAGTGCATGCAGTTATCGTCCGATTGAATTTAAAAGTCCGTCTTTATGTCTTGGCATTGTCTATTTCATCCTCTGTCATTGGTCTAAGTAATTCCCATGCCATGCAGATCAGTTTCGTCAAGTCCGTATAATTGCGTATCATTATTACCATTTATGGTGACTGTAATATGCTATTCGTCGGAAGTCAGATGCTGCTCATCAATACACACTATGGCTGACATTGCAGGATCGTACATTTAATACAACGAAGGTTCCTATTTTCTGGTTATAAGTACATCTTGATGATATAAACATGCCTCTGCTTTCTAGCATTGGGGTCCAATAGCTTTAACGTTACGTAAATGAAGAAACCCGCCGACTGGTAGCGAGCAGCGGACTGGCGCTTGTCAAACAGTGATCTTGGTCATGACATGCATCAATGAACATAAATCATACCTTTCTCGGTAGTAGGCAATGAAATATGAATATAAACATCCCTTGAAACGCGTTGAAGATGCAGAAGAGATAGGCCAGTATCGCCATATTATCGTTAATCCATAATATCCCAAACGCCCACGTAATTCCAAGGAGAACTAGAAGCACTGTCGCCCCACGAACTGAAGCTCTGAAAGTAAAACAAAGTAATAAGTGTTACCCGATAGTAGCCGACGGTAGAGGATCACTTCGATTGATAAAGAGAGCTTCACCACAGTTGCAACGTCTAACCCGCTCCTTCATCAGGTGAAAATGTTTTATTCGTATGGATCAATAGGAATAGTTTACCCACCGCAGCATGGCTCTTCCATAAAGAACATTTGAAAATACGATCGAACCGACAGGATGGTTCCGGTGTGGATTGCAAAAGTCCACAAGATGGTGACGGAAGGCAGGAAGGTCGCACAATCAGACCTTACTTTGTGGAAAATGGAGATTCAACACACCCGCACTGAATCGCACTCGAGCAAGATGTAACAAAACTCAACCTACTTTATTGTGTTGATCTTTCCAACATCCGCGAAAGCTACAGAGTGGACATACATCTTATAGACAGCAATGCAAAGAAATCCAAGATTTACGATGATGATGACTAGTACAGGTCCAACAAAACTCCAGATAAATCCATTCTCAGTGTCCAGCCAACAAGCAGTTTCAGTGCCATACCCTTGACGCTTTACACCAGCCGAAATAGCAACGATCAAAGCGGGTACACCTGAAATATTAAACACTATCTCACGTCTGTTTTTTTTAATACTATAGGTATAGTCATAGAACATCGCATACAGCCGTCTATGAGTTGACTCAATATCTAATTTTTTTCTTTTACCGATGCTGTATATAGTACTCGATGAAAACCTGTTATATCCAATGCCTTACTTATTGTTAAACTCCTCAATATTTCAATGTACTGTCGATTCTTGATGGGACTGACTCGATGACCTGAATGGTCGTATCGTCCTCAATGTCTATTTGAATTAATCACGTGATTCAAGGCTTTGTGGAAATACATATATATCTACTGTATCTATCAATAAGTTTGCTTTCTATGCGGGAGGACCCCTCCTGACGAGGCTGACACGGGCACATATCTATATCTGCATGAAAATCAAACTCACCATATCCGAAAAGGTAATACCACTTCCATCTTGACTCTGATTCGAAAATTTCCACCAACATTACATACAACATAAAACCTTCGATTGCCATCCACATGAAGGCAGCCAGGAAGAAATAATGAAGAACGCCAGCGACGATAGAGCAAGCAGTCACGTTGGCTGTTTGATCGATACCAAATAAAAAGACTGTCTCAGCCACCAGTAAACAGAAGCATAAATGCTTGTGAACTGAAGTACGATCGCTGTGCAAGTTCCTGTAGAATAGTAAAAGCCGTGATTATATGAAAACAAATACGTAGATATAATAAGTCACTACAGGTTTAACGCCCAGTGCAAGTTTTTGTTGTTGTTGTTTCAACCGCTAATGTCATGTACGCCAGGTCATTGAGTTTCTGTGCACGTGCCAATGCGTCCGGTTTATAGCCCAAATCACTACCAGAACCCCAACCCTCCGCACTCTATCCAATACTGACTGTCAAGTAGACAGGAACGCATATCAATTTTCCTCGCCGTAAAATTGGCACCAGCAACGGCTGGGTGTAGACGGGAAGGCTACTCCGACGGAAATTTCTCGTTTCGCGCGAATTCGCATTTATGCAGCGTTTGAATATTTGAATTTACGCGCGTTAATGAATTAACCAATCGGTAAGAAGCATTCTACCTGAAATACGTAAAGGTCACGATGCACAAAACGAAGCAGACAATGGAAATTGATATTCCAAGTTTCGTTATAACCTCCAACGCCTTGTCATTCTCTTCACTCAGTTCAGCACTGGCGTGGTTCACAAGAACAGCAAAACTTGTGAGATGGTTACATTCACAAATAGTGTGAGTTGGAGTTTTTGATCTCAACGTGCAGCCGTCGTCGCTCCAGTTGCCTTTGCCTTCGCTAGAAACAAATAAAAACGCCCTTTTTTAAAATCTACCGCTAAAGCAAGGTGAAGGAGCAGAACTCCGAAAGCTTGGGACTTATATTCCAATAAAGTGGACCATGAGTTAAATCTGTGGTGACTTATTTTAATATATTATTATAGTAGGGTGGAACTCCTAAAGCCGGCGGATTATATTCCAATAAACTGGATTGGACGATAAATTTCTGGTGACTTATTCTATATATTACGATAGTAGGGTGACAGGTCGAGAACAACGCACACTAAAAAAGGCTGAATATTAATTACCTTGCTTGGAAATCCCAAAAGACACATCGACGTTGAGCTGATGAAGGCTGTAATATATTATGTACAAATTGAATTTTGCGGTCACAAAAACATTTTTCAATTCACGAAACTTTTCCAATTGCATGTTCATTGACAAGGTTGAAAGTTAACGGTATATCGCGGGGAATACGTCGGCATAATAACACAACGCAGACTGTTAATGCAGTTCTTGCATCTTATGCTCAACAAGCAATACCCCTAGGTGGATCCTTGGTGAACAAACAATATTTCTCTTTTTTTCTCCCGCCTCTCTAAATCGCACTGACTCTCTCTCACTCTCCCCCTCTTTCTCCCTTTTTGGGGGTAAACAGACTCCAAGAGTTGAGTGAACACGGTAAACGACCAAGGCATTCTCTCTCTCTCTCAATCACTCGTCCTCTCTTCCCCACTCACTCTCTCTCTTTTTCTCTCTCGCCTTGGGGGTACACACACTCGAATAGTTTAAGTGTTCTGGCCGTTTCCGTACTAAATACAATAATACGTTGAAACACTACTTCAACACCCTTCAATATGATGAAGGCCCCGATCTCTAGATAAGGAAAAATGTAGAATTGTGCAATTCATACGGTCGTAACAAATATTAAATGTTGAAAATTACCAATTCCAATTTTTCAATGAGTACCTGTTTATGTTGAAGAGTGATCACAGCAGGTTTACTTAAGGAAGTCTTGTAGTCTTGTTGTTGAAGTGTAGCTGAGATGACTCTTGAGTCAATCACCCATTTATTACTCGGCGATGAGTCAAGATATTGACTCAAATTGTTGTAGAGCACGAACACGGCAATGGCGGGACCTGAAAATGGGGAAAAAACAATAAAATATGTAACAAAAGACGACGGCCACAATCTGGTAGATGTAGAAAAGCGCAGAGAGACTTGGAGAAAATCAATTTACGACCGTGACGCGAATGTGGGTTTTAGGCACCAGTCGTATCCACAGTCTGCCAAATTGTGAAGCTTCATAGAAAAACACAGGATACGGGGCACTATCGCAAGCACAACTGCCATTCCGGTTAGTAAGCACAAGCTTTTGCGCCGACTGTTACCTACTGGTTAACTATAGGAGCTAGGACGCCACAATAAGATTGTAGACATTAGCGCAACCGGAAAGCCGAGATTCATCTGACCATGGTCACACCAACTCCCGTAAAATCAATAGCAAATTGATTAGCACTGTCTCACCTGTTTCCCGCTGAGACATAATTTCTGTTGTGGGTATTTCAATGAGATTCCCACAACCCGATTCTGCGTTCTTGCATATATTTTCGTTAGGGAATGACGTCATCCCGGTCAGTTCGGTGACGTTAAATATTCTCTCTTGAACGCTGATTTCAGTCATGACGTCACCAGACGATACCACAATCGAGTCTAGAATGAAAGAAAATGCAACAATTCGATACCGAATGAGTCAAACCAAAGTATTTACAGCGTTTTAAAATTCTACCCTACTATGGTAATGGACGCCAGGTCAATGCTTAGTACGCATCTAGGTATTTTCAATTTATAGCCCGGATCGCTATCTCAACCACAACGCTCCGCATTCCTCCGATACTGACTTCGAAGTAGTGACGATACGGATACCGATTACCGGATACCGATACGGGAATCGGACCTGGAGGCGGTTACTGTATGTCTAGCCAGTCAGCTGCAGGATCCATTGTGACCGGTTACTATTAATATACCTCAAATACAATGACATACCGGATTTCCACATATCCGGAGGATTCTGTGCGATTATATCCGCGTACAAGAAGCTTGCTTTCTCTGTAGCGTTCATCAAAGATACGGCGACCTTTGACCTCACTTCCTCATTCAGACTTGACATCGCGTCTTCATTGCTCAACAATTTTCCAGAAATAGCAGTGATAGACTGTTAAAAAACACGGTAGTTAGATCACAGAGGTCAAGAAAACAGAGAAAAGCATCTACGACGTCACGACGTGAGGGGGACATAGTTAGGAACTACACTAAGCGACATGACAGGTGAATAGACGTAGCTGACATATCATCCATGACGTCACGACGTGAAATATTTTCTTTCTCAAGTTCTAAATTCAAAATTGTTAATGATCGGACAGCTGGGAAACAAGCTCATTACGTCAAATAGTTGAGAAAATGAGTAATGTACTTAAAATCAATTAACATTCCGTCAAGCCGAGATAACAGTCCCTAGTTTATCTGATTACGGGAATTTTGAGCAAATTTAGCAACACAATTCAAATAAACAACAATTATAGCAAATCTACTTCGTCATTTCCTTCATTACAATACTCGATAGGCCCGCCAATATTCCTAGATGGAATCACGTGCTCAAGGCAAACACTGGGCTCACGGGGAACACTGCGCCTACTGGGAACACTGTGCTCACGTGGAACCCCGTGTTCACAGGAGAACACTGTGTCCACGGGGGGGATACCGAGTTTACGGGAACTACGTGCTGGCGGGGAACAGTGTGCTCACGAGGAACAGTGTGCTCACGGAGAACCACGTGCTTACGTGGAACACTGTGCCAACGGGGTACACCGAGCTTACGGGAACCACGTGCTCGCGGGGAGCACCATTCTTCCCGTCGCTTCCCATATTTTAGCGATGCCTCCCGCTCCTTCTCCTGTCCTCCCTGCCATATATCAAGTCTATACTCACTTTAACAACAGATTTTGCTTCTTCTTGACTTGGAACAGTGGTATGCTCTAGCCATTTCTCAACGAGATCAGTTACTTCAAGCACGGACACGCTCGAATTAGATCCGTCTTCTAACATTTCCGCCACAGACTCGAACGCCTTCGATACCACAATGAGACCTGGATATTGGAAAAATGCTTTTTAGCGCTATCTCGCGGATACTAAATATTGTACAATTTCGTACCAGATTTGAATTCTTGATCGATTTGAGCAGCCCAAGTGTTACATTTTGATAAATCAGGACCAGAGATATGCCAGTATGCTTCTAACATGGAATAGTCTGTTTCGCATTGCCAAGTACCGTACTCTGAAAATAAGGTCAATAAATATTTTAGCCGGAGCGGAGGATATAATCAGACCCAAGCCAAAGCAAACTGTAAGGAAGCGTTTGGAGTTCGGCAGGATGATCATCTGGCCATAAATATGTGGTATGTGGACGTATTCGGTTTATTACTATAGTAGGGTGAATTATCATATTCCAATAAACTGGACTGGGCGTTAAATCTGTGGTAACTTATTCTATCTATTACTATGCGGATCGTCCGCCATCGGCTCTACTAACAGGATTACGCATATGAAACACATACAAAACCGCATATCTCGCGACTCCACTTAATTATTCAAATGGAAACTTCCAGGTTTTACAAGTTGAATAAAATTTCTGACAACGTATCTAGAGGATCACATTCTGAATAATTGATGATCTCAGCTCTATGATCTTATAAAATTACTTCAGAAGTGCTAAATCATCGGTTTACACTTCAAAGAAGATAATATTACCGGAGCCAATGATGGAGAGAATGCTGGCCTAAAGCTTGCCGAGGTCAAGAACGGCAGCTAATGGTGGACCATCACAGACGATGTAGGGAGAGTGTGCCTCATGCATTGCTACTGTTCCGATGCGGCATGGGAGTGCGGTGCAGAGGAGCAGACGGCATACCTTTTCACTAGTCTGAAGAACCTGGATGAAGCTACCAAGCAGTGACTGATGTGTGACTGCCCTGACGTCTAGTCCGAAGAGGTAACAATAATACCATGCAAGAGAAGAACCAACCTCCATCTCGTTCCGGACATTCCACAACCGCTTTTTCTCCAACTTTTGTTTCAGGCCATGTCATGCCTCCCCTTGATAAAGAAGGACAATATCTCATCCGTCCAGGGAGACCGAAAAAATCTGGTGGCGTTGGCTCTGTTGTTGATGTAGTTGTGATTGTGGTTACGTTCGGTAATGCTCTAATGCTTTGATGGTGATTCGAAGTGACCGTACTCTGTGATACCATAGACGGTGGCGTACTCCGCACTGAAAATGAAATTGAATCAAATTAAGGCTACAAAACTGCTCAGAAAGACCACGGAACTCGGACAGAGGAGTATCCAGGTAAGAGTCAAATTGTAATCAGTTCACCCTTTGACTTAGGCCCAAACCGTGGCGTCTACAGAAGATTATGAATCCGTCCCGTGATGCGGCGAATATGTTGCGCCAGATGTCTTTCCTGCCGAAACCCACGTCATCGGCCGCAGTTTAGAAACAGCGCTAGGACATTGCTGAACAGAGATTCTGCGACTTGAAAACTGGCATTTGTCCCTCGATATTCCACGCGGAATGCGGGATATTGGAGTCATATTCCCAGTTTTGAACCAGATAACCCAAAGCAGTGACGGCACACTCTTTAGTATCCGTATTGTATGTAGACATACCTTTTACACAGTATACAATACACATAAAAAACAAGCCGTCAACCTACCATTAGCAGGATCTATTCCATCAAAATTCAGCTTATAATTGATAGCACGTCCTCTAGCTGCGTCCCATGCGTACAGTAATTGTTCTCGTGGGTTGTAATTGATAGTGCTTGGATCGTACTGAAGAAAGTTGTTCTGCGTCTCGCCAAATGGAAGCTTCACTTTTCGGAATTGGAAAGCATTCGCGTTCGTGTTGAAGGTGTATTCTACTTTGCCAGAATACTTTTCGACTCCATACAAAACTCCACATATCATGAAGGTATATCGATATTGTGATTTGCGTCTACTTGTCACCCATGTTTTCTAAATGTACGAATAGCTGTTATGGGCTGTGTGTTTTCTGACTCAAGCGTATTAATGCTGTTTTCAACTACATAGGTCACGTACACAAGGTCAATGCTTCTGGATTATAGCCTGTATCAATAGCGGAAACCGTCCGCACTCCTCAAATACTGATGACTCCCTAGCAGAGAAAAACGAATACCAAAGTCTTTGGTTCGACTTTGTGGAGTTTTATAGCCTGCATCAAAACACAATCACTAACACAACTGTCGGCACTTCCCCGATACTGACTCCCAGGCAGAGAAGGAATGGAAACCAATTTTAACGCCAGGCAAAGTTAATTAGCCTTTTGGGCTGCGGTGTCGATATCACCAGTATATAGCCCAGATCGCACTCCCCCGATACTGGCTGCCAAGCAGAGAAAAATAGATACCGATTTTTAAAGTCTTTGGTTTGACTCTGTCGAAAATCGAACCCGGAACCTCCATTACCATACTCACAATCGTAGATAATCTATCCTTATCCAGTTTCCTGACCGCCATGGCTCCATTCCCGCGCGTGTACACGACCCACAATCCTTGTTCATCGACAGACAGTGACATATTTTGTCTCGTCTCCAAACCACCGGTGTTGTCAGTTAGTTCCAACTCTTTGGTCGCACTTCGCGTTACAAGGTTGTACCTTACCAATATGGGCGTTTTCTCCTGGAATTAATGGTAATATTAATAGCCAGTTATGAGCGAAAAGGGAACGTATCCAATCCGATACTACGAGCCTTGTTGGTGGCGTTTTGAATTTACGGCGTTTCAAATTTCACCCTACTAAGGTCATGAACCCCATGTCAAATCTTATAGTACGGGTATCCGATACTGCCACTTTATCGCCCGGGATCACTACCACAACCAAAACCCTGCGCACTCATCCGATGTTGACTGCCAAGCAGACAGCGAACGGATGCAAATTATAAAGTCTTTGGTTCGACTCGGACGGGAAGCGTGTCCATGTAACCTGTTTATAGCCCAGATCACTATGGCAACCACGAACCTCCGCACTGCTACTAGTACTAGTAGGGATACACACAGATCACACAGACGCAAACAGATCGATCTAAGCAGTATTAGACAACATTCCTTTACATGCCACCTGTTCAGAATTTAAGATATTCTACAAGCTGTTAGCACTAAACAAGATTAGTCTTAACGAAACGGTAGGAGTGAAGGTATTGTGGTCACGCAGATGTGTGATTTTAAAAAGAAATTTAAAAATAGTATCTTTCCCTAATCAACACCTTCAAAGATTAATGAGAAAATACACCGTTACAATTTGTCTCCTTCGGGCTTCCATCCCGAGATCAGAGGAAATCGAACTGCAGCTGATACTAAACGGCGGACCCGGCGATTACAAAAATGGTCGTAGAGTCGCGCGGACATTGTCAAGGCTCGGTTCGCGCCTGCACGATCTCACTACTAAACCGCATCATAACCCTATCTGTAGCTCCTCCAAATTTTTACGGCGTCTGCTATTCCGCTGTTTAGTATCAGCACCCGCAGTGTGGTCCGTCATTTAGTATTACCTTACAACCGAAAACCATGTACAGCCTCCAGTATAGATAACACTATCGATTTGCAGGAGTAGGATTTGAAATTTGGCTTTGGACAGTTGCCCAATTGCGCATACGTTGTATAACGTATAACATAGACAGAATCAATAGCATTAGGAAGGATGCTTTCGGGAAAAAAAAGCGACCATGCGTAGATTTAACGGCGGGCCGAAACCATGACTTTAAAAATGCTTGGACTTTGAGCATTTGCAAATTGTACAAGGTATTGGATTGGATAGAATAGAAATATCGAACGAGCTACGCTAGATACAAATCCCAACCATTCAACACAGTAGGAATTTCAGCAACTAAAAAAACAATCGTCCGTTTGATCTCAGGAAGTAGTCGGCACGGGAAAACACCGCAACGAAACGTATGGTTTCAGAGATCAAATTTGCTTACGAGTTACTGAGTAGCAAAGCTCGGTTTCAAATTTCACCCAATACATTTTAAAAGTTCACCGATCGATGCCTTAGCACACATTGAGACTTACTCCAGGGGTGAAAGGTCAAAATTCAAGTGGTATTAGGAAAGATTTAAGGATTCGAATGACACGGTAATCCACTGATCAAATTTACTTCACCTTAACGGGGATACTTAGTCTATTTTAGAACAACTCATCGTCTACTGCTTAGCAAAGTCTAGTATGATAATAGATGTACTAAGGCGTCGATTTATGCATTTTTTACATCTATGGTTAATAGTTTGGTTAGGTGTTTAAGACTAGACATGAAATATTTATATTAACGGAATGGCATGTTTGCTAAAAAGATTTATATCAAGGCAATTCAATACATGTAAGAAGGTCTGGTCTAACGAGGCCTATTCAGCCAAAAATCCCTCGCTCGCAGAGCTGTTAAAGCCTACTATTGCTGACCTGTGATCACGCGACCACGCAATGGAAACTACATAATCCAAGTCTTACCTTGAAATAGTACACGCTCCTGTCGTAGACAACAAATTCTCCTCCGGCCATTGCATACGGTAACGTGTATGTAGTATGTGTAGTTCCATGTTCAAAATCTCTCCAAGTGGCATATTCATAGATAACATTGCCTGCTAGAGCCAGAAACACGTGGTGAACGTTATCGAGCGGGTCTTTTGTCCATGTTGCTTGTTGAGGTGTAATGTCAATTGCAGATGGCGTTTCCTCGCCGATACCAGTTAAAGTCCCAGGACACTTGAATACTACAAGAAAAAAGAACATTGTAACTAAGGTTGTGGAAAAATTTCTTTGGCAGGGTTACTTGAATTTATGGCGTTAGAGCAATTCTTATACGACTAAATGCCGATACTTCCACTTTATAACCCGGATCACAATCACATCCACAGACCTCCGCAATCCCGAACTACTGACTGCCAAGCATAGACGCAGAGTAGGAACAGATATCAATTTCATAGCCTTTCATTTGCCTCGGTGCCAGATTTCTCAATTTATGACCGAGTCAAATCAAAAGATTTGCAATTTCTATCAGTTCCTTTTCTCTACCTGTCTCTGTGTACCGGCATCTGGAGGAGTGCAGAGAGTTGTGGTTGTGGCAGTGATACGGGAAGCATAGACAAGACCCGGATGCTATAAGCGTTGACAGTAAATCCAAAATAACAGCTGTTGACATTGTGTAAATACATTGCCGTGGGAAGGCAGCCCCAAACCCCGACTGGGGGGGCCCACGACCACCCATAGGGTGCCCAAATTCGTAAATCACAGGACGTCTCTGCTATTTGTGTGTGAGGGACACACCGTAAAACGTTCTCGCGCTACGCGCGCTTTTTCTTTAATTTCAATGCCTTTTGGGCCATGCGTTTACGAACCTAATATACAGTCAAAGAATGCATGGCCCAAAATGCCCGATATCATCAATTGTTCTATTCCCCTGTGACGTCACTGGTGACGTGACCAAACTGGTGAGTGTTCATAAGGGGCTCCGTCCGGAGTTTTAGGAGATGGAGGGGTAACACCCTTCACACGGCACTGTGTACATAGCCACAGACTTGAAATCTCCGATGTATAATAACATGAGGGTTAGCAAAATTAGCAAGATCAACCAATCTTATTTCAAACACACAATTCCGATGACGTGTTCTATCTTCCAAACTGGTTCACACTTTGTACGTTAAGATGTTAATTACAACTTAGCACTTGTAATTTCACTGCTTTTCTGCGCAGACAAATTCTTTATTAATGTAATTTGTTGAAAAACACAGCGGTTTAAATCTCTACTGCATTCAAGTTAAGAGTTTTGCTATCAACGGGTAGTTAAGTCTCCTGAGTTTCCTTAACATGCGTACTTCAATTGAAGAAAAACAATTCTTAGAAAGGATGGAATGACCTATCAATAACAATTCCTTGAAGACATCGCTTCTTATACATTTGGCTCTTCCTATTTTACAACCGCAATAGTTTGTTTATCTATTTACTGTGTAAAATATCGCGCTTATCGCCTAGTTAGCCTTTTGGGCTGCGGTATCGATATGACCAGTTTATAGCCCAGATCACTATCACAAACACAACCTTCCGCACTTTCCCGATACTGACTGTCAAGCAGAGAAGAACGGATGCCGATATTTAAGTCTTTGGTTTGACTTGGTCCCGAGTTCGATACCTGACTGAGTCAAACCAATGACTTTAAAATTGGTATCCGGTCTTTCTCTGCTAACTTTAAGTTTTGAATCGGTCGAGAATATCGTCTGCTATCGTGACCGCTATTGGTATATAAGGTTGAAAATTTTACTTACAATATCTGACGCAGTCAAATTTCGTCTTCAGATATTTTAGAGTTCCTGGGCAAGGATCGGGCAAATCCGACGTCATGATCGTGCATTGCGTTTTATTGTTGCATCTAAAACGATTGATATAAAATCAATGTTTTAACGAATACTAATCGTTGCTACGCAGCTGCTGCTTCAAATTGTTGGGACACACAGTACGCCAGCCTTGTCCACCCTACCAAGTGTCCACAAGTAGTGTGTTAAGGAGGGACAAGAAAGAAGACAGTAGTGTGTGTATATATCTTGTGAGTTGGTGAAAATACAGCAGCGTCTGCCTCATCAATAGGAGCGGTATATCACTGGTAATAGACATCATTCTAGTCAGAAGCCTCGGTTTATAGGCTACTTACTTGTTGGAAACAATGTTAAGTGAGTTTTTCAAGACGCAATTTGTGTTTTCCACCTCACTGGCAGTCCCACTGCATATATCTGGTGACCTTCGTCCATATTCTGCATATGCCATCTATTATGAATGGACAGAGCAAAATCATTGATAGCAGACGATGAATAGACAGATGGATAAATATGAATAGATTCTTTGTAGTACAGAACTTAAAAATTGCTTGAAATAGTTTATTCATATCAATATAACATTTAAAAGACTTTTCGTCCAGCTCTCATCAGTAAACACGCCAGAATAAATTTTGAATCAAAAATAAATACGAGTTCCTATATAGGTTGCGCGTCTCTGTACCAACCTGTATAACGTCTCCTCCTGGGCAGTTGATCGTCATAGGGTATCCTTCGCAGCTTGTTTCTGTTCTGCTGTATGATAAACTGTCTTGTGATGGAAAAGCCCATTCTAATGCTGAAATGTACACGTCCATCATTATTACTGCGTTGTTTCATAGTACCAACCCAATCAGAAATCTATACTTACAGCCCATATATGAGGCTGCAATTTCGCATGGCCTTTGGTGACCCGTGTTCGGTTAAGGGTATGCAAACGCAACCCTGGCCCGTGTACACGTGGCCGTGTTCGGGCCATTTACGGCCCTACTCAGGCCATAACTGGCCCGCGTGATTACGATACGGCATGTGCCATATGTAGCAAAGATGTACATGGGCCACGTATTTCCATAAAAACGCCATGTGTGGCCTCATAACGCGTGGCGTCCCATGCGCAAGCCTTGGCAATCCCACACGCGGCCACGTAGGGACGCTCGCATTTGTCTGACTGGGAATTAGAGGAGCCGATGGCGGACGATCATCCCAGATTTAACCTCTTCGTCTTGCTTTTAGTTAAACTAATCAGCAGGTGAAGGAACAGAGCTCCGAGGTGGGGCGTTAAATTCGTGGTGTGTAACTTCTCACCTTATACCGGTAATCAAGAATGGATCAGTTTGAACAAGATTGCTCAGTCGGTTTTCACTATTTCACACGCCACAGTATAATCAAATGCAATCAATTCCCGGTGCCTACTTCTTACCATGTAGTATTTAATCGAATGCATTTACCTTGGACAGATGTGAAGATTGTACTGCATAATCCATATATCAAGATACATGTTATGGTTTTCCAAACCATCATCGTAGTAGGAATCTTTTTCTTTATGCAATAAATCTCATTTAAACATTAATATTGATGTGGAATTGGCAACAATACAGTATGCACAACACGACTGCGACGATGATCTGTGAAAAGGTACGATGCAGTAAATACCACGACCAGTTATAGTATCGCGACAGTGACCCGGGCTAAAAATCGAAAATATCGATAAAGCGTGATAACTGATAAGCACTGACGCCATAAATTCATAGTTCATACCGACGACACTGCCTAATGATTCAAAGCCTCGCACACCACATCCTCATCAACCATCCTTGCTGACATGACTATTCTGTGTAGCAGTTTGCCAGTGAAGCACCAGCTTTTTACCAATCCTGGTAAATCGCGTTAAAGTTGACGAGGCTGGCTGGACAACCCTTTCATTTCGCGGAGAGCGACAGCCACTACGACGTCGGTAGGCAGACCACCAACCAGAAGAAAATCTAGAGCTTCAACAACAGAAGTCTCAATCTTCTCCTAACGCATCTAGGCCCAAATTGAATCAATATTATTCCCATTTTCATCCACATCTTGTTAAAACAAATCCTCGTGGGTCCTATTCTTCAGCTGACACGATTGAATGGCTGATCAAGAATCGTAAATGACCTTGCGACGCTTCAATTATATACGCCATTAACAAGGAGCACACCACAGCTATATACTGTAGGTGACAGATAAATTAGATTCAAACGGCGGAAGGTGCGATTATAATGACGCTTTGCCCTCTCGCTGTCCTCACATATGAGTCGTAGAGCACTCACATATCCCTTCGCTATCGGATGGCAGCGGCGGACTGAATGACAGGAGATTCGACAGTTATTGTTTTACACATGATGCCCTTCGAGACGCAACCTTCTTAAGGACCCATGTTAAATATCTCTATCGATTCAACGGGCACTGCAATGAAGTCGTTTGACCGCAGATGGTAACCTTCATACCATACCCCTCTTAAAAACGGCTGTGTTCCATTTTTGAGCTACGAATGCTATCAAATCAAATTTGGCAGCAGATTTTACGTTGAAACCATCCCAATTTGTCCAAGCTTGGGAGAGACCGTAGTTCGAAAATGTACAGTTTTCATCGCCACCGTAGACCATACACCCACAGATCATACCGTGAAATCTTAGTATCTTCACATCTATGTAACATATTGTTTCAATCCTTCTGAATTAAGTATTAATCCTTATCCATAACTCAGTTAAGCTTAAATCTATAACAGTAATCGCCTTGTATTGATTTCAAGCTAGACTTGAATTAGATTTCCCTCTTTTCTCATCTCATCTCTTCTAATCTACCACTAATCAGAATGCGGCAACATTGTCGGTTAGACGGGTGGGTGGGATAGTCAATAAAGGCTACAAGGAATGGTGAAGATTATCTGATTGGTAAGGTTGACAAGATGGTTAAAATATTGAAAGCAATGGCGTCTTGAAGACGATCTTTTTACAATGTTTGAAGTGAAATTTCACGGATTTTTGACTGGAAATATTGATTCGATTCGCCTGTATCTGATACCTGGCACGAACCTTTAATCAGTTACTGTTAAAAGAATAGACTACACTACAGCAATTTACTAGCACCCTGACAAAGCCAATCTATGGCGATTCCGTAGATGCTAACAACGGCACTTTTTAATGGCATTGATTTAATCGCTTTGCATACATCTGCTAACTGAACAGACACCTTGCACATAAAATGCCATGCGCTGAGATTAGGTGGTTAGAAATAACGGGCAGGCGGCTTTTATCGCCTTTTATCGCCTCGTACAGATTAATTGCCAATATGGTTAGGTTCGGTGGCCGCTAACAAACCGCATGCGCCGTTTTTTTTTATCGCTTATTCATGGAAAATGCCTATACCCAGAGATCCGGCGGCGGCCACAAACAGGCAGGCGTCTTTTTATAGCTTTTTTTTATCATCCATTCATACAAAACGGCAACCTGTTGAGATTTGGCCGCGCACATAGAACATACGGTACTAATGCAATACCAAGGCAAGACAATATTATAATCTTTCACAAATTGAAACGTGACAATGAGTGAGGAACTCGCAATAGGAATGTTGCGCGTTGCCGCACAGAGTACCACCATTTACCACCAATCAGTCAATCAACCAATCAACCAATCAATCAATCAGCCAATCAATCAATCAACCAATCAATCAGCCAATCAACCAATCAACCTATCAATCAATCAGCCAATCAATCAACGAACCAATCAATCAAAAAATCAATCAATCAGCCAAGCAACCAATCAATCAATCAGCCAATCAATCAACGAACCAATCAATCAATACAATCAATCAGTCAATCAATCAGCCAATCGATCCAATCTTAATATTTTACACCAGACGCGCACCAGACCTCATCGGTGATAAGCGCCACTCTATCTTTTAAATAATAATAATAATAATAATATTAATTTAGACATTGAAAACGTGGCATGCACAGAATCACTGGATGCAAGAAAAGAACCCTCGATAGGAATGTATAGCACGTTGCGTGTTGCTACGCAGACACACACAGATCCTGCACCAGAGTTTTTAGGGCAACAACTTGTGGAATCGTCCTGAGTTTGTAGGTACACCGTTTCGACATGGTGATGATGCGGCTTATTCCCACGCGATAGAAATACATAAAGTCGAGAAGTTACGATGTCTAGACTACTGCTGTAATTCAGTCCCGATGCTCGTATACATTCTGTACTCCTTAGCGATTCATATCTTATCTTTATCCTATCGCTACAAGGACAAGGCGAGGCAACTTTCCAAGACACTCCGAATCGGGAGTGACTTGTAGAAATATTTCACGGAAGCACGGATTAACGCAGAATCTCAACGACGTAACGAAAAACTTCCCGTTATATAATCAATACCGTATTGTAAGGCAAAGAACGAAGCGAGATCATACATAATCCATGTATAAACTACTTCGTCAGAGAAAGATTGACTTGAGCTCTCAGTCTTGGATCCTCACGTCTCAAACTGCTATCACACATTAGGAAATGTCTATTGCCAAAGAGTATCTTACATTTCCGTCTTTTATAAGCGAACATCATATTTTTACCACAAGCCCAGCCGCTGATGCTAATAGTCTGTTCCCTTCATTCCACCGCGATTGATATTCTAGCACTATTCGCTACAGCTCTCCATAACTGCTTAACCGCGTAACTCCCCACGACAGCACAGACATTTATTGATACAAGGCTTGAAAAACATTACCAAAGCAATTACCACCGCCGTGCTAATTTCATGCCTCGCTACGATTCTCGCAAGCTTTCAAAGACAAACCTTATTGTCACGTATCAATCATTTTTCCGACGGCGCCTTTATTCGGCAACAGTCATCTCATATTCAACCACAAGCTAACATATTACGACAGCATGATAACAAAAGATACATCGGTTGCCTCCAATCCCAAAACAAGACGGATTGTAACCTTTGCTATTACCAAAACAGAATATCAAATAGGATGATAGTATTATCAATATTTCAATATTTCCATACCTACGCATCGATAGCTAAGACTAACCTAGAAATGAAGCAGCGGGGAATGGGATAAATTTGATAAGCAGATCAGGCGACCGATATTATTCAAACCAACTAACGGCGGGCGATCACTTACAATAAATATAGAATGTTAGACGTCACCGCAGTTTGTGTACACCCTGACATGGTTGGAATAGGACAAACCTAAATAGGTTCAAAACACGACACTTTTTGTGCATGTCGACACTTAAATCAATGCTTACCACCCCTACAATCTACGGTATCTGACTAACAGCTACAGTATATAGGAACACTCAGAGTATTCACACTCACGTCTCTTTTCCCAAAGTCATTTTATGTTAAACATTTCAATCGTAGTGCAGTCTCAACAAGTCGCTATATTTCAAAGGTTCAAGTACTCTTATGGGACCAACACTAAAACTTCGTATACAGAACCAGCTTATTTACGAGCGTAAGTAGGATGCAATTCACAGTACTTGGCTGAGAAATTTGTTACAAGTGACCGACATTCCTGATCTGTTCAAGTCAACAATGGCTTCTACCAGTTATACGTAAATAGCCGTGGCGATATCGGGAATGGACGACACTAAATGACGGACCAAGCAGGCCACATAATTACTGATACTTAACAGTCGACCGCGGTCAACGCATAGATCCTCCCGCCGCTCAACTACCACAGTCTCGAAGGTGAACGTCCGCTGAGTCTGCTATTTAGTATCGCTAATTCTGCGGTCCGCTTTGCCCGCCTTTATTATAACTGCTCGTGAATTATATCGCTCGTGTCCGCTGGAAAATCGTTTGCTACATTAAAACACGCACTGCACGCATGTCATACATTTCCCACAACCTAACCTGCACGACTTCAAATTAATAATAAAACAGTAGAACAAGCACTGCACGGATGCTGCGGCACTTTCACTCCTACATTTGCATATGAATTCAGCGCATAACACTCTCAAAGAATTCAAAGTTGTCCTGGCCTATGCATAAATAACCTTCAAACTTACGCCGACACTTTCTACCCTATCAATCAACGTAGTGCAGCAACACATATGGCGCCTTGCGTACGTTGAGAAGCAAGATTGAACATGTTGTGTTCGCATGTCATACATTTCCCACAACCTAGCCTGCACGACTTCAAATTAATTATGAAACTGTAGTAACATAACAGTAGTGCCTTTAAAAGAATAAACCCACACAGTGTTCATTATGGATGGTAATCTTGTAGAGAACATCTGCTGAAAGGAGCGAAATTACGCATTAGGTCATTCTTATCAGTACTACAGCCCCTTCATTAGGCAATAAACCTTCTTTCAGGCGATGCCGTTGTTGTTATAAGAGCTTTAATTGGAATTGTACAAAATCAACTTCCACTCCAGGCATTCTAAACGCGCGTTCAACCGCGAGTGGATCATAGACTGTGTACGTTAGGAAGCATTCCCTATGTGAGGACACCGAAACGGATACTTTCGTAAGCGAAATGTAACAATATGAGATGTGGATAGTCCAAAATGACACTGATATGAAACGGTTCCGCATTGGGGTGGCTGAAAATTCAGCCAACAGTCCGTACATACTACGGAAATACTCGAGACATGAAGAAATCCTTCGTTCCGACGCTGACATCTCGCCCGTCTCGAACAGCTATCGACCAGCACGCGATTATAACATAGCTGCAGATTCAAAAACTGTGGGACTACTTCTCAACGCAATTCACGACATTGCTGAATGGCTAAAGTCAGAAGCATCCCCGTGTGTTTCATTAGTGGAGCCGATGGGGGACGAATAAAACATAATGAGAAGGTGTCACCACGAACGCAACGTCGCTAGCTCTCATATCACGATTCCATCGGATTATCTCAACCGCACAAGTTTCGTAATCTCAACACGATATTATCATTGTGGCTAGCGTATAGACAAACCAACTTTTAATACTGGGATTAATAACAAAAGAATAAGATTAATAACAAAAGAATAGTGTTTATATAAAGGATAAGCGGAGATTTCAGTATAACCAGTCTATTTCCAAAGATTTTATTGGAATTTTTTGACTCAGTGGGTAAGAATACATTGGAATGAAGCAGTTAAGAAATCGTGCGTTCCATCATCACAGACTAACACGTAAAGCTGTAATCTCGGAATGAAGGTTTTACGACCACAACAAACTATTCAATGCGGTCAGAATTTCCAATGTGCTAACATTCTTGGCTTCTTATCGCTATAGAGATAGAGATCATGCCAGACCAGATTGAACTGAACTAGATTGACAGGGAAAGCCGGATTTTTTTTTCGCAAATCACAAACGAGGCATGCGCAGAGTGAATGAATATGTGAGGAATGTATACCGACGGATGTAATCAATAGTAAGCTGAGTGTTGCCGCGTAGACACGCAGAGTATCACATCCGCCTGAGAAAATTGAACATGAATGCACTAATGCACCAGTAGGTTAGGTGTACTGTTGGCCGAGTGATCAGATTGCCTAATCAAAAATCTACGTACGGCTCACGTATGGCGCGTGGCTGCAATTTCGCATGGGCATTGGTGGTCCGTGTGTGCTTAATTAAGGGCATGCAAACGCAGCACTGGCCCGTGTACACTTGGCCGTGTTCGGGCCATTTACGGCCCTACTCAGGCCATAACCAGCCCATGTGAGTGCGATACGGCTAGGCCATCAATCAGGTATTTCCTCAACAAGGCCATGTGCGGGTATCATAACGCGTTGTGTTCCATACGCAAGGCTGGTCCGACTGGTCAGCCTTCTAATCGGAAGGTCGCGGCTTCGATTCCAGACCGAGACAAACCAAAGTCTGTGTAAAATTGGTATCGGTCCCACTCTGATTGACAGTCAGTAGCAGCTGAGTTCTGCCTAAGGCGGCCAAAGTGTCTGGCCTTTTACCTCATACCTTACGGAGAAGACAAATCTTCAATACACTGATCACAGACATAAAATATATTTTGAGAATCTCGTAATATCAGGTAACCTCTGTTCACATGTCTTTTAGAATACCTCCAATGACGTAGATGCTATCAAGGCAGCAAGACTATATGCTATAATCATGACATAGTGACATAATAGGTCGTGTTTCACCACACCAAAGACTAATTTTCGAGCATGCAAAAGTAATTACAATGCGTCATTGTGACGGCTTGAGAGACTTCCATTGGTGTAATTTCAATGCCAGGCGAGGATGCGGACGATTCAGTCCGTAAGTCAGCCCAGATTTCACCATACATGTCAATGGGCTGGACGGTAAATCTTCGCTGACTTGTTCTATCTATTATGAATCGGCTTGTGGCTTTGCCCTTCTACATTCAGTCCATTCATCCGTATATTGCATTTGGAGCACTTTTCTTATGCCCTCAGCTAATGTTTTATTGAGAGGCATATGAATATAGGTAATGCTTTTTACCCCGATGGCCGTAACCCTCTCCATTATACCTGTACCTAAACCTTGCAATGGCTTAGGATGTCTCTCTCTCTCTACAAGCAATGCCGTGTCTTTTTGTAGGCATCCACGTATATCTGTCTAATCTGTAGATTAACCTGAGACCAGAAACACGCCGTCGGGTTGTCGCATTGAAGTGGATTACAATATAGACTTCAAAGACGGACGCTGATAGCCTACAATCAGATTACTTAATCACAGCTGACATCGTCGCAAGGTAGTCACAAGAGAAACATGTCGCATGCCAACGGTAGAGATATCGCTCAATAACTTCTGATAATCTTGTAGCTATTTGCGGCCTTGTGTAGAGCCAATCTTATGTTAATGAAATCAGTGGTGGATTAACCACTCAAGCCAACTGAACCCGTTAAGCTAACTGATCAGACAACATACGTTCGAAACCTCTACTTCAGTATTAAGTTACTGGCTTTGTAAATATAAGGCATCGTAGCAAAGTAAATGCAACATATATGATCAAAGTACATCTTCCTATGTCAAAGCTAAGGTGAGAATTCATCCGTGAACGCAAAACTTCACGCTGGATTGAACGCGCTACAAAACAAGAAAATATCTTCAATGCATCGCCAGTCACCCGTAACGATTTACAACAAGCTGCATAAAGTTAGCTTTGCAATAACAATACCGCAATAGACACCCAAAAAAAGGATAAGAAATAAAAATGCCCAAAACGTCCGAGTTCTGTGCACCTGGTTACGCCCCTAGACGGCCAAGCCTGAGCAGTGAGCACCGAATCAACCTAATCTTCGTCTCATCCTACATAAAAGTTAGCCTATTGCCGTTGCTCCCTCGATACACACTACCAGCTGGTCACGTTCCTGTCATGCGTAGAAGTTGGTATAGCTGTTGCTCACTCACATTCATTTCTTCTTTAGAAATAGGCCGTGTGCCCGCTCCTTCCTAGCGCCTAGCGCTTCCTCCCTCGACATTCACTGCATTTAAGCTCCATTCCAGCTCGCTCCATCCTTATAATTATATTACAAAATGCAAATGATTGTTTATCTCGTTTGTTATTGAGATTATAATGCATTCTTCAATCTAGTATAAACAGGTGATTAACCAACGCAAATCGACTAGATCGTGATCAATAACTCTCTCGTACTTCTAGCTATTCAGAAATTTCCTTTGAACAGAAGCATACTTTCTGTAGCAGAACAATATTCTAAGCAGAAATATGTTTACAATATATATATATGTGTAGTAAACAAGATTCCATCTTCGCCTGATGAAGGAGAGAAGCACCAACAGCTTATGCAACAAACTGGATTGAACGTTAAATCTGTGGTGACTTATTCTTATCTATTACTATAGTAGGGTATTGCTGCGAAAGCTTGTGAATTCTATTCCAATAAACTGGACTGGATGGTAAATCTGTGGTGTGTGGTGTCTTGTATTTATTCTTTGAAACAATTGATTGTGTGATTATTGGTTGGATAAAATTTAAGAAGTTGCCGCGTCTGCATCGATCATGATCTGACAGTAGGATTAGTCTGATACGTTGGCGTCGTTTGGTGAGTTTGTCGTTGTAGGCTAATGATTTTTTGCGGTGATGATGACGATCTTGCAGCATGATTTTGAATGTGGCTGTCGATGGTGTTAAACAAAATTTAAATTTCCCAGAAATCAGTAGTTTTCAAAGTCACTGTTGCCACTGTTGCTAGATTGGAGCGATGATTCATGAAGTATTGGTAGTAGCAAATAGCGGGCGATCACTTGCGACAGGTAGAGAGCGTCACCACATCCGCTACGACCAGGTCCACAACCAACTTTTTGGTTTTAGAGCAACCACAAAGACATCGTTCAGTTGGCTGAGTGGGTTAAACTGTCCGCCTTCTGATCGGGAGGTTCCGGTTTCGATTAACGACCGACTCAAATCGAAGACTTTAAAATTGGTATCCGTTCAATTCCTGCTTGGCAGTCAGTATCGGGGAAGTGCGGAGAGCCGTGTTTATAATAGTGATCCGGGCTATAAGCCGGAAGTATTGACACGTATATCGTGAGCATCGACCTGGCGTAAATGACCTTAGTAGGTGAAAAACGCCATAAAGTACAAAACTCGGAATTACAGATACTAGACCGCGTACCACGGACTTGCCAACCTCCTAAATATTTTCAAGGAGTTCGAGATAAGGTTTGGCACGATCTGTAATGCGATAATCGTATAATCAACGTGGAGTGAGTGGCGTATGCATAAATCCGCCGTGTAGTATCGCCAAGGCCGCTCTATCCGCGGTTTGCTTTGTCCGTATTTAATGGAATCCATGAGTGAGCGGCGGAAAGAGTAAACGGAGTCCAGATCAAAGTCGGGCGACTCTCCGACAATTTTTGTAGCCCGTTGAGTCCGTTGGTTCCCGCCGTTTAGTATCGCACAGACCGTTCTACTCACAGTCCGCTTTCATCCGTCGTTTAATGCATCTATGACGATGATAACTCATATCTCAGCGGCCCACGCTTACGATACGATCAAATATTCCAATTTTATGCAACTTTCAAAATCATCAGTCTAGACACCATCGTTGCTGTTTTGGATGCCAAGGTAATGAAGGTATCGGTATTATTCGTAAACAATCACACAGACTAAATATCGTTAGTAATTAGAGGGGACACGTATATGATACTGGCAACGACACTACCACAGCAATATGTCCCATGAATTTCGAATTCGCGCTCCTTTTAAGTACTGATATTATCAATTATGACAACACACTATCATGAGCCTAATGTGCTGATGTGTCAAAGCTTTGCGCAACGCGACAATCTTATGATATGTATTATGATGTCGCTGTAAATTTCGATGAGATCATTGGATCATTGAAAACTTTGTGGACTGACACAGTTTAGGCAAATTATTGTGATATTATGACGTTTTTTTTATGACGTTAAGGTCATTATACGTCAGGCCTATGCCTAGTACGCGTGTTGATACTTTCGGTTAATAGACTGGATCACTATCACATCCACAGAGCTTCGCACTCTCCCGACACTGACTGCCAAACAGACATGGAATGGATTGCATACCACGGTATTTTACAAGCTTGCTGACGCATCGACGACTTGTTACCGTATCTCAAAAAGCAATTAATTACAGCAGCACAAACTAATCAATCCCGGAAATTGGTCATTTTAACACGTCACTAAGTTCCATTTACCTCTAAATCACACCGCTTTGCGTAGCATTAGTATTTTAGCGGTTGCGTCTCAAGACAAGACTTAAAATCACCAAAAATAAGAAGTCTATCTCAAACTGTATGTAGAAGGATTTGAATGAGAGCTTACTAAATACAATAAAATGAATTTTTGAGACTTTAAGGATTTATAAACAGAGCAAAAACCTGTGATTTTACTCAAAAATTTACTTAGTGACACGTAGAGGATTAGACCTCATCGCTAATACCTGTGTTACTACTATGATGAAAAAAGATCGCTCAGTTGGTCGAGTAGCGTAACTGCCCGCCTTCCGATCAGGGTTTCCGGGTTAGATTCCCGACCGAGTCAAGCCAGATATTATGGGTGTCAATTTCTTCAGTAGCGGGGGAGTGCGGAGAGTTGTCGCAGTGATAGTGACATCAATTCTAAATTTTGTCTTTTGACCCTCGGACGGGAATCGAATCTCGCGATTAGAAGGCGGGCGGACAGTTTAAGCCTGTACCTTAAATGGCTGGCACTCAGACCCGCTACTGGCGTACTATACCTCTTTACTACTTACAGAACGCCGCTCTTACGCCGTCTGACATCATTCTGTTCATACCAACTCTACTGAAGATGGAATCTCGATAAGCAATCGTGATTACGGCAACACTGACGCAATTTACATTGACTAGCTATTCATCCAATCGACCACCGACAATGACAAGACCTTGCGGCCGCAGTTAACGCACTTTATCGCGGTCAAATATTTTCAGACCGGTCGGTCTTGATAAGGCCACAAATGATTATTTAATTTGAAAAACGATACTATCCGTTAGTAATCGGAGACATCGAAGATATAATTTCATGATACACAACCAGAAATTATTTCAATTATTACGCTACATTGGAATACAACTTAAAACATATTTTGACGTAACAAAGTTTACATTAGAACATTTCCGTTTTGAAAGTCACCGAAATATTTCGGCGCCAAATCGATTTATAATACAATTTCTTTGACCAAAATATCTTGTTACCATAATAACACCGAAATTAAGACTTCCTCTACATAGCATATGCCGAGCGTACGAGCACAGACATCACAAAACAGTTACAGGTACCGCCCATAGTCAGTATCGGGAGAGTTGTATGGTTGCAATACATAATAATTCGTCAAAGTATACAGTGGAGTCGATTGCAGACGATCAATGGATAGCGTGAAGAGGATTTATCACATATTTAACGTCAGCCTTGGTTTATTGAGTAATAAATATAATAAGTCACCACAGATTTAACGTCCAGTCCAGTTTATTGGTATATAATACACAAGCTTTCGGAGCTCTGCTCCTTCATCAGGTGAATGATGAATATATTTCACCAATAAACTGGACTGGACGATACTATTTGAATCGTCCGCCATCGGCTCCACTATTTTTCGTATCGTTAGTTTATTGAGAAATATAACATCCACACGCTATCGGAGCTCTGTTCTCTCACCGTCACCAGATAAAGCATTAAGCACCCCTCCATTCTGTCGCTACAGCACGAAGATCCCCGACAGGAAAGGCGTGGCTACGTATTTTCATATCAATAAAGTTTGGTGAGGCTGTAGACCGAGTCACGCAACTCAACTCATATTGATTACGTCAGCTCGCAGACGAGTGACAGATGGTGCGGAGCCCAATTTCTCGTCACAAGACCTATTTTCATCAGCAAAATCACAAGCACGGGGTAGCAGGAACCAAACCATTTTCACCTGACGAAGGAGCGGAGCTCGCAAAGCTTGTGAACTAATTAGCTGGACATTAAAAGTGTGGTAACACTATGTATCTATCGTAAAATTATATGGAATATAGTTACGACCATAATTTTTTCAATACCTTTAGTAAAAGCTTTCATCATATTTTTCCACTCAAGTTCCTTTAAAGATCTCACATTACCGTATCACGCATGAATTCATTTCAAAATTTCAGACATTTTCTCAATTCGCAGCAGCACAATAAATACTTGACATTCTAATTCGGCAAAACCAACAGTAATTTCAACCTTAATCCATTCAACTACGCAAACTAAACATAAATAAATTCACAGCTCAGCTGAGGCCAACTTTGAAATATCAGTTATATATAGAAGTTTTCCAGACCAGTCTATAATGACATTCTCGCCTCGCACTTTATGTCACTGATACGAGGAAGACTTCTCTGACAAACCCCATCCAAAGTCAACTATGTAATAAAATATTCGTAATACCAATTTCCCCGACCCTGACCAGCATAAGTAGAACGATATTTTCCGCCACCCGTCCATCTTCCGGACTCGCCGATCCGAGCAAGACATCTCAGGCAAACCCCAGGTAAACTGTGAAATAAAATATCCTGGACCTCGGTCTAAATCTGAATGGCACTTTCGATTCGGCTACCATAGCACTAACGCAATCGCCGGTTAGCGCAAGATATATCTAACATACGCTGCGCAGACGAATATCTGAAACCACAGAGATCCAGCTTATACCTGATCGTACAACACAAGCAATTCCATAACTGCATTATACATATTTTCTGCTAGATATCAGTGATAAAATGTCCGTCTTTGGCGGTACGCTACTGAAGTTGTATTCTATATATATCCATAGCGACACTCTGCATCTAAGCCAATAATGAAAATGTCTTCACAAAACCTACTGCACGCGTCTAGACGATTAGACAGCTCGCAACCGTCGTCGCAATGCCTTCAACTTATGATCTAATTGACTCAGTTACCAAATTTCAATAACGGAAATACGAGAGTCGTCACGCGGAAAAAAAGAGTCACAACAACAACGCAGCTGCGCCAACTAACGGTTCAATAATTTCTAACTATCGAGAAACGCTTGTTTCTGGTGCCGCGATTACAAACTCACGGATATCTATGTTACGGCTTCACAGTCACGGTCAGGAATCAAAATAATCACGCCACGGTCAGTCTCAAGCTC
Organism: Botrylloides violaceus; assembly: GCA_030412335.1. Taxonomy (NCBI): domain Eukaryota; kingdom Metazoa; phylum Chordata; class Ascidiacea; order Stolidobranchia; family Styelidae; genus Botrylloides; species Botrylloides violaceus. The sequence goes on from JASFYC010000137.1 coordinate 162,814, forward strand.
AAATAAAAGGATGCGGGTTGTCGTGGAGAGGGAGTTCGGCGTAAACATCCACAACCGACCTGTCGAGTTTTATTAAGCCACACTCAGCCCATCTATTTCTTACTGGCCTTTTTTATCTTTTTCTGTTTGTGAGCCGCTCAACTGATGAATAAATATACAATACAATACAACTAGATGGTGCAGGGTTCAATCAGGCCTGCCTTACGAGACTGGGATTTCGTTGGAGGAACAATGACTTCATACCTGACTTTTATAATGCCGGTTGAGATGTAAGGCGGTCGCTCTTGTATTACACCGGGTTAAAAATATACTCGAAACACGCGTGTAATTTCAACGGCAAATACCCCTGCGGCCTCCTAGTTGTAAGCCAGGGTTCAATCCCCGTGATAACTCCAACATGGACAAGTATAGACGCCAACGGTAGAAGAAGAAGAAATTTGTAAAGACTTACCATTAATCAAATTAACAAAGTAATAAAATGGTTCCCACCAATCCAAAAGTAAATAACGCAACTCAAACCACAATCATAAATCATATTTAACGAACGTGGAAATATGGAATTTCGATAAAATCTATAGTGTTTATTCGCTAGCTGCCTGGACATTTTTTAAACATATATCACACGTAGCGACCGAGCGATTAATAAACACCTTTGCGAGTAGCGATCGACCGATATTGGTTTTTTTCAAGGCCGATACGATAATTGGCCTATCACATGACTGATGGCCGACATCGATAAATAATCCATAAATCATGATTATTGGCCTCGATTATCGGCTAAATGTCGATATTAGATCGATTATCGTCTGATTATTGAGGCCGATATCCAATATTGACTTCCTTACTTGATTAACTGCCGATACCGATAATCGCAAAAATACAAATATCGGTCTCGATATTCGGTCGGTCCCCTATGGTACTTTCCGATTCACCACTATCTCATATTTTCAAAGACTTGTGCGCTCTTTTGCCTTAAATGTAAGGTTATATGTGAGAGGCGTACTTTCCGACTCACCGCTATCACTAGTTGCTTCAACTATCGATGCACAGTCGCGTTAGACGGTGAGGTGGTCGCGGAAGTTAAGGGCCGAATGGAACGGTAATTTATTTAAATTATTATCCTGATTAACAAAATAATGATTAGTCAAGGGGGACGTCATTACTCGCTTAATTGCTGTTAGCGTAAACTGTCTCGATGCGTACGGCCTCATCTCTATAAACCTGCCGATTCAGACTTGCATACACTGTAAGATGTAATAATTCAACAAGCGCACCAGCTTGCTACAGCCTCCGTGCAGTGTAATCTAGCCCTATAGTCCCAAATGTCATTTAACAAGCGCAACTCGATAATAACATTGTAAATACTTCCGACCATAAGCTTCGAGCATCACAACGACCAATAGGAATGCATTTGCCTACTTGCGATGCGAAAATACCAATTGCGTCTCAACTGATCGTTTCTGTTGCACAGTACCATTACCACAGGTTTTGCTGGAAGGAACGGAGTTCGGAAATCTTGTAAATTTATATTCCAATAAACTGGACTGGGCGATATATCTCTGGTGACTTACTATATCTATCTATTCCTGTTTGGCTCGTCCGACATCGGCTCCACTATTTTTCGAATTAATAAACTAAGGCATAGCCGCATAGGCAAACTATAAGTTAATATGACGGGTGTAGTGATTGAGCAATGCATTAAGCTGCCTGCATGTTGAGTTAACGACGAATCATCGTTATATATTCATTGCTACATCACGTATTCTCACGCTATTGTATGTTTCATATATTCGTGATTTACTATCGCTACCAAATCGTTACTTTGCGTTGGTTTCATAGAAATATCACTAACGCCAACATTTAAATATATTGAAATTTCACCAAACTTATCAAATTGCGTAACTCTATATGCGTAGAAGACCTATGAGCTTCCAGAACACACATACAATACAGTTTCTATAACCACGTAACTATAGAAACAGACATATCGCATGCAACACAACAATGAAGCAAGCAATAATTGGTGTCGGCCGTAGCCAAAGTAATCAATAATCACAATCGGCGGGTGTTCATGATTTTTCGATTATAATTAGTTTCGCAATCCGCCTGGCGAGGAGAGAATAAACCAAAATTGGTCGATCTCTACGAACCGTAAGGGAATGGCGGACAATCAGATATCAATCTCACCGAAATGTTAACGTCCAGCGTTATTTTAGTCGAAAAATCAGCTCGCCATCTTTCCAATCTTGCTAATTAATCTATCTTTTGTTTAGGTAATTATCAGCTTTTCGATTGGACTGAGGTGAAAGGGTTGAAATGACTTAAAATTTTGTCATCTTGACTCAAAAGTAACTTCTTAAACAGTCATAAGTTGTCAGTAGCAACAGGAAATTCAACGTTGATGAGGTAAATTTGAATATAAACAACAACACTGAACTTTTAGTGCACCATTCCTCAAAATATTCCAAAATTATGACATGATACAAACTCTGTTCAACTTCCTAATTGCTCGGAAAGCTTCGAAAAGAAGTTTCCATTTGGCTGGACTTAAAATCAATCAATCAATTCATTAATCTTTTACAAATTGAAACGTGTCATGCACAGAATCAATATGCGAGGAAATTACCCTCGATAGGAATCTTTATAGCGTGTTGCTACGAAGACACACGGAGTAGGGCATATCGCATATCTATAATGTAGCATGCACTGAATTAATGTGCTGAGCTGCCAAACAGACACACACAGAGTACCACCTAAGTGCAGGCCGTACGTCATCATCCGCCATCGGCTATTCAACGGACGTCTTACTAAAGGCAGGGCAACGCAGCTTAAAGTACTTATAACTCTGACAAGATTCGAAAGCTGAAAGCTTGTGAACTAATTTTTCCAAGGCATTAGACCCGTCAGAAAAACTCTGAAACTGAAAAACTGCGAAACTCTCAATCTATCAATATGTTCCAGAATTTTGGTCACAAACTCCATTAACCTTTAATTGATATTTTTCAGGGGCAGAAAAATGGGAAAATTAACTCAGAAGTGACCAATTTTTCATGAGTAGAGACAAGTAGTACTAGTTTTCACCAATCCGTTTACAACGATGATAAATCCCTTTACAAATTTCAATGGCATGTCACGCACCATTACATCAATTAATCCACTTTAGTACAGAACGGTGAAAAGTGGCTTAAAAACAAGCCTTTTACAAACAAAGTTGGATCAAAAGTAAGCCCTTACGACAACTACTTCACTCATTAAACAAACAAGACTGAATGAATCAATATATTGTCTGAAAGATCACTCGCTCCTTTAAAATAAGTAACTTATTATTACATATCATCTCATGACGTCACACGAAAGGGTAACAGTGAACGGGTGAGTGACGAGACACGGTTTCCTATTACGGACCCACTCATAAGGTCGTCTACGTGTCGGAACACATTGTTTGTAGGTCAGGGTGATTGCTGATGAGTATGTCGCCTATTTTTCAACCAAATTAATAACGGATTTCACAGAAATAACGGAATACTGCTTCATCCAAATAAGGAAAACCTCTATACATTAGTCCTTTGATTTATTACCAATATCAAGGCGTCGGGCTCCGAAAGCGTGTGAACTTCTCTCCTATATTTTACACTAAGGCTGGATATTAAAATTGTGGTGATGCTATCTATAGCACCTGATTTACGTTGGCACAAGATTGCAAACTCTCAGAGCCCTGCTTTTAAATACACTGAAGCTGGATATAAGATTTGTGGTGACTCTGTACGTTATCTTATCCAAGTGACTTGATGCAAGACTGATTAGTTGGCCGGGAGGATTGATTGCTCACATTACGATCAGGAGATCCCGGGTTCAAGTCAAACCAAACACTTCAAAATTGGTTGGTACCTTTTCCTCTCTGTTTAGAAGAGTGATGAGTGCGGATGAGTGTGGAGCGTTGTCGTTGAGGTTGTGCTCAGCGCAATATACCGGAAGTATCTCCGCACGTACTATAAGCATTAACCTGGCGCTAACTTAATTAACATAAGGTTGTGAACTCGTTTTAAAATAAATTGAGGTTGAACGTTACACTTGTGGTGACCGGAACTAAAGTAGGCCATGCCTTTATCTATATCAGATCTTCCGCCATTCGTTCTACTATTTGATTTATCAGTGGTACGCGGGATTAATGAACCGTAACATATTGTATTGTGATATCATCTGTTGATAGAGCAAAAATAATTTATTACAAATGCGCTTCCAATTCATATCGATCCTATCTCACTGCTTCTATTGAAACGACTCGTGTACTGGTGACGCTATCGGTGCATAAAGGTCATTTCAACCGTAAAAAATATGCCAAACTTTGCTTTAACTTCTCTAGTAGTTGAAATGAAGACAAATTGAGAATGGAAATGAATTCTGCGTATTAATTCTGAGGCAAGCTGGGCTGTCTGTAATTAAGCGGGTTCTAGCCGAATATTGCATATTGCTGAAATCAGCGCAAACAGTTCTACAATATGAGCCAATTACCGGTATGCATGAGCGCGTCAAATTTGACTTCAAATTCCTCTCGGGATCAAACTAGAACTCGAATTCGGCCTGATTCGATGTGAGGCGGCTAACACAACAAACCCTTGATCTTATTGTCAACGTATAAAGAATTATTCCAAATAAAAGGTGACAATTTGTGATGATACGTGAGTTATATTTCCACTAGTGACAGACAAGCAAAAATAATCGTATCGATCAAACGGTATTGTAAAATGATTCATTCTATCCACACATTCTACAATTCCGATTCTTATCGGAACGCGGACGTTATTCAGTCAAACGTGACTTTCAATGAATTTCAACATATCTATTGTGTTTCACTATATCTCTCAGAACAAATATATTCTTAGTATGCGGTTCAAAATAATGACGATTTGTCACGAAACTTGTTAAGAGATCGCTCATACACGACCACAAATAGGGCGCACTGAACTAACTAATACTACCGGTTAGCATTTTTTTCTCTGACTTCCCGCCGCGTCTGCTACTCTTCAATCGAGACTCGTACAAATTACGGCCGGAGAAAAAGTAGGTCGTACCACGGTCAACATTTTTTAAAATACCGTCCTGGGAAAATATCTGGTATACTACTAGCAATCCAGACTCGTGCAAATTACGTCATCAAAATATTTCAAGTACTGCGCCCAACGCCGAGTATGATAGTAAAATACAACTTACAAGAATTCAAAACATAAACTACAAGACATTCACGCTCTGCAATGCAAACATTTCACATATCTATCGACTTGCAAGATTTACACGACAACGCCACGACGTATAAGCACACATTTCCGTGACCAGTACATCCCATCGCATAAACAACGCGTTTCACTCTATGATCTTGAAGAATTCAAAAAAAAATCTAAATGTAAAAAATTCCGGTCTGTCTGCAGAACGTTTTCACATATCTGACAGGATAACGGCACGGATAAAACCAACTGCAACACGAACCGCATTAATGGTACAAAACACGTAAACAAAGCCGTAACAAATGGAAACTGTAAAATGTACTGAAATTTTCATGCTACAACCGAACTTTTTAATCCTACCAAACTGTAGTTTTATGAAGATTGGAATGAGTATACAAACTCCTACATTTTCCATCGAAAGATACTTCCGTTTCAAGCAGTGGTTTTGTTACCAAAACAGCGCACTGACGCAAACCAAGTCTCACCAAAAAAACATTTTCATTCATAAAAATTTTCTGCCAATATCGAAGTATTCACTTTGAAATATTTTCTCCGCACATATTTTCCTCCACCCATCCCCTGCGTGCCTAATATATAGTTGCTTGCTAGCAGAGAGGCCAGGCTACATCATAGTGTTCTATTTTAAATATTCTCGCCATAGTTTGACTCCTCTACAAGTCTACTGCATGCCATACCCTAATTGCATAGAAAGCCTTGATTACATTTAAGCTAATTAATTATACACGGTCGCCGCTTACTTTTTCGCACAAAATAACCGCAATCCACCACTGCTGCGTGAAGTCATAGAGAACGACTCACTGTACCCCGAATACCAAAAGCGAAAAATAGAGAAATACATCATTGACTAGTCTTATTTTCAATGTAATTTCGCGCTGGGTGGCTTCATTAATTTCTACACGAATTAATCGCCTTACGAAACTGACAACCACAAAGATTCCAAATTTAGGAAAGTATGTCAAAGTTAACAAAACCACGATTTGTCAATATACATCACTTAATCTAGCCAGGAGCTGAATTTCTCAGGCTCGTGTTGATACTGATAACAACAGGATCATAATCGAAAGTGGACAGTCTGTCAGAAACTCAGCGCATTTGATTCCAGAGCAAATCTGAAGACGAGACGGTGACTCAAATCAGTTTATTTGACAGGTAGATCGAAACTTAACCGAATGAACATCTAATCTATATTTTTATGAAAACAAATATGAGGGAAGTCGATAGTGGGATGACTGTGTGACACCACGAAAAGCACACGACTCTATAGCCTATCATCTTCAGCTGATTGAAGCGCGCAACTTCGAAATCTTGTGATTGATTGGTTGTGATTCAAGAAATAATCACTCTGCAGTGACACTCTCGACACAGGGAATTTCAGGGGGCAGACGGTTGCGGTCATCACAGTGGTCTTGGCTGTTCGCCTAAAGTAGGCGTATCAGAATCAAAGAATATATGCAGCAATCAGTTGTAAATAGCCAGCGCAATTTGACGCTACAGTACCGGTATGTAAACGCACACAGCATCTATAACTTCAACAACTACAAATAGATGAGAGGAAATCACGCGTATCTAATGATAACGTCCTGCAGGCTCACAGTAACAAAATGCTGACACCTGCATAGACTGAAAAGTATTTATCCGTTACCCTAGGGCAAGACCTTCCCTTGAAACATCCAAAGCAAATCCCATTACGTAACCCCGATTAGATCTTCACTTGGGCTTAAACAGGCTTAAACCAGGAGAATATTTCCACAAGCCAAGACAGCGGTGGTAAATGTAGCCTATATTATCTGATCATGTATTTCTTATCACTGCGTTGGAATTTTTTAGGCGTAGTCACCAAAAGTGTGATTCTGCAAAAATACCCCGTACTACATTCTCACGAAATGTCATTATCAGATGTGGTGTTTGCCACTGAACCGCAGCTAGTAGCTACACAATTCACGGGTTTCGATAGCCAATGAATTACTTCCGTTAGAAATCTATGGGCGCCGGGGTTGCGCAGACCTGTCGTCATTACAGATTACTCTATTTGTAGCTAGCGCGGGTAGACCGGAACTCTCTCAATAGTTACCCTGGGTAGGCCGTGCGAGTTTCAACTAAAGTAGGTCATGCTACAACCAATATAACTCAAAAGACACTAGCACTGTACACCGTACATCTGCCTCCATTTAGGCCTACCAACCGACTGCAGCTAGTTATTAAAATGCCTAAATACAGATGATAAGGTTCACAACAAGCAAGCAATACAAATATCCATACATCTGCCACTCTGGACCAGAATACAATCGTTACAGCCGTAGCAAGCCAGTTTGGGTTGCAGGCACAGCCTCACTGTACTGTGGTCTACTTGCAAATTAGCAGGTCTACTCTACACAGATGATAGGCTTTAATAAAATACTTGCGATATTCCTCCAACTAGACATGAAAAAGCACTGTACTCACGATTACAAAGTTCCATACTCTTCGCAACATCCTTGCAGCCAGCTGTGAGGAGGCCCACGGCAAACACATAGTTGGCTACTGCCGAATGGCTCTTCCATCTACCTGCACAGCAGTCTACCTCCAGGTATCGGGCGCGGTGAACAGCGTTCATAACAACAACAGCGTTCCATATCCCGGGTTTTTGGCCCAATGACCAATTAGCAATCAACTGATTACCAAACGTCTCTCGCCATGCGAAACGATTTGTTGATTACCCCTCGAGACGAGAGTTATCTTACCGTAAGCGTAGGCGCTGCGTTGGGTATACGTTCGTTTGCAGATTTCAGATATGCTGGATATTCCAATCCAATCCCAGATAAAATGATCTAGTGAAGTGCTAAAATCCTGGCATTTACTGGAGGAAGTTTACTAATGCCATTATGCCTGATCGATCGCTAGCGAGAATTTCAAGAAAGAATATGACAAGACGTCTCAAGATCTGGCGTTTCTTAACACCATCGATGCATGACGGTCGCCACTCGCCAGCTAGCTCGTCAAGCCCGTCCACCTTATCTGTTGCCTGGTCTAGAACATCCACTTTCCGCTCTTCAAGCAGTGTCTTTCAAGATTCAAAATTGCGATGTATTGTGCAAAAGGTAGGCATTAGTGTATGGTAATGTTCAGTGCATGCTGTGCGTTTTGTGAAATAGGCATATTGACGTCATGTCATTTGTCTGCGTAAGTTAACGTACAGTACAGGTACTGATATTTTTGCTCGGAATCGTTTGCATCCTGTTCATCGATCTTCTGTACTGTACTGCTAAACTAATATGCGATATGGCTGCTACTTGTCACGGTTGCCCTAAAGTATTGGCGTACACCTTCATAGTGTGGTACCGGTACTTCACAGAATAGGCTACCGGTACACAAAGAACGCAAGTGTAATTCGTCGCTTGAAATAGCGATGGATGCCTAGCGTACGAAGCTGAATTTGACATCCCAAGCTGACTGCTGTACAGTACTATTTTAGGCTGTGTTGGTTAGATCTTCTGCGAATATTGCGAAATGCGAGTAGAAACAAGTTACCGCAGGTTAATAGGCCATCGGGTTGTAGCGTCTCAGTGAAATACATGATAGTTGCGTCATAGAATTCCGAATTCATTCATTATTCTGTAACGGTAGTTGTTTACCTGTCACTCAACCTTAACTCCTGTTATACGTTAAATTAGCTGTCAATCTTCAGTAGTCTACTGTTGTGAAAACATTTCGGTAGGAGGTATTTTGCTTAATATTTATATATATAATATTCTGATAAAATGCTTCAGTACTTGAATTTTTTTGTACATTGGCATGCGAAACTGATTATTATGGTAAATGTAGGGATGATACCGCAGGAAGTGCAAGGCGATTTTTGCCATTTCCATGAACGCTCAGAAACTTGAGTGCTTATTATGGACTCCGTCAAGTCTTGTATCCGCGTTGCGCATACCTTTTGGTGAAAAGCGCCACTTCCATAATATAGTAAGTCTGAATACTGTTTGGGAACAGGTTAAATGCAAGTGCCGAAGTTCATGTCATCGGTTGATGCTCTTTCGGGATTTCGACCAAACCTTGAAGCGACCAGCATCGCGGTCAGGAAGCAACAGAATGACGAATGAACGACGTCACTTTCAGAATGTCAGGAAGTCGCAATAGTAGATTAACGAATGCATAGCGTCACCACAAATTTAACATCCGTCCTCAGTTTATATGAAAATTTGTTCACAAGTTTTCGGACGCCTTCATCAGGTGAACTAGTTTCTGAGGCCGGACGTTAAATTTGTGGTGATCGTCAACCATCGGTCCGTCTATTTGTTTGCTAATAGAACATCAATTGCTAAGGACAGTATGATGCGATAATCATGCTAATGATATAATTCCTGTGTTTTTGCGATCACTAATGTCGCTTCGATTAAAACTTTCCGATCTTGTTGGCATTATGGCTCATCTCTGACGTCATCAAAACACTTTTTATCTGTCTAGCAAATATTTTAATCCTCTCGGGTATCCGCTATCGTTGAAGATATCGTTTAGTGTTATGATAGTAATCTTCATGAAAGTCGTTTGCTGTATACGATAATCCGTTAATTAGGCCAAGGTGAATGTTTGCACTCTTGATTAGCGCGACAGATCGCGGGTTGAAATTGTGCATCGGCCTTGGCGATTTGGATGTTCATCCTTACTTAGTGCGTATTAGTTGGCCGAGTGGTTTCGGCTGTCCGCCTTCTGATCGGGAGGTTCCAGGTTCGATTCACGACCGAGTCAAATCGAAAACTTTAAAATTGGTATACGTTCCTTCTCTGCTTGGCAGTCGGTATCGGGGAAGTGGGAGAGTCGTCGTGGTTGTAATAGTGATCCGGGCTATAAACTGGAAGTATTGACACGTATACCGTAAGCAATGGCATTAGTAGTAGAAAACGCCATAAATTCCAAACAAACAAACAGTACGTATTAGGCTTTGTTGACGCTTGTCATAGAAGCTTGCAGAATATTTTAGTAGTCACGACCCAATCTATGACCGCAGCGCAGTAGACCTTCGGGTGGTTTGCAACCCAAAATATTTCGATAAATAACAAAAAAGTCTATTTAATTACGCGTATGTTGGACTGAAATCGAACCGGAAGGTTCTTAATACGGGCAAGACATCTGCGCTGTATGAGTGTACGGTAGCTACCCAGTTACCAGTTGTCTAAGTAGAGTGGTGTCTGATATCACGAGATTCTCACCCTGCCACTGTCACAAATGTCGAAATTTAATGATGTTTATTGATACCGGTAGTACTTAAGAAGTATCATTGGATACAGTAAGATGAACATAATTCACAGTGAAAATATTCTGCAACTAGAATGAAGGCATTTTTGAAAAAGAAAAAATTTAATTAGCCAAACGTTCAAAATTGCCTTGTGATAGTATATGGCAACCTGCCAATGATCTGTACAACTGTAGAAGTCAACATGTCTTAGTCTTACTTGCTCGTCTTCTGTTTGGCTATGCATATTATGTGTTTTAAATTAAACCTTGGTATGGTATCAGTCACGCCAGCAGCCCTGCGGGCACGGTGGACGTCGGGCATTTGACAACCACCTTACCCCCATCCTCTCAAAATTCCAGAGACCGATGATCAAAGCAAATGATTTATCTGTTGTGTTGAGGACTCGTACGCCTAATTATGAAATCAAGCAGGCTCTCCGTATTGTCTGTCTCACTATCGCCACCTTGCGGTGGTACTTTAATTTTAATGTCAGACTAATAACTCTTGATTAGACCATTGCGCATAGTGCCTTGCTACCGGGGACTCATTCCCATCTCCACTGTAGTCGGTTACTATTGCGTCATCAGGGTCAGAGGTCACAACAGCTTGTTGGCGACGAAATTTGTTTCTATGCGAGGAAAACTGTAACTGTTGTGACTCTTCAAAAGGTGCTTGACGTGTTACGTAAGAAGGGCCGTTACAATTTACGTTGTGTTCTGTTTCTTCAACTGATGACCCTTGACCTTCGTCTTCTGACGTATTGTTTTCGTTTTTAATATGGCCGTTTCTTCTCGATGAAGTAGGTTGCGTGGCAGGATAGTCCGTTACTGGTATAAAACGTGCCCTATCATCTGGCGGTAGCATCTCATTTCTCAATCTATGAATAATTGAATTCGGTGGCAATTGGTGATTGGTTGATCTTGCATACATAACGCCATCTTGTGATAATGTGACGTCATGACTAAAGTAGGGCTGATGACGTAACGGAGATGCCACGTGATCATCATCAATGTCCATGAATTTGTGCAATTCGCGGTTACCCAAAATAGGCCTTGAATTCGGTTTTGGTACACGGTTCGGGTTGGTGTTGGTTGGATATTGGCCCATAGTGCGGCATTTTTGGTGATGCCGACGAGGCGCAACGGGAAGTCCTGTTTTGTATCGTTTGTGGTGGATACTATTATCATTTTCCAAGCCACGCACTTGATGAAAGCACTCAGAGTGTCGATGCATGTGTCGGTCCTTATATGGTGTTGTATTTGAACCTGTGTCGTTGCGATTTCTTCGTATGATGTCACAATCGTGTGATAAAAGCGTCGTCTGCTGATCTGAGTTGGTTAGACGATGATGAGTATACATTTGTTGGGTGTTGGTTCTAGCAAGTCTCTGACCAAGAGTGGCGTGATCTAAATGCACAGAGTTTTAAATACCTTCAGATTTACGCTCAGTTGGCCGCCTTTTGATCAGTAGGTTCCGGGTTCGATTCCCGACCGAGTCAAACCGAGTCAAAAAATTGGTGTCCGTGCACCTGCTGGGGGGAAGTGCGGAGGTTCGTGGCTGTAGTGATCTGGGCTATAAACCGGAAGTATTGGACCGTGTGTCGAATGCATTGACCTTGCGTACATGACTGAAGTAGTTGAAAACGCCATAAATTCGTAACAACAACACAGTACGCCACATAGACTATCACGCACGATCACGACGACCAGTAACCTGAAATTAAGATCGTATGTCGTCGCGTGGGGGCACTAGAGGATCTTCGCTTTTGAGCACGTGGCTCGGTTGAGGATCTTGTTCGTCCACGTTGCGACTCAGTTTCGGCCGAGAAGAAATATAAGATCGATGAGATGGAGTTGTTACGTCGATCCCGAAGTGTGACACCTCGCATTTTAGAAAGCTCCTTCGATAAGGATCGAGAAACTGTTGTGATGTAACACATTGTTGGAGATTTGAACATACACCCCACCACCACAGTGTTGACATGGCGTACTTTAGTTCTAGGCCAAGGTGGTGACTTAATCTATCTATTACTATGTAGATCGTAGGCCATTGGCTCCACTATTTATGGTATCCATAACACACAAAGACAACACGTACCTCTGGTATCGAAGGTTGTCATCACTTCTGTTTCTGGAGATGATAGGACTGTTCTAGGATACGTTATTTCCCACGGACTCTGTGGTTGTCTCTAAAATAATAAGAAAAAATAGGATTTTATGGCAGCACCTCTACACATAGGTTTCGCCACAGTGTTGTTTTGGGATTTATGGCGTTTTCAACCCTACTAAGGTCATTTACGTCAGCTCAATGCTTAGTACTACTGTTGGCTTACCTCTAAACTTCCTGTTGTCGTGTCGTTATTTGCATCGATAGCAGGGTATCTTGCTGGAGTGTAGGATCTTTGAAATGTGCTGCTCTTTTCCAAATAAGAGTCTTTTGAATAGGTTTCGCTGCATCCGATCCGATCGAATAAGTTCTTATAGTGTCTACGGATCTGTGACAAAGTAGACGTATGTTATCTTATGCTTTCAAATACCGTTTAAAGGCAAGTTTAGAGAGCCGCTGGGGATAATATGGAAGAGTTCAGAACCTCATTGCTTAGTCTGTACGCGCAAACAAGCTGTTCGAGTCTGCGGATCCCCATCCATGCGGAGAGGTTATGGCAGAAAGGGGTTCTAGCGTTGAATCCGCCAAGGCCACCCGATAAGGTCGGAGTAGGCCTAGTAGAAAGTAGACCTACATCTCTATATGCTCTAGCCCATACCTGTTTTGATAGGACACAGTAGCAAATGAAGGTTCCCATTCCCAAAGCTGTATTGCATAGACAAAATAAGATGGCAAGAAATGTAGAGCGTTCATTGATCCATGAAATTGCGACAATCCACGTCATCAGTTGAAGGAACAAAATAGTGAAGGACTTTTTGACTGATGTCTTGATCTCTGATGTCATTCTACAGCTTGTGAACGTCACGCTGGAGGTGAAAATTTTATATATAGCACCACAGAGTACGCCGACTGTCGCCACGATCGCTGATAGCGTTGAAATTATTAGGAGTAACATGATTCCCGAAGAAGGATTTATGAAGCATGCGTTTGATGTACCGTAGTCTTTGAATCCAATTCCTACTGACACTGCTACCACTACGGTAGGAACTCCTGTAATAAGAAAGTCATGCTTTACCTCGTGAAATTGTTATTTGCTAGAGATCAATGATTGTGTAAGTTTTGGTTGGCCATCCACTATATTCTAGAGTAGTGGTGGACATAAACTGTATGTGTGTGTAGGTGTGTGTGTGAGAGAGAGAGAGAGAGACTCGAATGTAATAATGTGAGAAAATACAGTCGACGAAAACGGTCGAAGCCCGAAATTCTTGCTTTTAGATATACCGGTAGTTTCGTTAAGGACACACACACACACAGACACAAGTGAACGTATCACCGGAGAGGCGGAACACATCATCGAAGTAAATTTTAATAATTTGGAAACGTTCCAGCTTACCGTATCCTGCTGTATAATAGACTTTCCATCTCGATTCTTCGTCAAACATATCCATAAGCATCTTGCATAGCTGAGCCGCTTCTAATATAGTCCAAGTGAAAATCGCTAGCAGAAAATATTGAAGTAGACCCGCAACAAACGCACAGCCAAATTGACTACCAGTTTGGTTAATTCCCACAAGAAAAGTGATTTCTGCAATCAGTGTGCAAATGCATATGTTCTTTCGGATGGTGAACAAATCGCTAGTCAGATCCCTGGACGTAACAAGAAGATATTTAGACGTAGGCTCGCACTTAAGTGTCAACACAATAGGAATAAGACATTGCTTATATCTGTTTTTGCTGGATTTACACAGACATTGATATAATACCACTGGTGATTGCCACTAGTGGCGCTTATGTGGATATGATGCATATGCTCAGGATGGAATGCAGCGTAGGAATGCATTTAGACCTACATATTGTAAACCAAGAGCGGCGAACTTCATCCCTAAACGCCTAACGCGCCGTTGTATGATCGGAGGGACCGGCTGTAGTCTTCCCTATACATTTACTAACGTTTACGGTGATTGTAATACAGCGTTAGTCGAACATCGATTATTTGCTGATCTACTGCTGACAAATGCATTTACTACTGAAATATTACATAAATACCTTAGAACGAGAAGAGTTGTAGCGCATGCTAGGAAGCTGATAATTGCGACAGCGATACCAGCGCTCGTGATAATCGCCAGAGCTTCTTTGTTCGTTTGTGAATTTTTCGGTTCAATTGAATATGGCTCGCTGTAAGCTGGATCCCTTACAATAGCATATTTTCCGTATCCATTACATTTGCATGTAGTGAGTGATATATTGCTACTGATAACAGTGCAACCTTCATTTGACCAGCTCCAATGCTTGGTTCTAGGAAAAGAGTTAAAATGTATAGAAATAGCTGTATCGATGAAAATGGTGGAGCCGATGGCGGATGATCATGTGACGCGTACGGTTGGTGCATATAATGAAAGAGGGAATTCTAACTTCTACCTTCTTCATTCCGCAAGAGATAGACGAGACAATGATAGAGAAAGGTAGCAAGCCTGCTTACGCGTCTGAATACGTCCATTTCGCACAGTGTCTTGTTCCATACAATTTCGCAATGTGGCGCAAGCTCAGCTGGACTTCGGGTGGTGATGTTGAGGTAGGATATTTTGATGATATTCTGCTCACTATTGCGATGCTGGAATCCAACTGATTTGAATCATCCAGTAATCTTCCCATTCCTCTGTATATTGTGTAGATAAGTCCTGCTTTACCTGTAGATATCAATTTCAGTCAGTTTACTAATATTTCACATTGAAACTGTGGCACTGTGGCTGAGTTAAACGGCGTAGAAAGTACCTGAGGAGTCTATAGCATCTTGTGTCTTACCACACAGACACGTATAGTACCATATCCGTCTAAGAAGATGAAATAAAATAGGCGTACTGATCGCAAATAACACTTGTCATGAGATAGCTGGCGAGAGATGTACGCGAGTGACCCATAGGTTGCTAACGCGCTGCAACGCAAATTCAATATTTTATCTGTGGTGACACTACATCTAATACATTGCGATGTTTGTTATAATGGAGAGCAGGTCTATAAACTTACTTTTCTCTCTCGCTATGGTCATGTCTGGAAGTGTTACAACGTCTGCAAGACATCTTTGCTGGTCTGTAGCAGAGCAGAAGTCGTTGTCTGGGAACGTTGTCTTTAATTCGAAATTCGCATCCCAAGGCGCTCTTTCCCATGATTGTGCTTGGAAAAGGATGTTTTCGGTGGAAACGCGCGTGTTCTCTGCAAATCAAAATGACAGGTTATGCTAGAGTAATGTATGATTTTGTATGTCCGCGAGGTGTCGGTAGAGACTTGCGCAGCTGAACTGTGTTACTTGTGTATTGCGCAAATGCCTTTTTCTCGCGATGTTATTCTTTGTAGGCGCGAATGTGTTTATTGGACGTCAGAAAAATGGGTTCTCGTGACTTTAAAGACTTCAAAGCAAAGTTTAGAACTAGCGCGAGTGAAGTGCACTGAAGAATAGACTTTGCTGAGTTGTGGAAAAGCGTGGTAATGCTAGTTTTAGTGACTAGGACAAGTGGGCGGTGCGGACAAGAAGACTACATGATCCAAGTCAGAAGTCACTGAAGACCTAAGTTAGTGGAATTCCGATGTCACCTTGAACGGGTATGTAGCCTAACCTTTTAGCTACAGGATTTTGATTAGCAAACAACGATTTCGACATAATGCGGACGCAGAATCGCAAAGATAGAGGTGAGCCACTTATATTTATCTCGACGAGATCGGGAGATAATCATAACGTTATTATGGCGATTGTCAACTAGACGTAGCGAATAGGAGGAGGCCAAAATTTAGTAGCGTGACCGACCATATTTCCGGCCCCGCAAGGAAAGACGTATTCTGAATCTGCTGTGGGCCATTCCAGACCTCTGGGAATTGCCGAAGACCGAAATCGTTGAGTGGTGTGTAGCGTGTAGTTTCTACCAGATATCGGGATTTAAGTATGACACGCTGCGGGGATTTGGATTTATTGACTCATATCAGATGAACTCACCTATGCGTCTGGTCTTGCCAGGCCCGTTAATGAACAAGTTAGCTGCAGCCTCCGTCGTGACCATGATATCATTTGTCATGCTTGCCTTGGTTTCGGCATCGATTGAGTCCCATACGCCTTTGTTTTCAATTATGATAGACATTGTTGCAACTGTTGCCTGAAATTGTATCAATGATATAGTGGAGCCGATGGCGGTCGATCAATAGATATCGTAAAGAAGATTCACCACATATTTAACCTCCAAACTTGATTTATGGAGAGTTATAACATTCATAAGCTTTCGGAGCTCCGCTCCTTCATTATCATGAAATTGTATACAATTCAACAACTGATTGACACAGATACGGCAGCGGATTACCTTCCACTGTGTGTTAAGGATGTATTAATATAGGAACTATATGATATCTAAGATTGAGTACCGGTGCATATCTACAATAACCTATCTGTTCGGAGACGTCAAGACGACCGTAGACGAAGACGCCTTCGATAGTTCGGTCGTCTACGCGTTTCGCAATAACGATCTCGCTCGTTTGGCTGGTCGCGTGACTTGCGACGAAGCGCGCATGAGGCCTTAACCCTATGACAGGCTGCTAAGCGTTTGACGATAATGTCTCATTGCGGGGCTATAGTATCGCGCTTCTTCGTCCAAAACGCTGAAATAAGCCACACTATAGTTTGTTACATATGAAGCGAGGAATTCTCGTCGCGTGGGGGTGCTAGTGGCCAATATATGGAACTAAAAGATGGAACTACAACGCGCTGTGATTGGTCAACGTATGGAATTGTAACGCGGTCTGATAAGTCAACAAATGGAACTACAACGCGCTGTGATTGGTCAACATATGGCATTGAAAGATGGATCTACATCGCGCTGTGATTGGTCAATATAAGGAACTAAAAGATGGAACTACATCGCGCTGTGATTGGTCAACATATGGCATTGAAAGATGGAACTACATCGCGCTGTGATTGGTCAATATAAGAAACTAAAGATGGAACTACATCGTGCTGTGATTGGCCAATATAAGGAACTAAAAGATGGAACTACATCGCTCTCTGATTGGTCAACACGTGGAACTACGACACGCTGTGATTGGTCAAAAGATGGTTATTGTGACATGTTCGTATTCATCCGCGCTGCATTTAAAGGTAAATTTGGGCTCGCGGTCCGATTGGTCAACGAATGGAACTACAACGCGTTGTGATTGGTCGACATATGGCATTAAAAGATGGAACTACATCGCGCTGTGATTGGCCAATATAAGGAACTAAAAGATGTAACTACAACGCGCTTTGATTGGTCAACACATGGACCTACGACGCGCTGTGAATGGTCAAAAGAGGGTTATTGTGACGTGTTCGTATTCATCCGCGCTGCATTTAAAGATAAATTTTCGGCTATTTTACCAAAATTTTGATGCGGTCAAATAAAACTTCGGTCGGAAATATGATGAGATTGGATGCTTCGCGATTTTGATTTTATCTTTGCGCCTTAGTATTGAGACTTCAATTTAAAATGTAATTCTTCATTTACACCGTTGGTGTATGCCCTATTCGCTGCAGTCTAAACATTGTCGCATTGATTTATGGTACGAGAGATATATAAAGAGTCGGTGTTTATAACAACGCATTCATCTAAGACATGTTATGGTCAATTGTATCCGAATTTTCGAGTTTTAGTTTGGGTTGAAGCTGATACTGAAAGAAGCTATGCTTCCTATATGTCCTATACTGCTGTGTCAATAAAGTCGCGATGATTTATGATACGAGTGATATATAAAGACTCGGCAGCAAAATGAAGCGGGGTTACTGAGGCGTGTCGCGCGCATTGTATTCATCCGCGATGCATTTTTAAGCATTTTATGCGCAATTATATCCGAATTTTGAATTTTTTAATGAAGATTTAGGTTGAAGTGACTCGGCAGCAAAATGAAGCGGGGTTACTGAGGCGTGTCGCGCGCATTGTATTTATCCGCGATGCATTTTTAAGCATTTTATGCGCAATTATATCCGAATTTTGAATTTTTTGATGAAGATTTAGGTTGAAGTGGACTGTTAGGCCGTATGCGGATGGGTTTATTGACTATCCATTCATCAAGAACCATGGAAATACTGAAAGAAGCTATGCTCCCTATATATCTCCCTACAGTATATATCTCCCTACAGTATATAGAGCTGCTGTATCAACAGTCGCAATATAGAGACTCTTCGGAGAGTCTCTATAGTCCTATTGATTTATGATATGAGAGAAATATTTATAGACTTAGCAGCTTATTCGGGCGGGGCCATAGGGGCGTGTCATCGCTTGTATCCATCCGCTCTGCATTTAAGGTACATTTTGGGCAATATTAGCCAAAATATTGATGTTTTTGGTCGGAAAAAAAAAAGATTGGACGCTTCACGATTTTGCGTGTCATCCTTGCGCAGGGGCCATGCTAATCTTCTCTGTATCGTTCCAATTTTAATATGTGTACCGCCGAAGCGAGTACATGTAAGCGTCAAACGTCCTAGGCAAGATATCACGAACTTTGAGTGAAAAGAGATTTATGGTGAATTTGATTTTAAACCTTTTTATGCTCTCTCTATACATGGGCTATGGTCTGAGGTGTTGTGAAACGCAAAAACTTCATTTTCTCCGTAAACAAATTTAAAATTTTGAAGTTTTGTAAATCTAAATTTTGAAAATCTCATTTCTGGCCTGTTTATTAGTAGTTAAGGAACTCCTTCTGCTTCAAAAGATGTCGGTACTTCGTCCTAAATATGCCCCAGCAACATTCAACCATGATATTTGACTTAAAAACAAATTCTGTAACTTTACTGGGCATAAAAGTTGATATACATAGAGAAAACTTTGAGTACTGGCATCTAAATGTTTGTATATATACCATTTCTATATCTCAGTGTCACGTCGTGTCTGTATCGTGACATGCTATCCCTGTATACTGTAGATTTGCGATGATTGTAAATGTGCGAATTATAGTAATGATAAGACGCCCAATATGCGTCACTAGCGATCAATTAATATGAAATCTTGGTATCTATCGCATTGGATTGATTCATTATGTCCAGAACGTATTTATTTCTCTGTATTTTCAATGTAAAAACTTCACTCATAGGAGTCTGTATGTTTGCAAATATGCGGAAAGTAGCAAAATATTGTATTTTCAATGTAGCCGTTAAAACGGATAGAGGTTTTCTAGTGTTTGATATGAATAGCGGTATGATCTGCTGCAGGACGCTTTGTATGTGGCTTACTTGGTTGAAAGTGTGATTCCAGGGTCTTATTTCAATCACAAAACTGATATTTACAACTTAATCAAAGTAATTAAACATCAGGTACCCAATACATATGAAAACTAATCAAACAAGCGTCGAAATATCGTTTAAAACGTCAGCCATCGCCTATTCAGTCGCTATCCATGTCGCATTGTATTTTCCCGCCAAAACGCCGAAAGCTATCTCTCAATTGTTGCGACATATTCAGTGTCAATTGTTACGCAGGAAGCGTTAAAGGTAATCAACCAATCCCAATGAGCTTCCCGCGTCTCACGGAAACGTAAGTCTGTTTCTTTCTTTATCTCTGACGAATTGAATTCTCTCTTGAATCTCCCACTCCGACACACGTTCGTCGCAAAGAAGAGAAATATGCGAAAAAAGAAAGGGACGCTGCAAACGAGAGAATAATGCGAAAAAAAAGGGACGCTTCTTTTTGTCACGGTTGATCTCACACGTTGTGAAGTCGCCGTGGCGAGTGGACGTGATCGATATCGAGTGCCGTTTACGCGAAGCCGCCGCTGTTTAGTGCGCTGTGCTGTAGTTCAAACGGTCAAACTGATTATGTTAGTAAAGATAAATACACCTATCGATGGACTATTGAAATAAAGTGGTTAATTAATATGGAGCCTTCAACAAAGTGGATATAGTCAACACTTATCACTGTCAAAATCAGCTATTTTTCGTGCTAAAATCAGGTAATTCAAGCTTTCGTAGTGTTAGAGATTAGTTAATATCAGTTTTATTTATGTATTACTAGTAATAAAACATGCTTTATCCAAACAGAGACGATGACGTGACGTCCATAAACAAAAGATAGGCCTACAATTGATCAGTAATTAATGTGGCTTGCTAGTAACTGCCTGTCGTTGCGTGGCACATCACAATCACCGTAAATAGCGATGAAGGTGCGTACGGTACAGCGGCGCGAGCGAGGTCCGCCCGTGTCCGTTGATTGATTCGTTTACCGTAATATATAGACATAGAAGGTCAGCGCAATGCATTCATGGAGTGAACAGGTTAGAGCTATAGCCTTGGAATAAAAGCACGTACGGCGTACGGTATAACGATGCGAGCGAGGCCCGCCTGACCTCCCGTTGATTGATTGGATCCGCGTGTTACGGGAAATAGTCATCGTAATCGCTTCATGAAGCTGTAGCCTGTCTGACCTATTGCAGCCGCGGTAAATTGTGATAAAGGTAAGTACAGTATAACGACGCAAATCTCTTTGCGAATTTCCGGTAATACAGTAGTTACTTTCCTTAACGCAATAAACAGGCTGATTACTATACCCCAAGTTAGTAACGGACTTTCGATGCGAGCTGAGACTTCTTGTGAATGTGAATACTGGCGTCCTGCGATCTGCAACCTACTTGGATCCTGCGCACAATATTTACCGGTATATGCCTTGAAGAGGTTTATATGATACTCACTCGTACTACACGACTGGCTGAAGTTTTATTAATCGGCATTGCGTTCTGTAGCAGATTTTTCGTGAATTGAATCAAAATTTTCAACTGTTTTCTCGATATTTCAGGGAAGCGTAGCGATGATTCTTGTTGTAACGTCTCCATTGTGAAGTCAAGATCTGAATTACCTATAAAAGTTTTGAGTTCAAATACGGCAGGTTACAGCCAGAGTATCTCTGAATGAATAGGACAACATTATAACCACTAGTCCTCTTCCGTTACGTATAGGTAAGACAGATATTGTATCGAATTTCCTTTAGTACGTATCTTGGACTCATTAGAAATCGTTGCTCTTGGGTTTTGTAGTTTTACTGTAAGTATAGGCTACCTCTGTAAAAATTTGCTGCGATTTCATTGATCCAACTAATGCAATCTGGCATGTTTGGTCCTTCTTTAGCCCATTCAGCGTGGAGTTCCGACCCCAGCTTTACGCACCTCCATGTCGCCGATCCTGTAAACGAAAAAAACTCCTGAAATTCTGCCGACGCACCGAGTCCATAACTGGCTCGCATCAATCTGAGAATCTGTGTCTCGCTCACCTCTAGTAGCCAGTACATACCTCTAGTTCCATCGAAACATTCCTTTCGTGCTATATCTCCAGCTCTTGTTTCTGGCCACAACATGCCATTCCGTTCAATCGGCCGACATTTGCTGATTTTTACTTTATTTGAAGCTGACGAAGGGTTGCTTGGTTTTACGACTGTCGTTGTTGATAGCGTTGTAACGGCGTAGTGTCCACGCTGTGGAGATTCGCGAACTAAATGTATAAGATGTGTATAAATAACATTTTGGAAAACGTAAGCTTCTCAGACGCAGTTCAGGTCTGTCGCTGCCAAAAATAGGCCGATATGCCAGGTAATCGCTGTCTGTTTCTCAGATCCAAAATTTTCACCAGCCCTTTGAATCTTTTTGACACAGTAGTGTTGGTTGTTGTTACTTCTGGCTCGTATATGGAATCGTTTATATAAATCGATTAAACAGCGTACGCCCGCAATTTCAGTGCGTGATGCACCTGGCCGTATTGCCGGGAGATTGCTTGCTTACCGTTTTGATCATCAACTGTTGCTTTGAAACGAAGCTCCATACTGATTGCTTGATGCTTAGTACGGTCCCACAGATAAAGCTTCCGATCGCGAGGGTTATATGAGGTCGTTGTAGTGTTATATGAAGCAAAGGTTGGTCCAAATTTATGTCTTGATAATGGCTGAGGCCGCTCGTTATGTATTCGTATCTGGAGGTTAACTTTTTCCTGGTTTCCACGCGCGTTGGTGTCGTAAGAGTAATCGACCAACCCAGTCGCTGAGCTGACAGAATACATTGTACCACATATAATGAAGATATACGATGTCTGATCTCGCCCAAGATTTGTGGTCCATGAGTTCTGAACACACGTTAAAGAGACAAAGATAAACGTACGTTCACCAAAAACGCGGTCACTAAAAGACATGAGCAAGCCTGGTTAACGTAGCGATACGGCCCTCTGCACTAATGAATCACACGCGCTACGCAGACGTTCAGTAGGCCTACGTGTCTGTCTTTGTGGCTCATGGTCGACCCCCTTATCAAATCCTTGACCTAATATTGCTTACAAGTCGAAGTGGTTGTTGTAGGTTAGTATAGTACGGTTATTACCTTTGGAGTGAGGCTGTCCCGAGCAAGCTTACTGACCACTATTCTTCCATCTTTATCGTCGTAAGTTACCCAAAGGCCTGTTTCATCAGCGTGAAGGGCAACCTTTTCGTTGGTCTTTTCGCGGCCATGAGGAACGGCATATTCTTTTGTACGTGTTTGTGTTATCAGGCTGAATCTGACGATATGTCTGGAATTTTCCTGTAAAATAAACGGGAATGGTATCTGGAGAGTGGTGCGGTGACAGTCATCCGGGCTATATACGCCAGAATTATCTATATCTAGTATTGTGTGACGTACATGGTCTATGTTCTAAGCAGAGAAATCGCAATGAATTCAAAACAACTTCTTTGAATCGCGTCGAATACCATGTGTACATGGTTAATCATCGGAATGAGCGCAATCACGAGCCATTTCGCAAGTTAGCGGCCCCTTGATGAACGCAGTAGAGATGCGTTGGGCCTACCATCTCTTCTGACGACGCGAGCGCAGTAGGGATAGCCTACGCTAAGAGAGTTCGCGGCTCTCTGAAGGGATCAACTGGTGACTAGTGCAAATCTCTACACATCCTTCGCGGAATCAAGTGACGTCATCGTCTTGTTCCCTTTTATACCTCGATTGCTTGAATCGATTGCGAAATAAACAAAGCAGTGAAGGCAGTGAACTGCGACTAGGAAAAGCCTGTTTTCCTGTTTAGGCATTGCATTATTAATGCATTACTCTGCATAGCTCTCTTCCTAATGCAAATGGACGGCCAAAGAATCGTGTGTAAGCAAAATAGTGTGATCTAATAGCCTATATGCTGCATACACACTATAATTCCTGATGGAACATTTGATGGAAAATAAAGAGCATAGCGACATCGTGATATATGTTTTGAAATTTTAATTTTGCCGATGTCGCTTATAAATAAGACACAGTGGTTATGTAATATTTATGAACGTGCGGCAGCCCAAATTCAGTGGCGTTGAACTAACTGTCTCAGCGGTCATTAGGCATTGGAGATGCAGCAAGAGCTGAAGAGGTATTGATTGTAGCTTGGTTAAGGGCCTACTCGACCTTGCGCTATAACAAAATAAAAATAGCCTTAATTATTTTTAAGCTGAAAGTTGCCGTCTCAAATTTGGAAGGTTATCTCTCACATCTGTATTGTGAAAAATAGTGGAGCCGATGGCGGACGATCCAAATAGTAATAGATATAATAAGTCACCACAGATTTAACTTCCAGTCCATTTTATTGGAATATAATTCACAAGCTTTCGGGGCTCTGCCTCTTCATCAATCATCATTCCATATTAACAGATAGCGTGAGCATTGAGCAAGCTATGTTTCAATTGGCTGTGTCGACATCAACTCTCACTATCGGCGGGTCGTCAACTGGCTGTCCGTCAAAATGCCTTACCTTTACGTAATATAAGTTCCCGTCGTACACCACAACACTAGTGGGCGTCATTCTTGGCGATATATCGTATGTTTTCTTCGGATATCCATCGAAAAAGTCGTTCGGTGTCCAATATTCTTGTAATACGGTTCCAGACGTTGTGAAGTACACACGTTCTGGGTGCATTATTGGGTCGCTAGTCCAAGTTCCGTCTTCTGGTAATACGTGTACGTTACGTACTGTCGGCTGTCCAATCCCGGATAAATGCCCAGGGCACTGGAACACTAAAATTAATAAATTTTGACATGTTAGAATCGCGTATTGATATAGACTATAAGGCCGATGCTAATTACTTTGTGTCGCTGATTGATTGATTGGTTGATTGACTAATTGACTATTACTGTTTTTCATTTGTCGTCTAGTAATTAATATAATAATATAAATGTAACTCATTGGCTGTAGCAGAATTTAGACTTCACGGTGGCCATAAAAACTAAAATCAATAGGATTCTTCTTGAGTTCTACGTATTTGCGGGCGAAATTATTGTAAAACTACAAATTGAGAATGAACAGCAAAATCGAGGTACTCACAAAATTTTACGCAGTTGTACGTTACATCAAGATACTTGCTAACTCCTGGGCATGGATCAGGAAAGACGTCTCTTGTAATATCAAAATTGCAATGAGTGCGATTGTGGCATCTAAAAACAGGTAATCACGTAATACGACAGTCTACGAGTGCCCCATCAATCCCTAATGACAGCCTAATTGACTTAACGCATGGCTCAAATAAAATGGGCGACCCGCTGGGAAATCCGCGAGTCCCGTAGTCTTTAGACCTTCGGGCCGTATGCGCCACTAAAATCCTCCATAATTAAACAAAATGAGTGGAACGCAATGCATTCCTTATGCTCCTGTTCGCTCGTTCGGGATAGCAACCTCTGGGTGAATCCTGCCAGTGAATAATTTCCACATCTCCACCTCGAGCATTATAACCTATCCAATAACTGAATTGAAATAATTACAGCCACAGAGTCTGCAGATATCGCTGTGTATAAACCTTTGAACATAACACTCGGCGCTGCTATAATAACCGCATCGCCAAGCACTTAGTAGTTAATGACCACATTACACTTAATTCCCCTGCAATTTTGCGATATCTGCAACCGTAAAGCACTGTTCCTTCGATAGCTCAGTTGGTAGAGCGGTGGACTGTAGTGGCAGTGTTGCGGTAATCCATAGGTCGCTGGTTCGAATCCGGCTCGAAGGATACTTTTTGGTCGCGCCGACATATTCTGAATTTTACCCCCCCACTATTTTAGGCACTGTATATCATGTTGATTTCGTCATGCACAACTTTACCATTCCGCAATATTCTGTTTGCTCTCCCTTCCTGGATATTTAATCGACAATTTGCCCTGATTACTTGCTAGTGTTCAAACTTGTTGCAACTCTTTGGGTCTTATCCGAAGGATGTAACAGTCAACATAGAGGATTATTACCTGCTGGTCACAATCTCTTTAGCCCCCGCCAAGTTGCAACTTGTGCCGTTGAAATTTGTATGAAACTGGCCGTTTAGTGAGCTCCGTACTCCATAACGAGTCGACAAGATCTTTAAAATAACATAACTGCTGAATTAGATGGCTTCCTACGCGAGAATACCAAGTTCGTATCCAGGTTGCGTACCAAATCGTCATCATCGATGGTAGTCAGTAATTAATTGGCTCCCGTACGCGGGAATACCAAGTTCGAATCCCGGTTGACGCAGCGCATGAGCGGTAGCGGATAATTTTGGTAAACGGTCAACTTGCCACTCCACAAGCCAGTCGCTTTACCGAGTCTGGGCTAATATGAGAATCTTATATCTCGCGTTGACACAGACTCCCGAATAATAATCAAGCATCTAAGCAATGAATTGCTAACGAAAGAAAGATTGTAAACATGTGGATCATGGCGTCGCGGTTTAACTTTGCTTACTTTAATCACGTCACTTCCGTGACACTCTATCTCAAAAGGATATCCATCATGTTGCACTTCTCGTCGCACCAAAATTCCGTCCACCCACTGCATTTCCCCTGAAAAAGTGGATTTTCCGTTAAAAAGTCTGTGCTCTATGAAGTACAGGCCAAAATTTCTTCAGAAATAAGTTCACAAGCTTTCAGAGGCCGCGGTTTCATTATCAGGACATATAGGCTTCCTGAGCTAGCGAAAGAATTTCTAGGTGTGAAATCCTTCGTGACACTATACTTATCTTTCGCCCTGATTCAATTTTCCCGGTGGTTGTTTGTTACACTTCAATTATGGCTTACTGTACTAGTGTTACAAGAACTGTGTGAATTATTCATAACTGAATGAAAACATGAATCATTTATATAGCTTCAGTGGCGGTAATGATTTGATGAGTAGTGAATCTAAGAACGAACGCTATCAATGTCAATCATATGCCTTTTTTACATACAGCGTACAAGATAGCGCCCGCAATGCGTGGAAGGATAGTGGTAACCACCGCGAGAGAGTCACGTGATCGCCAATCCTTGCGCTCTGACGTCAGAACTTTTACGCTCATCAAGCGATTGGCTTGAGCGTAATATCAAGAGGTGTAAACAAGGCTTAACACTAGCTATTGTGGCTAGTCATAGGCATACAAGTGCACTATTCCATATTGATGGCCATGGTTGAATCTATAAGTTAATTTCGACAAGTTTTCCATTTCAGCAATTGACCCATGAATTTGAGGTCCCAGTACCGCCCGTAGCTCGCAAGACATGATCCAGATTCAAAACGATAAATATCAGTAAATGAAATTCCGACCGAAGTAAAACAACAGAAAGGCTTCTTAGGAATTCAATAAATGCGACAATGGCGACCTTCCTTCCTTACGGTTACGCCGTTGTACGAAGTGATTTGATTGATCTGCTGTTGAGACGCCAAATGATAAATATGATTCATTCGAATCTTGACTTCTGACCCATGGCCTACTCTAGGTAAAGTAGGACATGTCTGACCATAAGCTTACCTTGAACCAGTGTTATCCAGGTTAGCCATATTACTCCAAGCAGCATCACTGCCATTTCTTGATCACTTTGCTGATAGTTTCTGTGTTTACGATGTTGCTTCCTCTTCCGTCAATGCTTCCAGCTTCAACAAAGTATATCCCTGTCTTGTTGGTGCTGTTTTGCCTTCTGTCTCGTATCGTTACATGAACCTTCGATGATGAAATTTGTCTACCTTTGATCTTAGGCTATACCATTGCTCGTACAGAAAACGGATTCTAACAAACTACTTCGATCTGGAAAGCAAAGAAAGTTTTGAGTGACCGATTCGGGTTGCGTCATGGTTGATAGGTTCCAGTTAAGCCCATATCAAAATTACGTAAGATTTTTTCAATTTGAAATCGGGTATCCACTTCGATAGTCGGTCCTATCTCATTATGCAGCTTGCGGACGTTTTAAGTTGAGGGATTCGGCCCTCGGGACATGTAATCAAGAAGATGTCACCGACCCGCTGTACGTATTCGGCACAAATCCTCCACGATAACCAATAGCAGGGGTCGGCAAACTGCGGCCCGCGGGCCAAATCTACAATCGCAAGTCACCTTAATACAACCACAACCAACATCGTCTTAGAATATATTGATACTTGGCTTTCTGTTATGCCAAATTTCACAGTTACATCGGTCACCATATGTCAACGTTGTTAAAGCCGGTAATTTATATTCTACGGTAGACAGATCGCTGAATTTTGCGCCTTTGGAATGCTATCTCACTCCCTTTACCACCGCGTAATTATCATGGTATAAAGTCTAGCTAAGGGCTACCCTTTGTATTTTACAAGGAGTTTATGACGGGAAACAAATGTTCATGTTAAATGCATAATTAATGTTTGTTAAAGTTCTTATTACGCTGCTATTTTAAAAGTCTCTTTGGAATGCTCCTTAGTTGAACTTCACGCATTCGCTGCAATATAACTACGCGGGCAAGGCGTAGTATTTTTCTTGTTTTTACTTACATCTATGACGTCACGCTTAGATTTTGCGCGGCGAAAAATTTGCTTTGCTACCCCGGCAGAAGGCAGCGCAGCTTCGAAACAGCCTGGGAAATCGATGATGACTATAAAATAATTATAATTGCACCGGTGCTGGCTATTAGTCCATACGTGTATGAACTTGCACTTTACACACTGTCCTTGGAGTGGAACGCAACAGTCGCGATTCCGATCTCCGAGTGGGGAGGCACGCCTTCCCTGCCTACCCGGGCGGCCTTCATGGATCAATTTCTTTTCCGACCACAACAACGACGATTTCTCAACAAACGAGTATTATCTGGTCTGCCATGAACTACTCTAAACACACGGGCATATTCGCCAGCCTTGAAATTGTCTATATCAATCCTGTCTACCTTTGGGAATGACACCTATTTTCCAAAAGATGCAAAAAATGCTTTAGTTCAGTTGTGTCGAGGCCGATTCCATTTATTGACGTTCACCGCGACTCCCTGCGGAATTGTTACCTCATTGATTCAATCGATATGTTTTTTCTCAATTGCTGAAACCTTCTGGTTTTTTGAAAAACATTTCGAACTCAACGTATTCATTAGAACGGCGTCACTTATACTTTGAGTCTCTAGTCTGCATAGTTACACTCCCTTTGTGAGATTGATCTCTTGATATCTCCTTTTATACTTACGGGGTACGCGTACAATATAATCATTTGGAGGACTGTACGAATTTTTCCGAAATTTAGTGTTTCCTCCTGTAGTATCTGTTTTATAATGCCCGTCCAGATGACCAACTAACTTACTCTGCTATATTGTCGGATGTCCACTGCCTTCCCAAAATTAAGTTGACGGGGATGTTTTTTTTAATGTATGGCGCTTTCACCCTACTAAGGTCATATACGCCAGGTCAACGCATATTACGCATGTCAATACTTTCGATTTAGGCTATAGCCCGGACCATTATAACAACTACAACTGTCCGGGCGGGCGGCTGACGTAAAACCGTGACCAAGAAATTGCCGATGTCCCACTCTATAATCAATACCTCATGCATTTTCCCAGAAATTCTGAGCCATTATTTCTTTATTGGTTTGAGTAGCCTCGGCATACGCCTACTACAGAGGCGGACCTTCCTTTCTGTGAAAGCATTTTTGGACAAATATAACCTCCATATATTTGATCATGCATCATTTAGAAGCTTTCTAACATGTAAATAACTATATTTAAAGCATAGTTCTGTCAAACATTTAAAAAATCAATTGGTAATGCAATGTCTGTGTTGCTATAATTAGATTCATTAGACAATTTTTCAAGTTTTTGGCAGTTTAGTTCACGTGTAATGTATTTCTTTATCCTTGGCGTCGGCAAACTGTCAATTCGTTTACCGCGAGTGTTCGATATCTCCGCGTAATGAAGCAACTCTTAAAATATTCATTTCGTATAAGCCCATCACACAGCTCCTTGCAGTAATGTAAAACCCCAGACTATAAGCCTGCCAGGCCTTTTTTGCCTGGCCCTACCTAACCTCAGCTGTAGATTTAGCCCTTAATCGCAACAAAGGTAGCCTATCCTGCCATACAATAAACTAAAACAGACCTTTACGGGTTTTATTCACAAAAGCGAAGTAATGCTACCTCAATTTCACCCACCACAAATGTTAGAGTTATTGGTGGGCGCCAAGTCTGCCTGGCCGTACCGTGGAGGTATTGCATATTTATCCCTTGATCGCACGATGGCGTACGTTACTTACTGTATAGGCCACGATCGCCCGCGAGACGTACAGTAGTAACTATCCTATTTACGATCTCCATGACAGGCTCATGGCTGGAGAATGAATAGTGCCCTGGATGCGCACCCACATGCACTTAATTTTCCTGCAAAGACAGTGCAAAACCTTTCCGTTCAAAATCATCATCAGAGATGCGATGGCGCGTCTCATTATCACCATCGGTACCCTGGGCTCCTCACTTCTACGCAATAAGCTTCAACCCTAACTGACCGCAGTTCAGTTGATTTCCAGCCTTCATTCATCAATAAAATACGAATGCACTTGAAGTATTTTCTTAGCGTTATGCATGAATAATTATCTGAAATCGATTGAGCGAGCCATAAAAATGAAGTAAAAAGACTTCACTCCGACAGATCCATAGTTCTAATTGCGTCAATTAAAATCTTGAGAGTACCTCTGATCTTGTGTGCGTATCCTATCTCTGAATTACCGCAGAGTTTTGTTCTTCCGCCGTGGATACAGTAGCGAATTAAAGGGACGTTATTATGATCTAATATACAATGGCTGCCCATCAACTGTTACAGAGGAGGCCTGGAGACCTGTTTCCCATCTGCGGATATCTGTGTAGGCCTACTTTCGGCTCATGAGCTCTGCTCAAATGTCAAGGAACCCTATCTGAATCTAATATCCCTTGCCTTTCATTGTAGATTCATTGAAACATTACTTTTCTAAACTATTCCGTAACGGTTTGGCTATGAGTCACAGACTTATATACGCTATTTCTGGAAAATCTTCGTCACAAAGCAAGGGCGATATTTTCTCACATAAGTATCTCATACCCGCCAATTTTCGTAGTGATTCCGACTGTTATAGCCCACGAAACGCTGACATCAATATCTGTGTTAATATTACTTTGATTCAAAAATAATTCTGAGGCACAGCGTGAGTCGAGAAGTCAGAGTTAAATCCTGCTGTGCTGATATAATGAATCAGAGCGCGTTTCAGTGAAGGCCGCGGGTGGCCATATTAAGGTTAATCGCTATCGACCTGTTCTGTATGATATGCCTGTATACATTGGGTCTCTATTAAAATGCAAAGTCGCTTTTCATCCAAGGGTCTTGTACGACAGCACATACATCTATATACCGCTGCGGCGTATACTTTTTACGGTACTGTCCGACTTTTACGCAACATGGCCGTCCCGCTGCCGCGACTCACCAAAATTACTTGCGCTTACAAACTGGCAAAGCGGGAGATTTTCAGGTATTCCCGTGGCCAGACCAAGTCCATAAAGACAGTGCAAGTGTAAAACCACGCGGTCAAATCTTGTGCGGTTCTAGCCGCCGGAGCCAAATCAGAGTATCAAATATGACATCAGTGTATCACTATTTCCATACGCAGACGATTTTAAAATTAGCGCAACGAAAGTAACAGGTCCGAATCTCGTGCCTAACTGTTTTTTTATGCTTTTATCTTTTGTTCAAACCATCAGCCTATTTTAACCCCAGACCCCCTCCCCCGCGTAAGATTCTTTGCATTTCCGGAATGAAATGAATCCAATTATGCCAAATCGAACACACTCAGACCGTGATCAATCGATTATAATGTTTATTCGCATATCTAGACCGTAAAAAGAAACTTTAACAACCAGCTGAGAACTAAATTATGGATAATGAATGAGTGGATTTGATGTATCGTCATTATAAATTTGTCGCGGAGTTTCAATAAATGGTTGTTCACAATCTTTGTGAAATTCATGATTACGGTTTTCTGATTACGTTTGCGGGTAAGAATGACTGGTAACTTTGTTGCGTTGAAGACTTGAAGTGATGGCAAACTTTTGTAAATTGATGTCCTTAACACCGCTGTCCTTTGCTCAGTCTTTCCTACACTTTGTGTTATGGTGCTGTGCTGTTGACATCGAAGCGGTTATATACTATCGTTAGAGCAACATCTGTAATCTAGTAAGCTTCGTGATTCTATTTTTTGCATGTAGCCCTACCTCGACTTACCGCCTCAAATTTATCTGTATTGAACGTTGCAATAGTTAGTTCAAAATTTTTATCCTAACCTATGACGGCTATAAGCTCTTGTGTCTATGAACAGCTCTTGTTTAAACTGCTCTTAAACGCATCTCGCGGCACGTTGGTTTTGAATGTACTTGTACATTTCCGTGTTATTTTTGTCAACTTTTCCCTTCATTATGCCACTCAACATGATATAAAGCCACCCGACCATCTCCCATTCGGCGCCAAGTCATACAATAATTGCAGGTCATACTGTACTTGCCTGAACTGAAGCCACAATTTCTGTAAACCCATGAGTGATAAAAGCAGCTTATTTTGGATTAGCACTCCAGTCGATGGCACTTGTTGATGGTAGACAACACAGTAGCGATTTAGCAAGTTATCATTTTGCCAACCGCACACGTTGAATAACGGTTTGATATTAATGTTTCAATGGAGTAAAAGCCCTAACAACTACAGTAGTTAGTTACATGAACTAGAATTCTGATGGAACCGACGGCGCACAATTAATAAAGTATATATCTAGTGAGAAATGGACAACACACAGTTCTAACGTTTTGCCTTGTTTAATTTTAATGTAATACGTAAGTTACAATGTTTCTGAGCTCCGCTTCTTTGTCGGCAAGATGCTAAATGCTTGGTGTCAATGTGTTACTATACATAAGTTAAACTTACTGTCAAAAGACCCTCACTTTATTACATTTCTGCGTCACTCACAAAAGTGCGCCGACCGCCCGTTGGCCATCATCCGCATGTGGTTATTCTCACTGACGTTGAACTCATGGTGTTCATGTCATGCGCGAATGGCGGTCACGAAAAGCATATGCTATCCATTATTCATGTCTTATCGGCCTTTTCCACACTGATGGGAAGATTAGGTTTACGATGTAACGGACGGTGCTACCGCGCTGCATTTGAACGAGAGCGCAAAAATCTGCGGTAAGAAATTTCGACGCATTCTCAAATCACACAAAACGGCGAAGATCAATAGATGCGCGTGACAACTCACTAGATATTCTACAGCTCGCTGCCTTGGCAAAAATAGAGACTCCAGTGTAGATAGAGGACGTAATTCTTTTCTGGAACCGACTGGTTTAGGCCTGTATGTACTCGCTTGCGAGGTAGCTATCCATGTAGTCCATATCATAATTTGGTAGCTCTTGCCGCAACCTTCCACATTTTCCCAGCATTGGAACCAGCGCTGAATGTATATTGCTCCTCAGTGTCTATGTATTTATGAAACAATACAGAAATAGGCTATTCTCGTAATACGCCGCTCGATAACGTCTGCGGCCTATACCGTGTGATAATAGCCACCCACATTCGAATATTGAGGCTAACAATTGCAATCTCAACGTCACATGTAATTGTCTCTCGCTAATTAGTTCTAATAACATATCGACCAAGCCTTTTCTGGTAACGAAAATCAATTAGGGTGCGCCTCCCTTTCATGGCATCGTTGGCTATTTAGTAAATCGGTATGCTACGAGTCTCAAACGCGGGAAAGAGTTTCATGTTACCCCGACTAAATGAGTAAACAAACTACCGACGTTGCACAATGATAACTTGCGATTTGTTGCTATAAGTTTAAACGACACTATAGTGTATACCAATTTAACGCCCAGCAGCTTCACTTTCCGAGCGGTGTTCCGAAAGTTTGCGAATTTGTTTCCTAATAAACTGAGGCTGGATATTGACTTTGTGATGACATTACACTTCCTCCTTACTGTATATGACCGTCCTCCATCGGCCCTACTATTTATTATGCTATGTCCCAAATAGTCGATAAATACTCCCGAGATACTGTTTACCGGCCAGGAAGATAGATATTACAAGTTTTCACCATGTATGTGCGAAATGCCTGAACCCACAATATTTACATTTAGCATCTTCTCACTAAACTGTAGACTGTTTACATTTCGTGCCTTTACTCAAACTGAATTACTTCACGAATCGCTTGGCCTGCTAAGCGAACGGAAGCAACAAATTTTAATGATGTCTCAATAAAAATCGCTCTCAAGTCGTATGTAGACGGGACTTCCTGCCATGGTCGGTTTGTATCTCTCAAATTGAATATAACTGACAAATAAAAGAACAAATGCCTTAAACTTACTGCATGGAACGTATCTCTTTCACCATCGAGGTGATAAGGCCCTGGGGTGCTGAGGAGACGAGACCAGACCCTGAAACCTTGACGTAACAAGAACACGTATCGCTCATAGGCCAACCCCAAACGCCCAACTATCGGCTTCTACCAGACGTGGTGAAGCCCTGGAACAAGTCCTTGCTTTCGACTGACATACATTGTCCCTCAAGCCTACCGACACTGCATAAATTAGGTATCTAAATTTTTCTAATTGATCTGTGTGTACAATTCGGCCTTCCGCTGTGACGATCAAAATAAAATGAAGAGTGGCTGAGAGAGCAGCGTGAAACATAAAACCCACGAGCTAAAGATTCAATTCCGTTAGCGAGAGAATACTAATTTTGTCAGCCCACGTACTGATGGTTCCTGATATGCTTTCACATCAAGCGAAATAGATACATTACGACTCGATGATACTTGTCATCAAGCTAAAAGTACAATATGTAACAAATCGTACATAACAGCTGGTGTGTCAACCAGCCAGCGCAGTAGGGAATCGAACCAAATCGAACCAAAATTTGAAATGAGTTGAATTTGCTGGGTAGTCAGTGTCGCGGAATTGTGAAAGGCTGTGGTTATGGAGTTTGTTGTTGTTGTTTTTGGATTAATGGCATTTTAATCCGTTAAGGTCATGTACCCCGGGTGGATGAGGTTACTGTATACGTGTCAATACTTCCAGTGTATAGCCCGGATCACTATCACAACCAGAATACTCCCCTGATACCGACTGCCAAGATATATACCAATCTTCAAGTCTTTGGTTTGAGTCGGTCGGGAATCGAACCAGGAACATTCCGATCACAAGGCGGTCTGACCCACTCGGCTAACTGAACGGTAAGTTATGGAAGTGATCTACCGCGTAAGCCGGAAAATTATGTAATTAACTAATTATTAACCGGCAAACCGTGACTATACGGGAAGCGCGACTATTTTCAAAAGGCGAATATCTCATGTTTGATACTAACTTGATTTGACCAGGTTTAATATCCGACTGAGTCTAACCAGGGATATCTGTCAAACCAAACAAATTAAACTAAATATTCATGCCGCCTTGCTCAGGAGCCTTACCTTATCCCGTTTGAAACCGGGTTAACCAGCTAATATGGTATATCTACAATGTAATAAGTCGCGGAACAAGCAAAATGCCAAACAATAATTGACTTTCTCGATCTCGCGCACGTTCGCCGAACCCCAATACAATTTTATGTTATCACTCACTTGACGTTACGCCAACTTGTTACCAATGTAAGCAAACATTCTCAATTTGAGTTAATTTATAGAAAAGGGAGGGGTTTATCTGATTAAATTTTCTATTGTTGCTAGGCGTGGGCGAGACGTGTTGATGTGGTGAAGGCGGAAAATGTTGCGCGAGTTGCTCATTAAGAAAGTCGCAGGAAGTACATTCGTGAACAGCTTCAATCATCCGTGACGATAGTCAACCATCCATAACGACAAACTTGATCAAATGCCTATGTGATTGCGTGCTGCCCATCTCACTACATTTCTGACGTCAGTTGATTCATTGAGCAGAGGTAGGCAACATATTCCAGAAGGAGGACCGATTATTTCCCATCGCGTTTCGTGGACCGGCTTTGAATTTTATGAGCGGGCATTCGCGCAGACGTTATATGTACTTGCGTATCATTATTACCGTTTATGGTGACTGCAATATAGCATACGTTCAGTTGACCGAGTGGTTTAGACTGTCCGCCTTCTGATCGGGAGGTTGCGGGTTGGATTCCGGACCGAGTCAAATCGAAGACTTTAAAATTGGTATTCGTTCCTTCCCTGCTTGGCAGTCGGTTTCGGGGAAGTGAGGAGAGTCGTAGTTGTATAATAGTGATCCGGGCTATAAACTGGAAGTATTGAAACGTATTCCGTGAGCATCGACCTGGCGTACATCGCCTTAGTGGGTGAAAAACGCCATAAATTCCAAATAAATAAATAATAATATGCTGTTCATCGATACTCAATCGCTGACATTGCATGATCGCACATTAATATAACGATAGCGCGTATCTTCTCTGGCTATATATATATATATATACGTCTATATGGACATGGGGTTCAAATGGAGAAGGCCGCGGACCGGGAACGGACGCCTCGCGGACCGGCGGTTGACACCACTGGACTAGAGTCTACCGTAAGCGAAAAGCGTAATAATATAGGTCGACAATAGATCTTAATAAAGATAATAATCGGTGGTTTTATGTGGGTTTTTTCGGGGCTATTGAAATTCAATTTCCATTTTTTACGCTAGGATTTTACCACCCTGTTGTAAATTCATCGCAAAGATTAAATAAATTTACCAAAATCTAATATGACCTCCGACTAACATCAAAGAAAGAACGTGTTATCCTCTTTGGCGGCAGTCTCAAGCAAAAGTTTTCGCTTGAAGACCGAAATTGGGAGCTTGGCCTGCACTAAAGTGATAAAAAATACGGTCTAATAACCCACGTAAGAATGACGAATAACAGTCATTTGTGAGAGAGGAAAAATTTTGATGGAAAAGAGTTCACAAGCCAGGAATGCTAGGAATGACCAACCGTTATGAGTGACCTACAACCTTGTGTTATGCAAAATATAACTCAATTCGTCAGGTGAATTGCCCAACCAAGACCGCTCCCAAGCCCGGGTGAATGTGGTAACGTTGATTGTCGCTGGACGGAATTGCAAGTGGTAAGCGGAACAGTCCAATGTCAATGAGATAGCGTTCTGATGTTTATTCAGACCTTACGGGAATAACCTATTGCGAAAAGGCATAGTTTCCGTCATGATATCTTTATCTAAACGTCTGTAATGTAAGCATGGGAATATATCTTTGTTTTTATAGCCAGTCAGAATGTACACCGACCCGTATTTTGTCATCTTTCCCAACCAGATTCCTTTAATTTGCGATGGTTTACATGTACCGCGTTCACAAAACCTGACGAAGAGTATTTTAATGAGACTTATTACCTAAAACAACAAGTCACTTCTAAATTCGCTGGTGCGCATAATTGGATGGATATTATCATTAATAGACGATGTTAACATGCCTACGTTTGGTATGTACATTAATCCTTTTAGACACGTTACAACAAAAGCCAGCTTTAAAGCAACTTAGGAACGAATCTATCTGGCTTAAAATGGCCAACCTGTCTTCATTAAACATACATCTTATAAACAATCCGGTCGATGATTCAGAAGTTTCGTGATCTGCGGTCTTTACAAAATGATGTCATATTATGTTTTCGCTACAGCGATGATCTGAAATTTAAACTGGAATTAAAATAATATCGACCGATTGTATCAGCCATGAGTCGGGCGTGGGAGGGTCAGATCGGCATTGAAAAATCAGTATCACTCAATATCTAATATGTGTAGCCTTTGAACTATGATGTCATATATAGGCCTGCAATATAATCGCTACAACAATGCGATTTGAATTTTAAATAGAGAATGAATTTTGTCTGTGATTTTGCCCAATGATTGGGCGCGAGAAATCCAGCAAAGGCACCGAAAGTTGCAACGGTGGCTCCAGTCTAGATTAGTCAGCCAACCTTACCCTGGAGCAACGAGTTGTGGCTACGTATTGCTGTCAAAAATGTTAGGTTGGCGCCCTTCTATATGTTTTTACTTGGTTGGCCACCTGTTGGGCTCGTCCAGGCGGCGGCCTGTGTCATGGTAAGCCAACTATTTCGAACTGCTTCTGCAGTTGAGAATTCTTTTCGTTTGAAGTAGGCCTCTATCGAGTACTATCGAATTTCTTATGACAAAGAATGTCAACATACCCGTATCGGGCATCATGTAACGATTTGAAATATGACGAAATTGAGCGTGTATTCGTCAGAAGTGCCCTTGAAAAACTTAATTCTCAGACAAAAAGTTTTTGAAAAGTGAACGCGGTGACACACGATATATTGAAAGCAGACAATCACAGTAGATATAGCCTAATAAAATAATATATTGACAGTATATATCACGGTAGTTATAAAGACGCAGCCAAATTTGTCGGAATTAGTTTACAAGCTTTCAGAGCTTGGCTCCTGTAGTGGCTGAAAGGCATCAAGGCGTGCAAATACACCGTACGACTCGAATATCTATCGCGTTGGCTAGCTAACTTTGCCTTTGCGCACAACAGTTGCGTCAATTGCATACATTGAAGATTATAGTGAAGCCGATGACGGGTGATCAATAGATATCGTAAAGAAGACTCACCGTACATTTAACGTCTAGCATATATTGTAATATTTAGCCATATAAGATCAAGCAAACGTTCGTGCATTAGCTACGATCGATTGCTCTCTCATGCTTTATGTGCCAGTCTATGCGCAATCAAGTGAAGCGAGAGAATATGTTAGGAGATTATGTTCCAATGTTTCTCGATGGTCGTCGAGCGGCCCCATGGTGTAATGGTTAGCACTCAGGACTCTGAATCCTGCGATCCGAGTTCAAATCTCGGTGGGACCTAATTTTTCTTTCCATCTAAACTAAATGCTACGGATTCATCTTCCCACCATTTGTAGTATTTAAAGCACCAACTAAGATATAAAAAGCCATTTAGGCCAATTTTAGAGATCATTACGACCAGTTACCAACGGAGTAGGCTACCATATTCGAAACTTGAGACGCGCGCCTTATAAAATTGATATAGCCCTAATTGAAAGTAGGTGTCAATTTGGAAGTGCGAAGTCTTCAATGACTAATGCCCATGAACCAACCTTATCCTGATCACGGCCAATAACAGCTTCAATTCCGGTTAGGGTGTATTATTTCCTATGATCTGACCGCTGGAGTTGAGACAAGTCTCTATAGATCATTACAGGAACCCGATATGCTGACAAAAAAAACACTTAAAAGAAGTCAAAGATTTCTATTACAACAAGCAACTGCGGTGGTATCAGTGTAAGCTTTATAGAAACTCGAGGTGGGAAAGATGTCTATTTCCGCCATGTGAATTTCACATTAGTAAACCTAATTCCGTTGCGTTTCTCTTGATTTGCGTAGCCTAGCAATATTTATGGAAGTGACGTCATGTTGGACTTATATAGCCTAACCAAAAATTACTTAGGCCGGCATTGGACTTGAAATCAACAAGATTGAGACGTTATCGCTTTGCTCTGCTTTCTTGTGAGTTTTTGTGCAAATATTTCATGCCTTCTGTCATGGCTAAAATAAGTTTAATCTCCCGTCTCTTTTAAGGCGAAGTCGTTACTTCAAATTGATTTTTCCAGTTTAAAAGCATTGATTTCTGTTTTATAGCAATGAGAGGAGGTCCGTTTCGAATTTACGAGCTGTGTTTCTCATTTCAGTTGTGGGTTTACGATTGGCAGATTTTAGTGTTACTGCGTAGGATAGAATAAAATATTGTCTGGCTCAGAAAGAAAGAGAGAATGAGAGAGACAGAGACAACGAGAGGTTATGCGCACAGGGCCAAATGACAGTGTTAGTCTATAACGACTTCCTTCCCATAGGAATGCCTCTTTGGCGGAGCTGATCAGCAACGTAATAATTCTTAGATTTCTGAAGATTTGAAACTGTATCATTTCCTTACAAATTCGTCAAATAGTTACTTGGGAACGGATTACGACAAAAGAAAAACTTGTAATTCAAAACGGATCAAAGTAACAAAGCCTTTGTGACGAAACAAACTATTGAACCACCTAGCTGAACTGTGTGACACCTGATAGGTTGCTTTTACACAAACGGCTTATTCATATTAATGGATGCTCATGGGTTACTGCTATTTATGTTAGATACGTTGTATTATTTCCTAAATTCTTCCTGGTAATCCATACGTGGTGCTGTGACGTTTTATCACGTGATTTCCAACCGTCAATCGCAGACACGTGCACGAAAATTTGACCCCAACGACAAAGGTTAAGCTCATAGCTACAACATGGAACCTAGAAGGCGTCAAAAATTCTCGGTGACTCCGCTATATTCAAGCATTGAAAGCTATAGAGGATATATCTGCCCGCGATTACTTTCATTCGGAAAACCAGAAAGCTGGCTTCGATAGTCACGCGGGTCTCCACGTCACTTCCTTGACCACACATCCGGTCCTGTCCACGTATGCGTATCATACACACGCGTAAATTCTATACCGATGCAGGCGAAGATGAATTGACAATATTCTCTTGGTCCCTCGATAGCTTCTGAGGTGTAACGAGCGCCCCCTAACGAATAGCGGTCATAAATATTTTGTCCTCATGATGGAATCGCACGCTACGTAGAAATACAGATGTTTTTGCGTGGCAGAGTTTAAGTTTTATTTTCCGAAGTAAAAAATGTCGAATACACAGGATCAATATGCGATGAAAGTCAAAGCACTCACGATAGGAATCTGAAGCATGTTACGTGTTGCCACGCAGACACACATGAGCACCACCTCTGTCTAAGACAATGAAAGTTTAGGGCGTAGTAAAATCAAATAAAAATATAGTAACTCTTCACTCCATATACACAGCAAAAAACGTGACTGCACAGAATAGAGAGTTATTTTGGTAAGTGACAGCAATAAAATTGTCAGTTTTTTTATCCCAGGCCGATTCACTACTCACTGAGACACCCTGGTCTTTTTTCTCACCCAAAACAACATAGACTATACATTTGTATCGAGGTGGAAGAAGGTTTGCTTTCTTGATCCGTATTTTAACTTCGTCAGACATTTTGGTTGAAAGATCTCTGCATTTTTCTGCATCGTAAGCGACGTTCTGTAGAACTTCGGCGAGATATTCTTTCATTAAGACTTCACATTCGTTTTGTTGTAACTTGGACTCGGGCTCCATTTTGTATGTTGGCTCATATGGAATCTCTGGGATGTCATTTCCACTTCGTGATGATGAAGACCTTCCCAACTGTAAGCAAGGTATAGTACATAAATTGGTGTTACGGAAATAGTGGAACCGATGGCGGAAGATCCGAATACTAGTAGATATAGTAAGTCACCACAGATTTATCGCCCAGTCCGGTTTTATTAGAATATACTATCACCCTAAAGGGCCTAAACCATATATTGAGGGTCCTTTCAACAGTTTTGAACCACTGACGTATCAGCTGGAATCGGACAAGTTCTATATCTGGAACCAACTGTGTATATTGTGGGGTCTGTGGACTATGTGCGGATGGAGAAGTCTGATGAAAATTAATGACTAATCTACCATCGCACGGTCCTTTTCTTACACTTACGACTTTACTCGGTCAGAAGGCGATTCTAGCGAGGCAGATTTTGGCACACAAATTCAGTAGACTGAGGCGTGCACGTACCACTGTACTGTAGGCTATATATACAAAAATATTCCAACACGAACCCAACAAAACGTCCTTCTTTCCGACCTCCTTTCAGCAACCCTCTGTTGTAACGTCTTCGTCAATCTTCTCCATATAACCACATCAGATAGGTTCATTCGTCTGTGTTCCGATACTGGAGGTAATGAAGTTCGGCTGCTATCACTTGACAATCTAGTACCTTCAGGTCCCACTCTGCTTCCACCAGCTGAAATTCGAATTAAAAGGTTAGTCGTAAAGTCGAATTCTGATGGAGCCGATAGCAGACGATTGACCCCCAAATACCGACTACCAAGGCGAGTAGAAACGAATGCAAATTTTATTCATTGTGGCCGTACGTCCCGGAATTAACGACATTATCGTACAGCGTACTGTCTCAAATATTGTGAAGTGAGGAACACATAGCTCACATCGACATAGGGTCGCTTTTATATGAGCTACATACGCGCTGTTAACGGGCAGCGAATATCATATCTATTACTCCTGTTGGCTTATTGATTGGCTCATGATTGCGCCCGCGTTCGAATGCTGCGACGGTCATGAGATCAAGCCGTCAGTACGAAGATGGAGCGCTGAGATCGGCCGTGGCTTTACGTGTTCGGGTTTTGGAACCTGCCGCCAGAACTCCCCTACACTTAGTTAGCGTGCGTTTATACCGCCGTGAGAAGTTAGTTACCAGTACTAGGTAAAGGTAGAGGGGGTGCTACTGTATTAGCCGCTGAAGACAGATCGTAGATGTCAGATTCTCAACTTACTTGCAAACTTCACTCCACTATCCTGCATTTTATTCTGCACCTTGAGATGATATCTTTAAATATACAGC
The DNA here is from genome assembly GCA_030412335.1 of Botrylloides violaceus. Classification (NCBI taxonomy): domain Eukaryota; kingdom Metazoa; phylum Chordata; class Ascidiacea; order Stolidobranchia; family Styelidae; genus Botrylloides; species Botrylloides violaceus. Next base: position 205,104 of record JASFYC010000137.1, read on the forward strand.
CCTTAAAATTTGACCAAAGCGTCTGCCTCGAGTACTCTCGACAATTTCCAAGCTGAGAGCTAGGTAATCTACTTGAAATACTATTCAATTTGTTTTTATAAGCTCGTTCAATGTGATATTCGTGATATAAACCTTGAGAGGTATTATAAAAATAGGCCTTTACTGCATTGGACAAAGCCATGTTTGATTATGGACTTAACTTTAACAATAGTCTGTATAATAGCCTATAGAACTGCGTTGGTACGCAACAAAGGAGGTATCTTTCTAGTCTGTTATCAATATAGGCTATTGGTTTTCATCGCTATCACAACAGCGCTTGCAGCGTTCCAGTTCCCGTAAGCGACGCTACGCAATATATTAGGAAAAGGGCAGGTTACTTCGGCCGGAAAAGGATTGAATATATTCAAATTGGCCTGACCGATCTCGCCTTTAATCCACCAATTTTGTCAGCTCCATACAGTATATTCTAAATTTACCTGGGAATTGTGAAAATCTTCTAGTTGTCTTCTTCAATCCCTGTTCACTCGTGGAACCTTCATCGAGTAAGCTCATGCTTGTTACAGCCCTAGTAGAAAAATAAAGACTTTTAGCATTTTGCCGAGTCAACTTTTTTGATATAAAGTCTACCTGTTCAGCTTTTTCATTCTTGCAAACGGCATTGTACTGATATCGTTACCAGCGAACGATGATTTCCTTCTTGACAAAACATCTCCAGAAGACATTATCAGATTTCAGTTGGAACTATGCCTATTTAATTTACTCGAGACTGCGTAGAGTATGGTAGAAGTGCAAGTTCAATGTATGTTAATACAATAGACTAGACAACTCAGTTTTTTTTTAGTTTTTTTTTATTTGGAATTTATGGCGTTTTTCACCTACTAAGGCCATGTACGGCAGGTCGATGCTCACGGTATACGTGTCAATACTTCCGGCTTGTAGGCCGAATCACTATTACAATCACGGCTCTCCGCACTTCCCCAATACCGAACGCCAGGCAGGGAAGAAACGGATACCAATTTCAAACAACTCAGTTGGTTCTCCGGAAATGGGTCGACACAATCGGTGTGCAGGCTTCGCTGTAAAAAGCGGCATTGCGAATCCAGACCGAATCAAATCATTGGTTTTAAAATTGGTATCCTTTGCTCCTCCGATTTGCAGTCAATATGGGAGGAGTACAGAGGGTTGTGGTTATGATCGTGATCTGGGCTATGAACCGGAGATATCGACACGCCTACTATACGACTGACCAAGTGTACACGACTGCACGACCTAAGTAGTTGAAAAAGGGCCATATATTAAGCAAAAGTACAACAAACCCGCCGACAAACATAAGACGTGTATACGCGGAGGGTATAGTCTTAGAGAAAATGTCCATTCCAGATCAAGATCGGCTTATCCTACCCGCTGTAGTGTGAGATGATCCCCTTCCTTGGTGCAGCCAGTTACGGACTCAGCCATCGTGCATAAGGCGAATGCCGTCAAGGTTCATTAATCTGCGAAAGTATACTAAACAACACTTTAAAGCGCAGAAGCTACAAGTGTCTCAGCAGGAGGGCCAATGTATACACTACAATTTACAAATGTTTTACCGTAGCGTAGGATTAATGACATGTCATTGTTCAATGCTTGACGTAACAGAGTTGATATATAGCCTACGTAACAATAAAAGTCAATGTCTTGTCAGCTGGCTTGTATAAATATTTTGCAAGGGGTCGTTCATTTTATAAATACACGAAGGCGGTGATGGAGGAGTTACGTGTACGACTTGCTCAATAGACGTGACGAACCTGCTTGGTCTTTATCAGGCTCATAGTCCGACGAGACAAACCTTATCTATCTAATACCATCGTCTCGATCGTGCGCCAATGATGGAAAACTTGCGTGCAAAATTCATATGCCGACGTACTATTTCAAGTTCTATAACCAACCCAACGCTGGGACTATAGCATATACCACATGGCCATCTGTCCTGCACTTGACTGCCGTATACCGATTTATGCGTTAGATCGTTAGTCAAGGCTGTAAAGCTTCGCTTGCGGGTAGCTCTTGTGTTGTTTAGGATTTCTGCGTAATCACCCGCACCTGCTAGGTAACCAGCTCCCGTAAATTGTGATGTCGACCAACACATACATCATTATACTAACCGGCGGGTTTGGATATGTGCCTCAATGCAACATTCTCTCTACCATTAACTGATCAATTAGTTATAATTAGTAATTAGCCTATTAGACTCATTACGTGTGCGTTGAATGGTGATTACATCAACCTATGATTGCGGCGGCCAACAGGAGAGCGCAGGTTGAGTTGAGTGGTGGTAGGTAGGGGTACGGAGCGGATGACGAATGTAGTAGCCTGTGAAGTACAGTATTTTAGCAATTTTAGACAATTTTTGCCATTACAGAGATATTAATTTTCTAGCCTTTTACACGTAGACTCCTTCCCACGATTTAATTTTATCAGTTGAGGGGCGGATAACTGTCATTAGAACTATCACGGTAGAGCCACGGAGTGAATAGAGTGATGAATGAGGGGACATTGATACATCAACCCAATGTAAAGATTCGTGAAAGCGTCTGGAGAGTTTGACAAATATTACTAATGTTAGCCTGTTCACACACTTGATAGATTTGAAAATTTATTTGCTAAAACTCATCACTTATGACTGTACGAGTAACGCGGTAGGACATGATGCCATTTTATAATATCAGCTTTGTACAATGAGATATCCAGTCACGGCCAACCCCGGGCGAAATAGGGACGGTTGCGATAGAGATTTTAGTCCCGCGACGGCTTTTTCAATACACTAGACGCATCTGGATGAGCATCAATTTCAGAAATCTCAATCACTCCAAACGATCTTCTTAGTGTGTTTACCAGCACATTGAGTGCCTTTGAACAAGAACGCCCCGGTTCAACCCCAACGTTATACCGCAATAATAGATGACAACAGATTTTCAAAGACAACTCCCTGGGCATCGTGCAACACTATTCTCTGTAGAATTGCGTGGAACGAATCGTGGACATTAGTCTTGCGATCAAAATATTTCCGTTATAAAGAGTATTCGCTACGGCAGACTATCCCATTCTATAGAGTAGACAGTTTACCGGAATTTCGCTTTCAAAGAATAGCATGCAGTATAACATGCAGTGATACTCTTTAGCTGCCATTTCTTGGCGTAGTATATATGCCTTATATATTTCGCTTATATAACTGAGTATTGCGCCTGACTCTCGTCACGTATGCTCTAACACTATAGATATCTGAATGGCCCCATAGCTCGATTTCGCCGCATATTTACGCCGAAACATTTGCACTAACACTTGAAAGCGTCTGTATCTCATGTGAGTCAACAACATTCTGTCAATTTCTGTTCGGTTTTGCGGCGTTTAAATGCGACTAAATACCGTTGCTTCGCAACGGACGATGACGAAAATCGGCTTGCTATTCGCCTACTCGATAAAAGCTCCATCTCTCAAAAGTCGTTGGCCAAACGTTAAGAATCGACTCAGGTGTTGCAAAGAAAACCATTTCGTCTTTTATCAGCTTTATGCTAAACCTACGATATTCTCCAAAATACACAAATCCATAACTAAGCCAATTTTTAACAAAGAATGAGAATCTCTTGAATAGAGCACCCTAATGGATAATAGTATCCTGGTTTGTAAGTAGCTTGCCTAACCTATCAAGAATCAAAAGTGTGCAAAAATGCTAACGCACCATTTTATCACGCAGGCATGACTTGTTGCTGTTGTTTGGATTTATGGCGCTTTCAAAATCTTCGATAATGTAGGCCTATACGTCGAGCCAATGCTTAAAGTGCGCGTGTCGATATTACTGATCTATAGATGGGATCTCGATCACAACCACAACTCTCAGCATTCGCCCGCTTACAGACTGCCACGCAGAGAGGAATGTATACAAGTTTTACAAGACTTTGGTTTGACCTGGTCGTGAATCAAAACCGGGACCTTCCGATCAAAAAGCAGTAGTCAAACCACTGAGGAGAGGATTTAATCCAATGCCAAATGCACTTGAATATCTTGCGAAAGTCAATAGCGTCATAATCATTAAATTCTGCCTTATTCGGATGAGATAATCTATATCAAAACACTTCTCTCATCACGTCTCATCGAATACACATCAACAAGCCGCCATGTCTACTAATCTTTTTAGAGATTATAATGATTGCTTTTATGGTGAATTGAATGGATGCGGGTCGGATAGGATCTGGGCTGAATTGTGGGGAGCTACAAAAACAATTTAAGTCATTATGAAATAACAAGGGTTGACCAACTCAACGATTGTTTATTTAAATGCGACTCCTGTGTGAAGTTTGTGCGTCACAAATCGACCCTGGCGAAAGTTCACCACAGCCAAGTGCCCGAATATGCCACTGAGTTTCTTAGCGTAGGCCTATCTTTTTTACCCCTCAGTTGGGTTTGACTGCCTTCTGATTGGAAGGCCGCGGCTTCGATTCCACACCGAGTCAAACCAAAGACTTCCAACAGAAACATAGCCCTACGTCTATGGCGAATAGCCCTACGTCATCATCGAATATAAACAGGCTTATTTCCGTTTCATAAACTGGTGCACTGGATCTGTGAATCGATAAAAAATATAAAGAATCCCGAATCTGGGGAAACATTCTGTTCAGTAGCCCAATTTTCGATCTAGTTTGAATAGCTGGCTTGCTCTCTAAACGCCGCCGTTCACATGTCGACTTAATTTTCTCCATCAGCTACGCCTATTGAAAAAGTTACATTCATTAAAAGCTTGCAGAAGATAAAAGGGTAAAAGACTATGGAAAGAATAGCCGAGAAATCATTCCTGACAGCGCAAGATGGAACAGGTAGAACTTCCTTGTTTTTTCTCTTCTTTGAATATTGGCTCATGAGAAATCTATGGTTTGCTCTAGGATTAAACCTTGAAGTGCGCGTAAACACGTAGTTTCTAAACGGAAGTTTACGGTTTTTGTATTGTCCATTCTTCAGAGATCTTATCTTATTGAAGCAATCGTCTCCCACCCCGAACCTCTTAACCGAAGATACATGTGGTGTAAGTAGCCTAAGTAGGCCCATTAGGCCTGTATATATATAAGAAGTGTAATGCGCACACCTGCTGACTGACTGCCTGCTTTACATAACTCCTTAGGGTGGTTGCGCTATACATTTTGTCTAAGTCGACGAGTCGCTATACGAAATGCAATACCGTAGTCTAATACACTTCTACTTGCCATTAACAGAGATATGGCTAGCAATGACTTTAATGTACCGCGACTGATCTAATCTCTAAAAACCAAGGCGGAAATTTGAAAACTGTTTGCATATATAGACTTATGATGTGGCCTAAATTTCCTTCTTCGCTGGATTATGTCGTACCATAACGCAGGTTGACTTTTAACCGACATTTTCAGTCTTATTTGACTTTTAGACATTTTGGCCTTCACTACAATAACGATAGAATTCAGAGCAATTTGGCAACGAGGATAGTTATTGAATATCGTGCTATAAGAACAATGGTATTGATTAGATCAAAGCAAATGATTTAATATTTGATCAAATTCACGTATTAGCTCAAAAATACGAGGCATGAATAAATATGAATTATTTTGAAACGTATATGCTTAGCATAAAGTTGACTTTTTCGGAACTTCAAGCTCTATATTGTTTGTAGAGACAGGGCCTAACTCGCAACGCACTAAAGAAATAGGTACAGACACCTTCAATAGGCTAACCGCATCAAACATTATCCAGATGTGCGGTCTGGATTGTTTCGGGTTCATCGCCTTTATCCCCGCTTTTCTCCTCTTTTATGTGTTGAATTTTACTGATCTTGATCAAACGTTATTTCAAAAGCTTCTGATTATTGTAACAGCCATTAAAATGTCTATATGAAACGCATGCCTAACTGGAATCTAATGATCCAACATCCCACTGTAGGCTACATCGGTATTTACATTACCTTGATGCCTTCGTTTATTTGCGGGAGATTTGAGCTCAATGGTATAAAATTTAAAATCAATGAGGCGAATCAGCGCATGCGCACTTTATATTCTCGACGTCTCATCCGCGCAAAAGCTGATTGAAAGAGAAGAAAGCGGGAGCCTTTTTTTGACCTCCCATATCGTGCTTGTTGTTATTGGATTACATTGAAGCTAAAGATGACTGCAGCGGAATCAAAAGTTCTCCAGGTGACAAATATTTCGCCATCTGTCACGATGGACCAGCTGGAAACGTTGTTTGGATTTCTAGGAACTATCGATGAAATGCAAGTGTTTCCAAAGACGTGAGTCAATTGTTTTTGCTATAGAAATTTTTGATGTTTAATTCTTCACATACAACACCTATTACCTAATGTACTGGTGTTACGGTAGCAATACATACCATAAACAGATTTTACTGCATGATTTGTGTACACGATCAGTACGGTTCACTCCGTACAATTGTTGTAGGCGACTATCTTAGTAATGTTATTATTTTTTGAACTTTGAACCAGCGAATATTCTTTTACAGCAACACTGTACCAGTAAGCTCAAAAGTCGCATTCATTCGATACCAAAGCAAGTCACCTGTTGAAACCGGACAACATCTTTCCAACACCGTCTTCATCGACAAAGCTATCGTCTGCGTGGCGTATGCTGAAGGTGATAACTTATATCTCATAGGCTGTAGGACAAGGAATGCTTTTTATGTTTAACCTTCAATTTGATATTACGTTGAATAGTAATGAAAGAGCGAGAGCGAGAGTTTTAGTGGTTGGTAACAATGGTAAGTTACTTATTTGGGAGTACGATCGTTTCAACACCATCTTCCTCTGAAGCCCTAATGGTTTTCTATATTCTTCTTTGTATATATAATAGCTTTTATGATGAGGTTAGGATGCCAAATTGCTGGCTTCATAAAAGCAAATAGGGCCTTATAGAAGGGGTCAAGTTGTAATTTAAAGTACACTGCCGTTGCGCCTTGTCGGATGTAGAGCGTGACCAGTTCAAACGATATATAACAACCAAGAACTCATCTGATCTTCCTTGACTCTTTGTCATTGTAATAATAAGCATTAAGTCATGCGTCTTTTTTGTTTGTGTGCATTATTATTACCTGACAACGAGACGGACCGAGAAAAAAGACTCACGCATGAACGCATGACGGAGAGCGATTCAAGAATACGACGAAGGCGCTTGTTTTCTTTTTTCAGAAAAATATTCCTTGTTAAAACTCAAGAGTTATGCAATGTCATGTTTTGCTGACTCAGGCAAAAATAATTCCATTCCTGTTGTTATTTCAGAGAATGTTCCAGACTATGATTCCTAATTTCTTCGGTAATCGTTATTGACCGTGATATATCCAGGCCTATGCCCATTTTAGCAATCCCAGTCATCTTCTTTTGATAGCCCGGCCTGTCGAGCCTGTTGGTATTTCAGATAGCATGGGAATGCGTATAAATTAACCTGCTCGACAGCCATATTTAAATGCTGCTAAAAACTGAAGGGCAAATTTTCTAATATGAGAATCATCGTTCTAGGCCAACTGGGTCAATCCAGTATCAATAATTAATTAAATAATATTTCGTGCAGTAGACCTGTTTTTTTTCATGGCTCTATGCTATGTTTTCTGTTTGTGCACGATTTAGTCGCTACATGTCGAAAGTGATGCTCTTCGTACGAGGCAATACGGTGAAAACCCGAGGTGGATTTCTCATGACCACGATAACAAAACATATTGTAGCAAGTGTAAGCTCTTACCTGTAAAGAAAACGGTCGATACCAAATTTCTTAGACATTCAAACGTATTGGCTAGAAACTATTGTTCACTTAGAAATGTAGTTCATATTGTAGTTGTAAATTCTTACATAATAGAGAAATGGGGTGGGTGGCTTGGATTACTTCGGCTACTGTCACAGTCATTCTGTCCACTTGCTCTTCAGCCTAATTGGTTATTCTTAGAGTTCAGTTTAATTAGCTATCTCAACTTCCTCTTTTTAATGCCACGACTGTCTTTCAGGAAAAATTCCAGATGAAAAGACTGCGATGCAATATGTTGCTCTCGCGTCGTCAGAGATGGATGATAGCAATGTAAGTAGCATTAATAATGTACTGGTATATTATGTCAGATCTCATTTCTTTGCCATACCCCATTGCATGGTGGATTTCGTTAAGAAAAGTTGCGCCTTATAAGCTACCATGTCCTTTGTAGTTAGTTTGGTTTCGTTTCTTTCCATTGGCAGCTATTATTAGTAACTGATACTTCTGACTTTTTCAGCAAATTCCAGGAAATGTTGACCCCACTAAGGTTGAGGAGATCAAGAGGACGATATATGTTGGAAACTTGGATTCCAAGGTATATTCTGATACTTTACTTCATTTTTGGCCTTGCACCTTTATTTTAGGAGAAGTCAATTATATTTACAATCCAGAATAATGCAAATTTCTTCGCTGTCTGTTACTTGAGCGGTATCTGCTGTGTATTTAACTTCCTTCTTTTCGCAGACTGCAACTGCCGAACAATTACTTCAGTTCTTTTCAACGTGCGGAGAAGTGAGGTTTGTGAGAATGGCTGGTGATGAAACTCAACCGACTCGGTTTGCTTTCGTAGAATTTGCCGATACATCGTCTGTGCAGAATGCATTGCAACTCAATGGAATGCTCTTCGGAGACAGACCTATCAAGTAAGCCAGTCCCATTTTTCGGTTTCGTTCCCAAATGCATCTAACCAAAGACTTGTAAAATGGTATTCGCAAGACCACAACTTCGCCTTTAAATAGCCAATGCAATTACAACCAACGTAGATAAAGCAACCTGGAGTCTGCGTATGGATACCAAACCATAGGTATATATATAATGATTTTTTCCAATTTTCAGAGTCAATCATTCAAACAATGCAATCGTGAAACCTCAGAATAAAACCCAAGAGACAACAGCCAAAGAAATAGAAGAAGCAATGAGACGAGTCCGAGAGGCTCAATCTCTCATCTCCAAAGCACTGGAACCAGATGGTATGGGGGATTGAATTATTTTTCAATTTCAATCTAATTTCAATTGTTATTTCAGATCGCAAAAGGTCGCATTCACGCTCTCGCCATCATCGACGGCGGTCGAGAAGTAACAGTCGCCGTCGCCGGAGTAGATCCAGAGAACGGCGACGTCGTCGATCCCGATCAAGATCTCATCAACGTTCTCGATCAAGAAGATCACGATCTCGGTCTGATGCGAGAAGACGCAGACGATCGCGAAGCAGGAGCCATCAAAGAAGTCCAAGCCGGAAGCGAAGTCATAGCAGGAGAGGGAGAGAGAGATCGTCTTCAAAAAAGAGAAAGTCAAAATCCAGATCACGCTCAAGATCTCGCTCTCATGATAAAAAGTAAGTTTGAGAATTACGATCTTGTCGATCAAGATTTATGGGTGGTCGGAAAAAGAGGCAGGTCGTGGGAAGTACAGGTTCAATGTTCATGGGAAATGAGCTTTCAGGGAGAGCTTGACACCATTTACAGTATAACTTTTTGGCTATCACCACTATCCACTATGTATTTCTGTTATCTTCCAGGGGCTCTCGTCATAAGAAAGACCGCAAACGAGATCGTGAACGTGAGAGGAGGCGACGTAAACGATCAAGATCCCGTAGCAGCTCTCGGGAGGGCAGCAAAAAGAAAGAGAAGGTAAATAAGCTCTGTACACTATTGATAACTGGTCTAACCTAACCCTCCACTTGTGACCCCCTACACCACTCTTCGCAACGTCAGGGCAATTTGGAATTCACCAATTTTAATGAGTGCACAATTAGACCAGTTACCAAACTGTTTTCGTGAAATTATAAGGCCTTCCTTCCATGGGAGTGGGAGAAAAATGGTGGCGTGTAAAGAGTGAAAATTCAAGGCCAGGCCTACAAGCCATATTTGATACAGAAGGTTGCCTTTTCTCCTTACGATTCCTTGCTACTCTAATAAATTAATTAATCTTTTTATTTCTTTTCACAGAATGATAAGCCTGAGGATGGAGGAGGGGAATCTTCCACTCCAGATGCCAATGGAGACAAGGAGGAGCGTGAGATAAAAGCAGACAGCAAAACGACGGATCAAGAATCAAATGGGAATGGAACCAGCCAACCTGCGGCTGTTAACGGAGAAGGTGGTGCCACCGAGTGATCATTTCCATCCTACTGCCATATTCTGAAAACCGAACTACGAGTTGAATACTGGTTCACACGTGGGCTCGCGGAAATTCGCTTTTCTCCCCATAGGACAGCTGGATTGGATATGCGTAGGCGGTTTGCTGGCCAGTTTCATATATTTTGCAAAGCAGTGCTTGATATTTTAGTTGGCTTAAGCAATTTAGGAATGGTTCCCTGGATTTAATGCTTACACTTGCAGCATGTTCTTCTTATTTTGTCATTTATTTGATTAAATATTTTTGTGTGGGATGGGATAATATCATTGGGGTATCTCCTGTTCTTTGCATTGTAATCAAGCAGATTTACACGCCTACAGCGTGAGTGCCTGAAGGTTAATTAAAGAAGGGAGAGTCTGGCAGAAAGAATTGAGGTTGGATCAGATGCGTGTATTCCATCAGGTTATTTATTGGTTAGGCCGAAGTTTTCACGCCCTGCTTCGTGCTAGCTTACTGGGGCATGATTGACCGGCATGCCGATGCACTCATTATCCCGTTTAATTGGTATTAGTCTACGAGGATTTTGGTGCTAGATAGCGACGTCCATGATATCCATGGCCTTGAAATCCTAGGTCGAACTCTACTACTAATAATGCTTTCACGCTGCCAAGATGGAGAAGACCTACTTGGGAGATCACGATATACTTAGCCGATCCTATTGATTTTTCGATTATCGCCCTCGGCCGGTTTCACGTGGACACTGTGTGAGTGCTGTACGAAAGCCTTTCGATACGTAATATATAATAATCTATCTTGTGAACGTGGTAGGAGGTAGTGTGTGATCCGTCCGTACCGTGCGCAGACAAGCGATCTTTGAAAGTCCCGTAAGTATTTTCCACACATGCGTCGTCCGGCGCCAGCTCGTCAGTCAGCAATCAGCTTTTGCCTCCCGGAGTTTATTATAGCTTTGCTACAAGTGTTATGATGGTGATGGAAGGTGAAGTTCGGGGTATGATTGAGAAGGTTATGAATGATAGAAAACACGCCAATGACGTCGTTGAATTACTATCATTAATCGAAGGATCTAACGAAAAAATTGTGACGATTGTAGTACACGGTTTATGTCGTTTTTTCTACAAGATGTTGGTGGTCAAAGGAAATACGAAAGGACAAGACATGAGTGCTGAAACCCAACTCTTTATAAACTGGATCAATGATCGATACAGGGAATTTCAGAGCAAATTAACAGAATTCTTGAACAATTCATCACCGGAGATCCAAAGACTTGGTTTTCTTGCATCAATTAACATGATAGAGAAAGAAATTGTGTGTCTTACTACCCCGCAAGCTCCAAAGGCCCCTGAAGGATTAATTAAGATCCTTATTACAGGGTTGATTTCCTCAAAACAGCTGAAACCATTGGAAGGCGAACTGTGTGAAGCATTGAAACTAGTCGATTTCAGACATTTTGTGTTTGCATATCTTCCGAAAATAGTGGAAAAGTGTCTCCAAAATCACCCAAAGCAGAAAGTTATTCAAAATACATTATTTATATTGGAGAGTGCATCAAAAGCTTTCACTGCTGATTACGCCTCAGCAGAAAGTGACATATTATCATTATCCAAAAGCAACTTGAAGGATGTATTTCCAGAATTTAATCATGAAGATGAAATGGATGTCACAGAAATGCATGCCCCTACACACGCTGCTAAGCCAGTCGACACGAAAGCAAGGAAAAAAGTTTTCAGTTCAGCATGGATGAATTTTTTGAGTTTGGACTTAGATGGTCACACCATCAAACTTATTTTATGCCTCATGGAAAAGTATATCATACCAAATTTTTCAAGTCCTTGTGTTTTGGCAGACTTTTTAACCAATTGTTTCAGTAAAGGCGGTGGTACAGCTCTTTTATCATTGCATGGATTATTCTTATTGATGGTACAGCATAATTTAGATTATCCTAAATTTTATCTTCATCTGTATAGTCTCGTACACCCTCGAATTTTTGATGAAAAGTACCAGTCGCGTTTCTTTTACCTTCTGGATATCTTTTTGTCATCGACCCATTTACCGGTGTACTTAGTGGCTGCATTTGCAAAAAAATTATCAAGGTTACTTCTAGTAGCTCCATCATACGCACAACCACTGCTCGTAAATTTCATTTTAACTCTGATAAAACGCCATCCTACCATCAATGTGTTGATCAATCGTCCAAAATCTCAGCAAAGTAAAGATGCCTTATTAAAAGGGGATCCTTACTTGGCATCTCAAGAAGATCCTGCTTTGTGTAAAGCATTGGAGAGTTCGTTATGGGAATTAACAACTGTAAACCATCACTACCTGCCTCGTGTATCACAATGTGTACGTGAACTTGATAAAGGCCCACAGCGTGCTATTCACGACTTGCTAGACGAGTCTTATTTTGATATCTTCGATTCCATGGCTGAGAAAGAATTTGAAGAAGCTCCAATGAACCATATAAAACCTACTGGTTTGTTTGGGGGGTTTGAAGACATAACTTCACAATTGTGGCAGGTTTAAGACCACTACAATGGAAATTTTACAATGTATTTTTATGCTTCAATAAAATGCTATTCTCTCATGAATTGTGTTTATTCATATAGTGCATTACCTGTGCCCGTTGTTGCCTTGCCCAGATTTCTCGATATTATGCTGTTTATGACATTATCAGACTACACTTTGATGACGCAGTACCCGAACGTGAAGGAGCAATGTTATTTATGCACATATTCTGCATTGTATTGTGAGGGACTCTACCTTATCTCTGGCATTTCCATTGGAACTAACGGGTTAGTGACATGTATACTAAAGTATTTCATAGTTAAGACAGAAGGTTGTGATTGTAGATGGTTTATTAATTCTTCAAATACAAAATTTCAAGGCCACTCCCATTGTCTCGGAGGTGGATCAGTTCTTAAAGGTTCCCACGCTTTCCATTCTGCCATTCCTTTAGCAAGCTTCAGTTCTTTCCTTGCTTGAATTAGAAGTTCCTCAACTTGACCACTGCCGATGGTTTTTTCAATTAGCGATACATCTGTGTACTGAATTAAAAAAATCAGTAATAGGAATTTGCTAAATTAATGCATTTACGTGTTGAGGAGGTAGTTTCAATATACATGCCACTATGGAAATGGCCGTTTTTGCCAAGATCCCTCGAGTCCGTCGGCAACTTGACAGGTGTTACTAGATGATGGAATAAGTAGATTGCGGACCGAGTGGGTTTTGCTATAGCCCACTAGACGACTGACTCAAAGGCTACAGAAATTATCAGGGAGCCATCCTAACTTAGTAAGAACCCCGTTCGCTCAGTCAGCGTTAACTATATTATAATCTATCTATCATAATATTATCACAAAATGAAAGATTGCCAGAAAATATGCCAAGAAACGCTGATCAGGGTGTTATTCCACAAGTTAGTATGCAAAGTGAATGATACTGCAAATGCTTTACCTTATTGACAACGGAAAGCCTGTGATTAATGACAGCTTCGGTCGTTTTCCGATATTCCGCTTCGGCGGGTAATGTTCCAAGCGTTTTCAAAATCTTTGAATAATAACCTTTCAGCTTCGGAATGGCATTAGCTTCTACCGCTAAGCCGACAAGACCAGTTGTCTAAATCAACAGTATATACTTGTCATATTGCAAAAGGTGCAATTTCAACTGCGTAACGAAAAGACTTACCACTTTCGCCATGATCTGGATAAACAGCCGTTGCAAATCGGCGCTCGTCCTGGATTTGTATGTCTTCAGGGACCTGACCCCTACCTGTCAATCAATTTGATAAAGTGCTATTAAATAGGCAAGTGTTCTGAAGGAAATAGGGTATGTAGAGAAATTATGCATTAGTGTATTGTGTAAAAGATTATTATGTCATCAGAATTATCATAAATCTTTTGAATGTGTTTAGGTGAGATTTTACACTCATTCCTCCAGGTTTACAAATTATTGATATCTGATGCTCTTCAATTGAATCCCGCAAGGTGTCCCTAGTGTACCACGTCAATGTCGACGTTGCAGATTACCAAACTCCTGGCGTATGCAGGGCACATTCTGACTATTGCCAACCACGAGATTGTGTGATATAATCAGGGATGTCTTGACTTGACTTGAGTCAAGACATCCCTGGATATAATATCTGTGATTAATTAGCTTTGATTGTTTTCCTTGATAGTATTGCCTTATATAACCACTGTACATGACGCGATCACTCACTTGGATTACTACGGCTTGCAATAGCGCCTCCCACAAATGGCATCAGTGATATCACAGCAGATTGTAGTGTCGATCACCATTGTGTCTGCGTTGATTATTATCTTACGTGATTGCACCAATTTAGATACTGCGTCTGCCAACTGTTAGGCCAGCTAAGCTTGCAAAGCAGAACGGTGCGGACGACGGCGAGATGTCTCGTATTTTAGAGATAGTTTACCATTAAGCCGCGTTTACACGATATGGATTTTCCATATGGAAACACATTCGTATTTCTCACTCTCGTCCCTTTTGCGAGAGTAGTGAGTTTACGTCACGTCACACGCCAACGAGTGCTCTACGAACATTCGCTACACGATCCTAGTGCGCAATCGATGGCCCGTATCTAATGGCGCGGAGTACTTTTTGTTTAGCGTAGGAGTAGGCAATCGTAGCCGTAGATGCAGTATTCATCCTTCAAGATAGATATGTGGAAAAGGAATATGTATAGGGTAGAAGTGGTCCTTTCCTTGCTATTTGCTGTGCAACGAATAAACCTGTTTTGGAGCAATCAGTGATATATACCGAAAGGTGCAACTAGCTGCTCCTCTCTCCTTTCCATACGGAGTTCCATATGGAATGAAGAGAATAGAAAGAAATTTACTCGTCCGTTATTTCCAAATCAGCTTAATTCCTACATAGACATCGGCCCATTTCGCGTATGCTGCAATTTTCACTCAGAAGTTGTCCTCCGAGATTACGTGTACTACAATAAGGTCTTTCTTGAGTGCCCCCTAACGTCCCGCTGTGTAGCCTACGCGGTGCATTTTTTGCCAAGCCAGTCACTGCGAAATATATAGGCTTATGAAACTGTTTAGATGTACAACACAACGCCTGTGTAATAGAAACCATTTGAGTGAGCAATGTTTTATTTCTTTGAATGAAATTTAGAATACAGGCATCAAGCCTAGAACCGAATGATAAAATTATGTGCTCTCTCGGAAACAACCGTCACTCAGTCCCCTTGGTATCTGAAATACAATAAAGGAAATTGGATAAATACGTGAGAAAGAGAATTTCTAGTAGCACTAGATATCATTTTATTGGCGCGAGAGATTTTGCTAACGTTAAGGCATCCCGTTACTGAGTCGTATATAATATTTCTCCTACCTGGAATTATTTGGGTTGAGTTGGTTTGAGTGGTTGTCCAGGTCATCTTGAGTGCCATCCCCCCCGTATCCCGATTCATGTCCATCGTAACTGTAATGAAGATGATACATGATCAGTTGACTACCCAATCACAGGGCGAGCGTGTGAGTGATGACTCAAAGCGAGTTGACAGTGGTTTTTGTTACAGCGGCGATTGGTCGCGGCGCCGCGTAATGTAGATATTTTCACTTAACAGTAGTTTTTGGTTACTGCCGCAGATGCTGTTTACATAGGCTATATCCTGTATATATATAGGCCTGCGTTGCAGTCCTGTATTGTATATATATCCTCAAGTCATCGTCATGGCAGTTTTTAAAGTCCACTTCGGGGTTCATTTATGATCGCTAGTCAATTGGACGCCATTCATTGTGTGGGGATTCTGGTACAATCTGCCTGAAAACCGCATTTATTTGGCAATTGGGGTCGTCCGACCACTGTCGGGACATGGTTTTAGGCATATATAGGCCCGTGCCAAAATATATTTCAAATCCTCTCTATCCAACCCCTATGGCTATAAATTTGAACGCCTACAGCAGGTACGAGGGCAAATGTAATTAGACAGCACGAGTTGCAAGGGGTGGGGACGTGCCTCTTGCAGTAACATTTTCGCTGCAAAAGCTATAGCTTATCCTAGTCAATATACCAGGGTTGGCCACCCCTTCACTAAGCCAACGACTGTCGAAGCATTACAACACATAGAGTGTAGGCCTATCTCATACCTGGGATTATTCGGGTTGCATTGATTGGCATGGTTGTCATTGTCGGCCTGTTGTTGAGGATCCATGTCAAATTTATCAAAATCTTTAAACGTGTACAATTTGCTTCAACGTTTTGCAAGCTCCGCGTACAATGATCTGGGCGTGGCTGCTCATTCTCTTTTAAATACGTATTGGCGGAATTCTATTTCGTCATAACTGTACATGTGGCGCCACTCTGCTGGGGCTTTCCCGAACGGAGAACCACTTTCTCGAGCGCTAATTCTGCATTGATCTTGATTGATTGATCCCTGAATCAATCCTACACGGTCAGCACAATACAGACTTGTCTGACCACAGATAGGAGCAGATGGCAGTTTTCTCATCCGAGAAAATCTAATAAGAAATCTTCACTGTCATGACTACTTGTCAGTTTCTGATGCAGCAAACCCTCATCTGTCCGGGGTGGTTAGTTGCAGTGACATTAACCCAATAGGCCTGCAGCGCTCCATTAGCCGAGTGGATTGAATGTCTACCTTCTGATCGAAAGGTTATGGTTCAAAAGTCCCGACCGAGTCAAACCAAAGACTATTAAAATTGGTTAAATATTGGTTAAATTTGTGCTTGACAGTCAGTGTCGTGGTGAGTGCGGATCGGTTGCTTCGAGCAGACAGGTGACGGGGACACCAATAATAAATATTTTGGTTTAACTCGGCCAGGAATAGAACTCAGAACCTCCCGATCAGAAGACAGAGGGCATACATTTAAACCAATCGGCCAACTGAGCGATTTCAGGTGTGATTACTTAGGAAACAAATCGACCCGAGTATACCCTAATAGACGCTTTCAGAACGTACTGTAGCCCGCAACGTTCGTAAATAATTTATTCTGCGTCACTTACGACCCTCGCAAACTTAAAAGAGTATTGATCTTTATACACGAAAAATTCCGGAACATTCGCATCGACTTAGGTGGTTTACCCGACTCTAAACTGCGTTCTTATCGTTATATAGTCTCAAGGGCTCTTCGGTTACATGTTGAAGCCGTTGGCTTCGTTTCGACTTTACTGTGTAATTAACGACCGCTTACGCGTTTACGCCAGAGGCTTGATTATTATTATTATTTATTATTATTATTATATCAGAAGATTTTCAGTGGCGCTTATCACCGGGCGGCGTATTGCACCACGAACAGGACAGACTGGAGCGGATACATGGGTATAATAGTCGGTACAGTTGGGATAATAGAACACAGGAATTGGGGTCCTGCTTGATTCCTATCGTGTGGGTACGTCCTTCGCTTATTGACTTTGTGCATGCCACATTATTCTGTGAAAGAGTAATAAATATCTAGTAGCCCGGATCACTGTCACGACACAGCAGCCAACAACCCTCCCCGCGCCACCGGTACCGATTTTAAAGCTACGAAACAGTGACTGCCCTGACGTGTAGTCCGAACGCCAAATGAAAGAACAAAAACGTTAGGTATGGTGGAAACAGACACCAATAAAGCCTATAGGTTTGACACAGTTGGTGAACCAATCCAGTACGGGAAGGTCAATCGATGTCAACGTTGTTGATTGCTCAACTCCCGACGTTTCGACGGCACATTCTGACTGTTACCAACCACGAGATTGTGTGATATAATATTTGTGATTAATTAACTTTGATTATTTTCCTTGATAGTATTGCCTTATGTAACCACTGTTCATGACGCGATCACTCACTTGGATTACTACGGCTTGCAATAAAGACTCGATAACACATGACGTGTTGTTGTCATTCGGCGCGCCTCCCACATGCGGCATCAGTGATATCACAGATTGTAGTGTCGATCACAATTATTTGTGCGTTGATTATTACCTTACGTGATTGCATCAATTTAGATACTGCGTCTGCCAACTGTCAGGGCAGCTTAGCTTGAGAAGCAGAGCTGTGCGGACGACGGCGAGATGTCTCGCATTTTAGAGATAGTTTACCATTCCATACAGACCTGCCTATATCGCGTATGCTACAATTTTCACTGAGAATATGTCCTCAAAGATCACATGTACGTGCAATAAGATCTTTAATGGGCGGCCCTTAACGTCCCGCCATGTACGCGGTGCATTTTTGCTGGGCGATATCTCCAGGCCTGGAAAAAATGTGGAAAACGGGATGCACCATCCCGGGAAATGGCACATGCTCGCGGGAAATTCATCTGGGATTTTCAGAGAATGACTGTATATAAGAAATTCATCGCCCTCGTTTAATTCTCTACACGTCTACAGCGCTGAATTCTTGACGAGCATTACCATGCGCGGCGGATCGAAATCTTCCACCAATAGACGGGATGTGAAAGACATTAGCGACGAGCTCATCATTTATTTGAACGGCTCCGCCATCCACCACTTTACCCCAGTAATGTTAAGAACACTTCCGATAATTATAATCGTCGAAGCGCGAACGCAAACCTTTCGTGCGCGAATGCAGCTCAATGCATGATCAAAGGAAAAGCGATTGCAGATATACCCAGTAAACAGGATGTGAGAAAGCATCGGCGGTCAAGTCACTCGCCATACTTAATTGCTGCCGGTTGATATAAGCAAGCGGCCGAATGGACGGCATGTAGGGGTTATGCACTATGGTGAGTTTCTCGCATTTCCTTTCGAGCGAAAATATCCTACGGGTGCTTTCTAGTTACAGAGAAAACACTGTTGTGGGAACTATTTCATGTGGTCGTGCGGGTATACCAGAAATATGATCTCCTAGGTTCTGTTCGACGTGCTACCATTTGCGCTAAAATGCCGCATATTCCTTGCTTAAAGTGCGATTTGGTGGTTTCACGTGGGTAGACGACGAACGTGTAATTCTAAGGGCTCATGTCGATTATGACATCACAATTGCCATGACAACCCCTACATTTCCCGCCGGATTCGCCACTGATCCACGCATACGTAATGAATCGTGTAGGTCGTCGAAAGTAACGAAAGCTACGTCATGGCAGTGTGGCGCATATAATTATACAGTCGAATGAGTAGACCTTTTCATCGCGACTGACTCTTGGCGGTCACAAACAGAGTATTTATGACGTCACTATAGGTAATGATATTTCCGCTTCGCGGGAAATGTAGATTAGCTTCCCGGGAAGTAAACATCTTTTCCAGGCCTGGATATCTCGGTAATTATGATGTAGCCGTTAGTATATTGCCGAAATCAGTTCAAAGTCGTTTTTACCGATATAGATGACTTTCAAATTCG
This sequence comes from Botrylloides violaceus, assembly GCA_030412335.1. Taxonomy (NCBI): domain Eukaryota; kingdom Metazoa; phylum Chordata; class Ascidiacea; order Stolidobranchia; family Styelidae; genus Botrylloides; species Botrylloides violaceus. Next base: position 224,556 of record JASFYC010000137.1, read on the forward strand.
GCCAATTGCTGAGCAACTTGCTGCGAAATATATAGACCCATGAAACTGTTGTACGACACAACGCCTGTGTAATAAAAGCCATCTGAGTGAGCAATGTTTTATTTCTTTGAATGAAATTTAGAATACAGGCATCAAGCTTAGAACCGAATGATAAAATTATGTGCTCTCTCGGAAACAACCGTCACTCATTTCCCTTTGTGTCTGAAATACAATAAAGGAAATTGGATAAATACGTACGGAAGAGAATTTCTAGTAGCACTAGATACCATTTTATGGTCGCGAGAGATTTTGCTAACGTTAAGGCATCCCGTTACTGAGTCGTATCAATATTTCTCTTACTTGGGATTATTTGGGTTGAGTTGGTTTGAGTGGTTGTCCCGGTCAGCTTGAGTAGGTCCATATCTGTAATGACGATGATACATGCTCAATTGACTACCTAATCACAGGGCGATGACTCAATGTGGGAGCTAGTTGACTGTGGTTTTTGTTACAGCGGAGATTGCTCGCGACGCCGCGTGTTGTTGATATTTCACTTACCTGTAGTTTTGGTTATTGCCGCAAATCTATATTAGATGTTGTTTATTGAATAGTTGTTCATCATCGAGGACATAGGTATCTATCTTAGAAACCTATTCGTGCAACTGGCCGTTCACATTCACAATCGAACTGTATATATGTTATATAGGCCTGCTTTACAGTCCTGTATTGTATTTATACCCTCAAGTCATCGTCATGGCAGTTTAAAGTCGAATTCGAGGTTCATTTATGATCGCTAGTCGAGTGGAAGTCATTCACTGTGTGCGAAATCAGGAACAATCTGCCTCAAAACCGCATATTTTTTTGGCGATAGGAGTCGTCTGGACATGGGTTTTGACATATATAGGCCCATGCCAAAATATCTTTCAAATCCTCTCCATCCAACGCCTCCAGCTATAAATTTGAACGCCTACAGCAGATACGATGACAAATGGAATCAGGCAGCACGAGTTGTAAAGGGTGGCGACGTACCTCCTGCAATGACATTTTTGCTGCAAAATCTAGCTTATTCTATTCACTAGAGCAGGGGTGGGCAACCAATCCGAGACTGAGAGACGTATTTCTTAATGTGTTACTGCAAAGAGTCATATCAATGATATCATGCTAATGGGTAGGGTACCGTCTCGCAAGTTTTTTACTCTTCGAATCTAATTTTCGTAAAATTCAAGTTCGCGAACCCCGCAATATTGTAGCACAAGTAAAAAAAAAAGGTTACGGCCAATTCATTGTAGTAGATTCGTTCTGTCTCGTAACGTTTCGTTACTAACAGACGGTGATTGCGTTTCTTACATAGCCTACTTGTACATTTTTAAAAGAAATAGGGCCTGCGGACAAGAGCCGCATTGAACCAGGCGAAGGCGAGCTGTGGGTTGGACACCCCTGCACTAGACCAACGACTGTCGAAGCATTACAACACATAGTGTAGGTTATCTCATACCTGGGATTATTCGGGTTCAATTGATTAGAATGGTTGTCATTGTTGGCTTTTTTCTGTTGGTCCATGTCGAAACTTTTTAAAATCTTCCAAGTCTTAAATCAGCGTATGCAATTTGGTTCAGCGTTTCGCAAGCCCAGCGTACAATGATCTGGGGTCGGTTGCCCACTCTCTTTTATATATAAATATTGGCGAAATCTCTTTCATCATACCTGAATAGTGCATATATGGTGTTATAGATAACTAACCTACGTTGGTTAGTTATCGATAATGTGGCGCCACTCTGCTGGGGTTTTACCGAACGCGGAACCACTTTCTTGAGCGCTAATTCTACAATGACGTTGTAAACAGAGAACCCCAAACAAAGTGGAATAGCAATGGTGAAATACACGGTAATAGGGGTGTGAGTGTAGGCCTACCATGTGCTTGTGGATCTATTTGAACACTCCTACAAGGTCAGAACAATACAGACTGTGGTGACGTCAGGTAGGAGCAGATGTCAGTTTTCCCATGCGAGAAAAGCTAATAACAAATCTTCACTGTCATGACTACTTGTAAGTTTCTGATGCAGCGAACCCTTATCAGTCCGGGGTGGTTAGTTGCAGTGACATTAACACAATAGACCTGCGGCGCTCCGTTAGTCGAGTGGATTGAATGTCTGCCTTCTGATCGAAAGGTTATGGTTCGATTCCCGACCGAGTCAAACCAAAGACTATTAAAATTGGTTAAATATTGGTTAAATCTGTGCTTGCTGGCAGTCAGTGTCGTGTCGAGTGCGTAGTCATTGAGAGAGTTGAAAATTTCCTCCGTACTTTTCCATTAACTTTACAATACTTGATATATGGTGAATCTAAATTCACTGTTGTCGTAAGGTAAACGCCTAAATCAAAAAAAAGTGGAAATGTAAACAAACAAGTCTCAGTTGTTTGCGTTTATGACAACCTCTTTCGAAATTAATAAAGGTGTTCCGGATCCACCCACCCGCTACCCTATTCCATCCGTTGGCCTATAGGCTGTACAAGCCATCCTGTCGTGTTTTTGTAATGTTCTGTCTTGGTAAGCCCATGTACGTAAACCGAGGTTAAGTGTGACGTCGACCACTCGCTAGCACATAAATTGAAACATATCTATAAGCAGGATGTTTAAAAAAGTCTCTATAGGTTTCTGATTTGACTCTGTTAGTGTAATTGAAACTGGGTGGGGATGTGTATGCCCGACTCTTGTCGGTGAAAAATGTGCATGCACTGACGTAATGTAGGCCTACAAGGTCTGTGTCCGCGACCACCGGTTTCGAAACCAGAAAATCGCAATGTACGAATCCAGAACCAAGCCGTAGACTTGTTCGTCCGCAGTGTCGAATGGAGAAATGTGAAGACTTGCTTTGTATCTCCAGCCATCTATGTCCAACTAATAGATTTAACGGCACAACAACAACTTGCATATGGGTGACTCATGGATACCGTCCGATTGCGTAATAGTTGCAACCCTTCCGTGTATAGACACATACATATTTTTAATAGGTTTGAATATAGTCTGTTACGGTTTGCTCAGAAAATGTGTCACGACTGTATTTTTAGGTAGTGAATTGAACAGGAATTTTTGACAAAGTTTTATCATTTCCTGTGTGTACACTAAATTTGCCTTTTCAGGGAATTCGTCGTGACGTTACCGAAACGAATCATAATTTCCGAACTGTAAAAATCATCGTGCCTATATTACGGGCATACCTCGAGACTTGTTTAGTCATATTTTCTTACTCGTGATAACTTATACGTTGCCTCAAATTATCTGGAAAGTCAAATTAGCATTTACGTTCTACAATCGATTGGTGTGTAAGCATGCGGGTCTCATCTTTGGCCGCTATTTATGTTGCTGTGTTAATATTCATAGGTTTGCTAACATCAGGTGAGCTTAAGTTTGTTCTAATGAAGATATAACATTCTTTGTGTTATGTCTATTTACCGAAGGCTTGTAGCGATTTCTTGCATTCTTGCATTTTTGCCTTTGGCGTCCGGTCGTATTTCAGTGGCAGGTGGCCATATAGACTGCAGCTTGACTCGATGACCTCCATATCGCTTCGTTGCAGCCTCATGAATCATTTCAATACCGAAATTTTGCTATTACAATTTATTCCATCTTCACCTGATGGAGCGTAGCTTCGAAAGCTCGCGACTATTATAATTCGCATTCAACCAAAGCTGGATGTTAAATTTATGGAGAATCTTTACGATATATGTATATTGATCGTCCGCCATCGGTTCCGCTATATTATTTAAAATTTATTTTGAAATTGTCTTTAGTTTCAGCTCAAAACTGTCCAATTGGAAAATTTACTGGCACTACCTACTCCATTATTGACATTACGCCATTTGGAGCTATCTTTAAAATAACCGTCTCAGCGACAACCGTCACAAATAATGGATGGTCTGCTGCAGTCATCCTGTCCAGGTGAATATAAAATTTTCTTATTTTGCCACGCAGTAAATTGTTGTTCGGATTTGTGGCATTGTCACCCTACTAAGGTCATTTACGCCGTGCCAATGCTTATTACGAATGTCGGTGCTTCCCGTTTATAGCCCGGAACATTTTCATCACCACAACCTCCCGCACTCTCTCGGTATTACAACCAGGAACCTCCCGATCAGAAAGCGGACACTGAAACTACTCGGCCAACTGAGCGTTCAGTACATGGTTCATGTTCAGTCCGCACGCTACGCACCAGCTACGTCGCTTGTCAGGTTACAAATCAATGACTTCGTACGTTCGCAGCCGCCTGGAAGATGATATTACAATCAACTCGTTTGCGTGCGATCATGTTATTGGAACTGACCGAAAAGTAATCACTTTCACCAATAAAGATTACAACAAAGATCTGTCCGGATTACAGCAATTCCATTTCACCTTCTCAATGGAGAGCACCACGACAAACCTATTGACTGATCGAATGGATTATACTGGTGAGAAGTTGTTGATTACGCAGAGAGGGTGATTCTCTGAGAGTCCTCCTATTTTGCTCTTGCATAAACGCCAGCCCAGCCTGACAGAAGCGACCGCTTCGTTGACTCATATATTGATTTTTCAGAGTAGTCAGTCTATTCGGAGGTTTTAGAGATAGCAAAATTGGATGGCGTGGTGCAGGGTGCCCTGTTTCATTTGGGCTACCCTACAAGAGATCTGTATAATTTTTCAGCGATCGTTACTTTCTTTGAATACCCCGTGATTGATGCATCATGTTTAATGGAACCAACCCCGGTGGAGCCTCTACCGAGTACCACAACGCAAGCAACAAGCACAACTATATCGCCTCCTACGACCACAACCCTCACACCTTCATCGACTCAAACTACATCTAAGCCTACTACCACGCAATCTACTTCTACAACAACTTTAGTGCCCGCCACACCTTGCAGCGATACGAGGCTTCCTGAAGGAGCAACAGGTATTGTTGTTAGCCTACATTCAACTTTGCATTTGTCGCCGCAAGTGGACCGCAGGCTGGAGGACTGGAGGCCTAATCATTATGTCCAATATCTAGGCCGCCGCTAAGGATTCGATCGCCCTTGGCCTATAATCGAATCCGATATTTTTGCGATTTATCGGTATCGGCAGTTATGGTCAAGTGAAAAAATTGATATCGGCCTCAATAATCAACCGTGCAACCGCTTATTATATCAGCCTAAAAAGTCGATTATCGTATCGGCTGTGAAAAATCACTACATGTCAATCTCTATCTATCCATCCGCAAAATCGTCCTTTTTGCAGAGGTCACATATGCGATCGAGAATCTGGGTTGGAATAATGGCGGCGGGTGGTCTTTCGTATTCAAATATGACACTCCTTCTGGATCGTACAATGATTGGACAATGAAAATTGTATTTTCTCATGAAGTTACCGGGATTACAGTAAGTAAACGTGTAGCCTACTTCTACGAACCAGCGTCTTAGCTATCAGCGTAAATCTTTGTTTGTTTTATTTAGCTTGTTGCGCTCGAGGGTTTTAGTCGAGCGCCCCTCGTTTTTCCGCTCTAGTCCATCGCTCGATGAGCGTACAAAGTTCTGACGTCAGAGCGCAAATAATGTTGACTTTTCCGCTCTCACTCACTCGAATTCCGCGGCTGCTTCATACCGAAGACGTTAAAATTGGTCTCCGCACACCTATCCGTTATATATGACTCAAATGCTTTGGGATAATGCGGAGAGAGATGTTTGCCCTCTATTAGCTGCTTCTTTTGAATCAATAACCACCGCTCATATCTCTTACAGCCTTGGGAAGCAGTTGCTGAAGGCCCGCACAGTGGCGGACGTGTTTGGTTCTTAAAACCGTCAACTTGGAATAAGAATGTTGGTGGTGTTTTAGCTGGCCGTGCTATGGCAGATTCAACAGGAAATTCAGCTCCTTCGGGTAAGCTAGGCTTAAATGTTACAAAAGCTCTGTCGCTCTAGGCAAAGATATATCTATATAGAACGGGTAAACGCGGAAGGAGGGAAGCATCGAATTGCGAATGCCAAATCAGGCTCTAAATGTCCAGTTTGTCGACATTGACTTGGAAAATATTTAGTTCTTAACGTTAATTCCAGTCTTTTTCAAACCAGCGACAATCTTATTGTACAACAACGGAGTGGTGCCTGATACTTCTGCATCGAATGGCGGTGACGGTTGTGTCGTCGGATCGACCAGTAGTCCATACACAACGTCTACATCGCCAACCGTCACTGTTTTAAGCACAACGTCATCAAAAATTTCACCTAATGGCGTTACAGGATCTCTTCCCAGTGTAGCGAGTCAGACTGACATCGATTTTACGCCTTCGCCTGACGTGAACAGTAAGAAAGACAACTCTTCATTCGTTCATCATGGAGGCTTACGTTTTAATTACTTTTAGACGACAATCCGTACGACTACAACGAACTATTGCATTTGTCTCTGTTGTTTTACGAAGCACAAAGGTCTGGCAAACTGCCTGCAAGCAATCGTATACCATGGCGTGGCGATTCTGGATTGCGCGATGGGTGTGTTGGCGCAACGTGCTATGTCGATCTAGTTGGTGGATGGTATGACGGTAAGGGAAAGATCTTATTGGCATACTATGCATGATCTTTTGTTCTCCAGAATTGTAGAAATTCGATCTCCTTTATGCAGACAGGTGTAGGGTTTGTGGAGAATTTTGAATTTTTGGATTTTTAAACGTCAATTTTAATCAATTTGCAGAAGTAATAGTTTTTCAAAATTTGTTTCTAGCTGGCGATTACGTCAAGTTTGGTTTTCCAATGGCATGGACGGCAACTGTCCTAGCATGGGGAATGTTGGAGTTTCAAGATGCATACGTGGATGCTAACGAATGGGAAAATGCCCTTGATAATATCAAATGGGCGACAGATTACTTCGTCAAAGCTCACGTATCTCCCAATGAACTCTATTTTCAGGCAAGTCTCTATAGAGAATGAAATTGCGTTGGATTTATGGCGTTTTCAACTACTTAGGTCATGTATCCCACGTCAATGCATAATAGCCTAACGTATAACCTGTATTCACCTCGGGCCACCCCTTGTAAACAGGACTTTCCATTATTATCAAGTTATCAATTATATCAACATGTCAGTGGTATGCCTATCGCTCTGTAGGCCGAGAGGTGTAACTGTCCGGATTCTGATCGGGAGGTGCTTCAATTCCCGGCCGAGTCTAATCAAAAACTTTAAATTGGCATCCGTCCCTTCTCGGCTTGACAATCAGTATTGAGGAAGTGCGGATGACTGAGGATGTGACAATGAATCGGGATATCAACAGGAAGTATCGACACGTATACTAAGCATTGACCTGGCGTACATGACCGTAAGCGCCGTAAACCCATACAAACAACAGTGGTAGTACTTCAGACGTTACGACTGTAGGTTAATATGTGACTGAACGTGTGAGGACATTTTCGTTACTTACAGGTCGGAGATCCTCATTCTGACCACGCAAGTTGGGGTCACCCAGAAACGATGACTATGGACAGACCAATCTACAAAATTGATTCAAACCACCCAGGAACAGAAGTTGCTGCGGAAACTGCTGCTGCTCTGGCTGCTGCATCAATCATATTTACAAGCGTTGATTCCAGTTACGCCACAAATCTGTTGAACCATGCTATTCAATTGTATAGTTTTGCTGACAACTACAGGTGGGTGGCTCGCCTAGAGTCAGTTTATTGGGTGACTGCATTTTACTAAACCACTGATGATTTGGCCGCAGTTGGTACATCTGACGCCCTTCCAGCCGTAACCCTTCTCATTCCATTTAGAAAGGCATGTCTAAAGAGGCTGCTCGGAATTTCATAAGTGCCTTCTGCCGCAACCTTTCACGTTTTCACATGGTCTTGGTTTGGCTTTTATGGTCTGAACGGCGACATGAGGTATAAACTGGTATCGTGAGAGCCATGCTTCACGATACGTCCATATCAGTTGCACGACTAAGAATTCCAATCTGGCTTGTTGTTGCCCAGGGATTGCATGCAACAGTCTCTATCTACATTTTATTCTATCTGTGAATTCTTAGAGGCAACTATCATGAGTCAGTACCTGATTCAAAAGTGTCAGAGTTTTACAAATCGTGGAGCGGATACAACGATGAGTTGATGTGGGGAGCGATGTGGCTTTACAAAGCAACCAACAACGTTGACTATTTGAATATAGCTATTCAACTTGCAAACTCTGTCGGTACCAGTGAATTTTCATGGGATCTCAAAGGACCAGGGGCACTGGTTAGTAAGCATTTCAAATAAATTCATGTATCTGATAAAAAGATAGATATAGAGTGCCACCACCGCTTGAATAATGGTATAAAACTATGTCAAGAAACCCCCACTGACATGAGCGTTATTGGGAAAATGTAATATCTTAATCGTAGCTGAAGGCGGGCGATCACTTCGATGTAGTACCGCCACATGCCAAATTTAGAGGCAACTTATTAGTTCACAAGGCTTTCGGAGTTCCGTTGCATTACGTGAATGTCCAATTTAAACTGCATTGTTTTCTTTCTATCAAGGTCTTACTCAGCCAAGAAAGAAGCATCTACAAAGCTAGTCTGTTTGCAGCCATTGACAACGTCAGAAGAAAAGCAACAACTCCTGCTGGTCTGACATATTTCTCGCAATGGGGAACGAACAGATACACAGGTGAGATATCCGAGGTTTAATTCCAAACCAAGTCAAACCAAATCTATGATTGGCATTCAGTATCGGGGGAGAGCAGATTATAGTGATAGTGATCCGGTCTATTAACCGGAAATGTCGAGATCGCGTAGCCTATACGCAGTGACACGGCATACATGGCATACCTGTTTTTTGTGTGCAATAGGAATAGTTTCTCGCATTGATTTTCTTTCCTCTTCGATTGCTGAATAAATATACACTCATAGTTACATACATGACCTAAGCAGTGGAAAATCTAATGCAACAACGACAACATCTCTATACAGCTAATTACGCGTTGATTTCTCTGATGGCTGCCAAAATGGAGGGTGTGACAAGCTCAACAGGCCAAGTATATCACGACTATGCCAAAGAACAACTAAGTTTTATGTTGGGATCGGGAGATGGAGACCGCAGTTACGTGGTGGGGTTTGGAAACAATCCGCCACAGAGACCTCACCATAGATCAAGGTAAGCCTTTGAAGCAGAAGCGAACTGCCTGTCTTGCCTTTAAAATTTATTGCTTGGCTTTTAACAGTTGTCTGCCGATCATAGGCGTACACGTATCTGAACTGTAGGACCTATATACCATTGCAAACTTTCGGGAAAAAACTATGTAAAAGTTGGGCGCGTTTTGTCCGTATTCAAACCATCTGGTCGCACGCACAACGTCCGTCCCTACATCCCTGTAAAATCTTCAGTAATAAAAAATTTGATTCCTGCACAGACAGACCGCATGACCTACTACTAAAGTAGGCCATGGACAGACACACACACACATAAAAACAGGCTCTTTTATTTATATAGATTTGAAAATATAGGCTATCTTGTGAGAGGCCTTGCTTTCAATTTACACAACCCGCTGGCCTGTGTACCTCAATCTGAGCAGACATTTTATCTTCCGTGGGCCTATTTTTACTACAGTAGGGTAAGATCTGCTTCAGCTGCAACTGTCCTGCAGAGGTAGCCTACATATAATTGTGGGCTCAGGCAAGCTTATATTCTGTCGTTACGAACGAGAACGTTTTGAAGCTCCTGCCGATTGTGGAATGAAGACTCTTCAAGTCAAGTCTGTGACTCACAAGATCGTGATGCAAGTGGGCCAAATCCACTGATTCTTTACGGAGCTTTGGTCGGAGGTCCAGGACAAGATGGTTCATATTCCGATGTCAGATCTGACTACGTGAAGAATGAGGTGGCTGTAGACTATAACGCCGGCTTTCAATCTGCCGTGGCAGGTAAGAAAAGAGGGTATTTAAATAAACTAGGGAAAGCTGGCGCCCCAGTAGGCCTACGTGTATAGCCTACGTACATAAAATGGACAAATGTCTCATTTGATGTACCTTTTTGCAGGTCTCAAGTACTTTCAATTGTAGAAATGAGACGAAGACTCTTTGACGACGATTGCATCTATAACAGAGTGTTGCATGAACTGAACCCTGGTCCCCGGAGCAGAATTTCAATCTTTAGCCAGTCCCAAACCCGCTGTGGAACCCTCCATCTCTCAACAACCCATTAAAATTGCGCGATTTTGATTTTCGATATTATTTACTGACGAGCTTCGCTTAGTATTAAGCGAACTTATACAAATATTCATCTTTATTTATTCATATTACCGGTAGGCTATATATTTTATCTAGTAGTGAATTTTAATGAATTCTAGCCCAGCAAACACATGACGTATTGGGGACGTCCCGCATTCGATATTCGGACCTCTCGCGACCGTCAGCCAAAGCGTCCCCGCGACGTCATTCTGTCGACAAATCCCGATAATCGTCGGACAGTGCAGACGATGCAACTCTTCTTTGTCTTCGTACGGATCGGGCATTATGTCTCCAAGATAGTCGAACGCAAGACTGGTGGAACCAATAGGCCGATTTATTTG
>JASFYC010000138.1:0-77008 GCA_030412335.1 Botrylloides violaceus
CCATTTGCCCTTGAGAAGCGTCGGTGAGCGGACGCAACTCTTGAAGGAGTTGCCTCGTAGATATCGTCGGGGTTTAGTAGGGACTTGGGGCGTACAGCTAGGACTTCTAAATAGCTCTTCATTTTATTAATATTTGGTTGTTGTTTTTAGTCGACAGACAAATGTTTTTGATACTTCTTAATTGAATGATATTTGAACACTGTAACCACGGTGCTGGTACTAATTTCGTATCATTGGGAATCGGTCTTGTGTTAGACGCGCGGCGTTTAAAGGCAGATTTCCGGGAATCGAACATCTTTAGACAAGATAGCAGAGAGCTTTCCGTCGTGCAGCTGTAGATCTCGCCACGTACTCCACATCATCAAAAACATTGTCGCCCAGATATCTGTACATTTATCATGGCTGAAGGTGGCGTGCCTCAAGTTTCCACGGCTGATGCTCAGGACCCTACTGATCACGTAGACGACGCAATACGTCGATGCCAAATTGCCTTTGAGAGTGCAGATCGGAAACTCTCGGACAGCATTGCTGCAGGGGCTTCGTCCCAGATAGTGATTCGGGCCAAAGACGAATTCGATAGAATTGCTCAAGCGATTCGCGACGAGTTGGACGAACTCAATGAACAGTATACTGCTGAATCCGGAAGCGACAAAGCAAAAAACACTCAAGAACTTGTAAAAACCGAAACATTCCTCGGAAGATGTAGACGTCGCAAACGTCTGACAGATCGGGAATACAAAAAATATATGACTGACCATGTCAGTCTTCCCCATGAAGGCGGCAGTCAATATACGCCGGGGAAAGCGCTGTCTCAAAAGTCAGGCTCGAGAGCTTCTTCCTCTGTTTCACGAGCGCAACTGCAAATTGAACGTTTAGAAGCCCAAGCTGAAGAAGAAGAAGCGCAAATAGAATTGAAAATTCACCGTGCTAGGACAAGGAGACAAATTGCCGAGTTAAAAGCATCTTCAGAAAGCTCTCGAGGTTCTGTGATATCTCTAGAAGATAGTCATAACGTGCGAAGAGAAGCATTGACGCTTAATAACGTGAGTACCGTTCCAGTAACTGGTGATCCTATAACGTCAACTGCTCTTGCTCCAGTGAGCAGGCAGCCAGAAATTAACCTCTATGATAGGACTGCTCGACCAACCGTGAGAACAGCAGCTCCTGATAGTCGTGGGAAATTAGGACATTGCTCGGTATCTCTCCAAAGTGATAGTGTGCGTGATGCCCTAAAATTGCAAATGAGTAAACTGGAAACTTTTACTGGAGATCCTTTTCGTTTCCGCTTTTTTAAGAGGGAATGCGAGAAATTGTTTGAAGGTACTGCATTGGATGAGCAATCTAAGGTTCACCAGCTTATTGGTTCCTGCTCTCCCAGCATACAAAAAATCCTTCGCCAGTGTGAGTCAACCGGCGCAGGTGGTTTGGCGGAGGCATGGAAAATACTTCACCGAAGATACGGGACAGAAACAGCAGTATTGCGTGCCACTTATGCCATGCTGGGTAATGGTCCGAATATTGACACAACTGATGCTGATCAGTTGGAAGAGATTGCTTCTGAACTGCTGGAAGCCGCAAATGCTCTCGAAGGCACAACGGCCATGTACGAGTTGAATAGCCGGCATATAGTGAAAGAGCTCTCGGTCCGTTTCCCCCGGCCATTTCTCAGCCAATATTCTTCAAGAGCCAGTCGTGATGTGGTGGACTCAGAACTAAAATTCAATTTTCGAAAATTCTGCCAGTTTGTGTGGGAAAAGTCTATAGAGGCCAGAGACGGCGTGGATGGAATTCTTCGCCAGTATGACACACAAAAGTCCGGACATCACAACTCTAGAAAACGAGACAATGGGGCTTCAAAAGGCCGGAAAGATACTTCTACCGATGCAAGTAAATCATCCATCCAGTCATGCCCTTGCTGTGAAGAAGCACATGGGTTGTACAGGTGCCAAGAGTTTAAAGATAAAGACCCTAGTCAGATGAAGAATTTCCTCAAGAAGAAGAAGTTGTGCTTCAATTGCTTCAGTCCGAGTCACGATAATGCGAAATGTCCATCGAAGTTTCGCTGTCAGGCGGATGGATGCAACAGGAAGCATAACACGCTGATTCATGATACTTACGAAACTGCAGGTACGCCATTGGAAAACAAATCTAGAGGTAACCCTATTGAGTCTAAGCAAATGAATGTTGTGAATGGGGCCGGCGCGCCTGTACGTTGTCAGGGGGTGCCGGTTCTAGTGCGACACGCTGAGTCGAGTACAATGGTCTCGACTTATGCATATTTAGATGAAGGGGCCAACAAGAGTTTGTGCTCTAGAAAATTAATGATAAGCTGGGTGTAAGTGGCCCAGCGATTAGTAAAAAGATTTATGGATTTAATGGTTTGGCAGATCTGACCGGTTGCAGTGTTGATCTTACCGTCCAGGGGATTAATCTACCTGATAGTTACATGGTGAAAGATGTTTTCGCGGTAGCCAAGCTTCCGGATGTAAAGCACCATGTGCTCAGTAATGATACCGCCAGACATTATGCCAACCTCCATGATATTGACTTGACTACCTTGGAAGGAAATGACGTTGATATTTTCATTGGTGCTGATGTTTTGGGTCAGCACCCTCCCACTGATATGAGACCTAGTCCCTCCCCCGGTGTGCCTGGTGCCAGACTCACTCCCTTTGGGTGGGTGGTGCTTGGCATGGACGCTAGGATGAACACTGCAGGCAACCAGCAATTAGTGATTACCTCTGCTTGTTCTAATTTCATTTCTGATGTGAGTTTATGTGATTCCTGTCATGCCGATTTTCCGGACGCGAATACCGATCCATTCCGTACTGAGCCGTCCGTGGACGACAAAACAGCCCTTCGTATAATGGAGAGCTCTGTTTGTAAAGTGAATGGTCGCTTCCAAGTTGAAATGCCCTGGATTGATAAAACAGTCCCCTTTCCTGATAACCGACAAGCTGTCTTGAACAGATTGCTCGGGATGAGAAAGCGCTTTCGTAGGGACCCTGAATTGTTTGGGAAGTATTGTGATAAAATTCGTGAGTATGTTTCTAATGGTTATGCCAAGATAATCACGGTTGACTCATTCCCTAAAACAGACCGGTCATTCTATATCGCGCACTTCTCTACTGGTGTTAAATTTCGCGTGGTTTTCGACCTTGCTAAGCCCTTCGAGGGCGTCTCAGTGAACAACCAGCTGTTATCTGGCCCTGATGACGTCACGGCTTTGGTGGGAGTGTTAACCCGTTTCAGACAAGAACCCGTCGCCTTTGCTTGTGATATCTCACAGATGTTCCATAGAATTTTGACCTATCCTAGGGATTCAGATTCGTTACGATTTTTCTGGTTTGAGAATGACAGTTTGGATGGTGGTGTGGTTGAGATGGCCATGTTGGTTCACCCCTTTGGCGCTCGTTCTTCCGGGTCGATTGCGCAGTTTTGCCTGCGTAAGACCGCCTCTGACAATGTTACTAATGCAGACCCAGATACTGTCTCTTGTGTGAACCGCTCGATGTACGTTGACGATTGCTTGCACAGCTGCCCGACTGTCGACAAGGCTCGATCTGTGATTTCCCAGCTGCGGACCTTGCTCTCGGAGAGTGGCTTTCGGCTTGCAAAGTTCGTTAGCAATCGTCCTGAGGCACTACAAGGCGTACCTGCTGCTGATTGTTCCCCTCTGGCACGTGATTTTGATTTGAATAAGGAGATGGTTGAACGTGTGCTTGGTGTGACCTGGGACGTTGCTAGGGATCGCCTACAAGTCCGTACCCGGATTAAGTCCAAGCCTGCTACCCTGCGGGGCATACTCAGCATGGTGTCACAAGCTTGGGACCCTTTAGGGCTCATTCAGCCGTATCTGTTGCCTGCGAGATTGCTGATACAAGAACTCTCACGCTTAGAGATGCCTTGGGATAAGCCTCTCACGGGAGATTTGCTCAAACGATGGGAAAAGGTGGCTGGCTGCGCTGCCCAGTTTAGATAATATTCCCATTCCCCGTTGTTACAAGCCCGAGAACTTCCATCCGGTTGATTACCAGTTGCATGTGTTTGGTGATTCGAGCTCCATTGCTTATGGTGCGTGTGTATATCTCAGAATGTGTGATGCGGATGGTGTTGTGGTCTGTACTTTATTGTGTGGCGTTTCCAGGGTAGTCCCGAAGAAGCGTCCCACCATCCCTAAATTGGAGCTGACGGCAGCTACCTGTGCTGTTAAGTTGGCCTCTGAAGTTAGGCGCGATCTGGAGTTCCCTCTTGACGGAGTGTATTACTGGACAGATTCGCTCTCCGTGCTTGGTTATATACGGAACACCTCGACTAGGTTTAAGACCTTTGTGCACAATAGACTCGCGATCATTCATGCGTTGACTGAGGTATCTGCTTGGAGGCATTGTCCTACTGAAATCAACGTGGCAGATATCGCAAGTCGAGGCCTGATGCCCGACCAGTGGGAAACTGCCACGACTTGGATCAGTGGCCCTAATTTCCTCAAGTTGCCCGAGCAAAAATGGCCTTCGGTTGTAGTACCGGAAACCCCCGTTATCCGGCTGTCCAGTCTGCTAGCTTGTTGGTCGCCCTTGTATCCTGTCCTGATAATGCTTCGCCCATACGAGACCTGCTACGTAAATTTTCATCCCTTGATAAGTTGGTGCGGTCTGTGGCGTGGATGATACGTTTCCGTTTGTATTTGCGTTGGCGTGCTTGTGGTTCGTTGACCCCTCTGTGTGAAGCCCCTGTCACAGGGCAGTTGAGTGTTAATGAGCTTCAGCAAGCTACTGCTGAAATTGTCCGTTTGGTACAATTCGAATCTTTCCCTGATGTTATGACTGCTGTGAGTGACGGCACGGCGCCGTACTTTCCGGAATGTAAGAAGTTGAAGTCCCGTTGTGGTAAGGCTATTCGAAAGCTTAGCCCCAGTTTGCGTAGTGGTGCGCTTGTGGTGGGTGGACGCTTGCGATATGCGAGGCTGCCTTTGGTCAGTAGACAACCCTTTATCTTACCAGCTGATCACCACGTGACTCGTTTGATTGTAGAGAAATACCACCGTCTGGAAGGTCACTTAGGTACACTACACGTACTTGCGTGTGTTCGCAAACAGTTTTGGATTCTACAAGGTCAATCCGTCGTTCGCCGGATTCTGCGGAAGTGTATGTTGTGTCAGCGTCGTTCTGCGCCGATGGGAGAGGAATTCATGGCGGATTTGCCCGCGTGCCGGGTCAACCGTAGTGAAAATGCTTTCTCTCATTGCTCAGTTGATTATTTTGGTCCTCTCGTTACCAAACGTGCACGGACTGAGTTGAAACGTTACGGCTGTATATTTACGTGCATGGCTACCCGGGCCGTGCATTTGGAAGTTGTTAATTCATTGGAATCCCGTGGGTTTTTACAGGCCTTCTTTCGTTTTTCGGATATTAGAGGGCGGCCCACTTGCATGTATTCCGATAACGGTACCACGATGGTTGGCGCTCAGCGGGAGCTTGGGGCAGTTGTTAGTTCACTTGGCAAATCTGTCTCCGGTCCCCTCGCCGACGCCGCTATACAGTGGTGTTACACCCCTCCCCTGACCCCGCACTGCAATGCGGTCTCGGAGAGGCTGATTAAGGACGTTAAACGGATTTTACTTGCGATGTCTGACGGTAAACCCTTGCGTGATGATGAGTTGCCTAGTCTGTTCACTGGTATCACTAGGATTATGAATGACAGGCCCCTAACACCGCTGAGTGATGACCCTTCTGATTTCGAGTGCCTCACTCCTAACTCCTTCTTATTGGGCCGCCTTGACCCGTCATTGCCAGTCACTCAGTTCTATAAAGCTGATGAATTTGAAAGCGGTTGGCGCTACGTCCAGCGTCACTTGGATAATTTTTGGAAACGTTGGGTGCATGAGTACTTGCCTATGCTGCAGGGTCGCGCGATATGGAATGACAGGTCTGATAATCTCGTTCTTGGCGATCTCGTGTTAATGTGCGATGACAATTTGCCCCGTGGTAAATGGCCAAAGGCCATTGTTACAGAGGTATACCCGGATGATCAAGGCTTAGTACGACACGTTAAGGTCCGGTCCGCCGCTGGCGAGTACAAGCGAGACGTGCGGAAGCTCTGCCGTCTCGAGCTGGGCTAGTGATCGTGCTACCTGTGGGTCCCTCATATGCCTTTATTTTTTTGGCCTGGTTAAACTCTTCTCTGGACCCTTTGTGTGTATTTTGTCACATTTCCTTTGCATGCTGATGTTTGCATTCTGTTTTTGTACACGGTCTCTGTAATGCTTCAACCTGTTTTTCTTGGTTTCCCATGATTCCAGAGCAGTAACAATACCCGCATGCAATAGGTTTGTTGTGCATTTTTTAGCAATTGCTTCAATTTTTTCGCATCGTCATGCATTGTCGCTGTGCAACTGTTTTATCCTTTGGCATTTTCATTGTTGTGGCCTCAGGAGTCCCCCGTTTTTTTGCTATGACTTGTGCCGTAATTTTTTTTATGTACACAGTCTGCGTAACAATTTTTCTTTCCTCACGCTTTTTGTGTGGGTCGCTTAGTGGTGTACGCCTCGTCCCCCCACATTATGTGCTGCCTCCTCTTGTCAGCGTTACATCCTCCACGGTTTGAATCAATTCCCTTCGGAAATTGATTCGGGGCCGGGATGTGTCGGATGGTGAGGATAGTAGCGCCTGGCGGCGGATTTCTTACTAGCATACGAACCGCTAGTGGGCGTCAACCTCCATGCTTGGCTGTAGCTCTTTTTCTTATCTCACCATGTGCTTCCCATTTGCCCTTGAGAAGCGTCGGTGAGCGGACGCAACTCTTGAAGGAGTTGCCTCGTAGATATCGTCGGGGTTTAGTAGGGACTTGGGGCGTACAGCTAGGACTTCTTAAATAGCTCTTCATTTTATTAATATTTGGTTGTTGTTTTTAGTCGACAGACAAATGTTTTTGATACTTCTCAATTGAATGATATTTGAACACTGTAACCACGGTGCTGGTACTAATTTCGTATCATTGGGAATCGGTCTTGTGTTAGACGCGCGGCGTTTAAAGGCAGATTTCCGGGAATCGAACATCTTTAGACAAGATAGCAGAGAGCTTTCCGTCGTGCAGCTGTAGATCTCGCCACGTACTCCACATCATCAAAAACATTGTCGCCCAGATATCTGTACATTTATCATGGCTGAAGGTGGCGTGCCTCAAGTTTCCACGGCTGATGCTCAGGACCCTACTGATCACGTAGACGACGCAATACGTCGATGCCAAATTGCCTTTGAGAGTGCAGATCGGAAACTCTCGGACAGCATTGCTGCAGGGGCTTCGTCCCAGATAGTGATTCGGGCCAAAGACGAATTCGATAGAATTGCTCAAGCGATTCGCGACGAGTTGGACGAACTCAATGAACAGTATACTGCTGAATCCGGAAGCGACAAAGCAAAAAACACTCAAGAACTTGTAAAAACCGAAACATTCCTCGGAAGATGTAGACGTCGCAAACGTCTGACAGATCGGGAATACAAAAAATATATGACTGACCATGTCAGTCTTCCCCATGAAGGCGGCAGTCAATATACGCCGGGGAAAGCGCTGTCTCAAAAGTCAGGCTCGAGAGCTTCTTCCTCTGTTTCACGAGCGCAACTGCAAATTGAACGTTTAGAAGCCCAAGCTGAAGAAGAAGAAGCGCAAATAGAATTGAAAATTCACCGTGCTAGGACAAGGAGACAAATTGCCGAGTTAAAAGCATCTTCAGAAAGCTCTCGAGGTTCTGTGATATCTCTAGAAGATAGTCATAACGTGCGAAGAGAAGCATTGACGCTTAATAACGTGAGTACCGTTCCAGTAACTGGTGATCCTATAACGTCAACTGCTCTTGCTCCAGTGAGCAGGCAGCCAGAAATTAACCTCTATGATAGGACTGCTCGACCAACCGTGAGAACAGCAGCTCCTGATAGTCGTGGGAAATTAGGACATTGCTCGGTATCTCTCCAAAGTGATAGTGTGCGTGATGCCCTAAAATTGCAAATGAGTAAACTGGAAACTTTTACTGGAGATCCTTTTCGTTTCCGCTTTTTTAAGAGGGAATGCGAGAAATTGTTTGAAGGTACTGCATTGGATGAGCAATCTAAGGTTCACCAGCTTATTGGTTCCTGCTCTCCCAGCATACAAAAAATCCTTCGCCAGTGTGAGTCAACCGGCGCAGGTGGTTTGGCGGAGGCATGGAAAATACTTCACCGAAGATACGGGACAGAAACAGCAGTATTGCGTGCCACTTATGCCATGCTGGGTAATGGTCCGAATATTGACACAACTGATGCTGATCAGTTGGAAGAGATTGCTTCTGAACTGCTGGAAGCCGCAAATGCTCTCGAAGGCACAACGGCCATGTACGAGTTGAATAGCCGGCATATAGTGAAAGAGCTCTCGGTCCGTTTCCCCCGGCCATTTCTCAGCCAATATTCTTCAAGAGCCAGTCGTGATGTGGTGGACTCAGAACTAAAATTCAATTTTCGAAAAGTCTGCCAGTTTGTTTGGGAAAAGTCTATAGAGGCCAGAGACGGCGTGGATGGAATTCTTCGCCAGTATGACACACAAAAGTCCGGACATCACAACTCTAGAAAACGAGACAATGGGGCTTCAAAAGGCCGGAAAGATACTTCTACCGATGCAAGTAAATCATCCAACCAGTCATGCCCTTGCTGTGAAGAAGCACACGGGTTGTACAGGTGCCAAGAGTTTAAAGATAAAGACCCTAGTCAGATGAAGAATTTCCTCAAGAAGAAGAAGTTGTGCTTCAATTGCTTCAGTCCGAGTCACGATAATGCGAAATGTCCATCGAAGTTTCGATGTCAGGCGGATGGATGCAACAGGAAGCATAACACGCTGATTCATGATACTTACGAAACTGCAAGTACGCCATTGGAAAACAAATCTAGAGGTAACCCTATTGAGTCTAAGCAAATGAATGTTGTGAATGGGGCCGGCGCGCCTGTACGTTGTCAGGTGGTGCCGGTTCTAGTGCGACACGCTGAGTCGAGTACAATGGTCTCGACTTATGCATATTTAGATGAAGGGGCCAACAAGAGTTTGTGCTCTAGAAAATTAATTGATAAACTGGGTGTAAGTGGCCCAGCGGTTAGTAAAAAGATTTATGGATTTAATGGTTTGGCAGATCTGACCGGTTGCAGTGTTGATCTTACCGTCCAGGGGATTAACCTACCTGATAGTTACATGGTGAAAGATGTTTTCGCGGTAGCCAAGCTGCCGGATGTAAAGCACCATGTGCTCAGTAATGATACCGCCAGACATTATGCCAACCTCCATGATATTGACTTGACTACCTTGGAAGGAAATGACGTTGATATTTTCATTGGTGCTGATGTTTTAGGTCAGCACCCTCCCACTGATATGAGACCTAGTCCCTCTCCCGGTGTGCCTGGTGCCAGACTCACTCCCTTTGGGTGGGTGGTGCTTGGCATGGACGCTAGGATGAACACTGCAGGCAACCAGCAATTAGTGATTACCTCTGCTTGTTCTAATTTCATTTCTGATGTGAGTTTATGTGATTCCTGTCATGCCGATTTTCCGGACGCGAATACCGATCCATTCCGTACTGAGCCGTCCGTGGACGACAAAACAGCCCTTCGTATAATGGAGAGCTCTGTTTGTAAAGTGAATGGTCGCTTCCAAGTTGAAATGCCCTGGATTGATAAAACAGTCCCCTTTCCTGATAACCGACAAGCTGTCTTGAACAGATTGCTCGGGATGAGAAAGCGCTTTCGTAGGGACCCTGAATTGTTTGGGAAGTATTGTGATAAAATTCGTGAGTATGTTTCTAATGGTTATGCCAAGATAATCACGGTTGACTCATTCCCTAAAACAGACCGGTCATTCTATATCGCGCACTTCTCTACTGGTGTTAAATTTCGCGTGGTTTTCGACCTTGCTAAGCCCTTCGAGGGCGTCTCAGTGAACAACCAGCTGTTATCTGGCCCTGATGACGTCACGGCTTTGGTGGGAGTGTTAACCCGTTTCAGACAAGAACCCGTCGCCTTTGCTTGTGATATCTCACAGATGTTCCATAGAATTTTGACCTATCCTAGGGATTCAGATTCGTTACGATTTTTCTGGTTTGAGAATGACAGTTTGGATGGTGGTGTGGTTGAGATGGCCATGTTGGTTCACCCCTTTGGCGCTCGTTCTTCCGGGTCGATTGCGCAGTTTTGCCTGCGTAAGACCGCCTCTGACAATGTTACTAATGCAGACCCAGATACTGTCTCTTGTGTGAACCGCTCGATGTACGTTGACGATTGCTTGCACAGCTGCCCGACTGTCGACAAGGCTCGATCTGTGATTTCCCAGCTGCGGACCTTGCTCTCGGAGAGTGGCTTTCGGCTTGCAAAGTTCGTTAGCAATCGTCCTGAGGCACTACAAGGCGTACCTGCTGCTGATTGTTCCCCTCTGGCACGTGATTTTGATTTGAATAAGGAGATGGTTGAACGTGTGCTTGGTGTGACCTGGGACGTTGCTAGGGATCGCCTACAAGTCCGTACCCGGATTAAGTCCAAGCCTGCTACCCTGCGGGGCATACTCAGCATGGTGTCACAAGCTTGGGACCCTTTAGGGCTCATTCAACCGTATCTGTTGCCTGCGAGATTGCTGATACAAGAACTCTCACGCTTGGAGATGCCTTGGGATAAGCCTCTCACGGGAGATTTGCTCAAACGATGGGAAAAGTGGCTGGCTGCGCTGCCCAGTTTAGATAATATTCCCATTCCCCGTTGTTACAAGCCCGAGAACTTCCATCCGGTTGATTACCAGTTGCATGTGTTTGGTGATTCGAGCTCCATTGCTTATGGTGCGTGTGTATATCTCAGAATGTGTGATGCGGATGGTGTTGTGGTCTGTACTTTGGTGCGTGGCGTTTCCAGGGTAGTCCCGAAGAAGCGTCCCACCATCCCTAAATTGGAGCTGACGGCAGCTACCTGTGCTGTTAAGTTGGCCTCTGAAGTTAGGCGCGATCTGAAGTTCCCTCTTGACGGAGTGTATTACTGGACAGATTCGCTCTCCGTGCTTGGTTATATACGGAACACCTCGACTAGGTTTAAGACTTTTGTGCACAATAGACTCGCGATCATTCATGCGTTGACTGAGGTATCTGCTTGGAGGCATTGTCCTACTGAAATCAACGTTGCAGATATCGCAAGTCGAGGCCTGATGCCCGACCAGTGGGAAACTGCCACGACTTGGATCAGTGGCCCTGATTTCCTCAAGTTGCCCGAGCAAAAATGGCCTTCGGTTGTAGTACCGGAAACCCCCGTTGATCCGGCTGTCCAGTCTGCTAGCTTGTTGGTCGCCCTTGTATCCTGTACTGATAATGCTTCGCCCATACGAGACCTGCTACGTAAATTTTCATCCTTTGATAAGTTAGTG
Organism: Botrylloides violaceus; assembly: GCA_030412335.1. Classification (NCBI taxonomy): domain Eukaryota; kingdom Metazoa; phylum Chordata; class Ascidiacea; order Stolidobranchia; family Styelidae; genus Botrylloides; species Botrylloides violaceus. The sequence continues at coordinate 11,410 of JASFYC010000138.1, forward strand.
CGGTCTGTGGCGTGGATGATACGTTTCCGTTTGTATTTGCGTTGGCGTGCTTGTGGTTCGTTGACCCCTCTGTGTGAAGCCCCTGTCACAGGGCAGTTGAGTGTTAATGAGCTTCAGCAAGCTACTGCTGAAATTGTCCGCTTGGTACAATTTGAATCTTTCCCTGATGTTATGACTGCTGTGAGTGACGGCACGGCGCCGTACTTTCCGGAATGTAAGAAGTTGAAGTCCCGTTGTGGTAAGGCTATTCGAAAGCTTAGCCCCAGTTTGCGTAGTGGTGCGCTTGTGGTGGGTGGACGTTTGCGATATGCGAGGCTGCCTTTGGTCAGTAGACAACCCTTTATCTTACCAGCTGATCACCACGTGACTCGATTGATTGTAGAGAAATACCACCGTCTGGAAGGTCTCTTAGGTACACTACACGTACTTGCGTGTGTTCGCAAACAGTTTTGGATTCTACAAGGTCAATCCGTCGTTCGCCGGATTCTGCGGAAGTGTATGTTGTGTCAGCGTCGTTCTGCGCCGATGGGAGAGGAATTCATGGCGGATTTGCCCGCGTGCCGGGTCAACCGTAGTGAAAATGCTTTCTCTCATTGCTCAGTTGATTATTTTGGTCCTCTCGTTACCAAACGTGCACGGACTGAGTTGAAACGTTACGGCTGTATATTTACGTGCATGGCTACCCGGGCCGTGCATTTGGAAGTTGTTAATTCATTGGAATCCCGTGGGTTTTTACAGGCCTTCTTTCGTTTTTCGGATATTAGAGGGCGGCCCACTTGCATGTATTCCGATAACGGTACCACGATGGTTGGCGCTCAGCGGGAGCTTGGGGCAGTTGTTAGTTCACTTGGCAAATCTGTCTCCGGTCCCCTCGCCGACGCCGCTATACAGTGGTGTTACACCCCTCCCCTGGCCCCGCACTGCAACGCGGTCTCGGAGAGGCTGATTAAGGACGTTAAACGGATTTTACTTGCGATGTCCGACGGTAAACCCTTGCGTGATGATGAGTTGCCTAGTCTGTTCACTGGTATCACTAGGATTATGAATGACAGGCCCCTAACACCGCTGAGTGATGACCCTTCTGATTTCGAGTGCCTCACTCCTAACTCCTTCTTATTGGGCCGCCTTGACCCGTCATTGCCAGTCACTCAGTTCTATAAAGCTGATGAATTTGAAAGCGGTTGGCGCTACGTCCAGCGTCACTTGGATAATTTTTGGAAACGTTGGGTGCATGAGTACTTGCCTATGCTGCAGGGTCGCGCGATATGGAATGACAGGTCTGATAATCTCGTTCTTGGCGATCTCGTGTTAATGTGCGATGACAATTTGCCCCGTGGTAAATGGCCAAAGGCCATTGTTACAGAGGTATACCCGGATGATCAAGGCTTAGTACGACACGTTAAGGTCCGGTCCGCCGCTGGCGAGTACAAGCGAGACGTGCGGAAGCTCTGCCGTCTCGAGCTGGGCTAGTGATCGTGCTACCTGTGGGTCCCTCATATGCCTTTATTTTTTTGGCCTGGTTAAACTCTTCTCTGGACCCTTTGTGTGTATTTTGTCACATTTCCTTTGCATGCTGATGTTTGCATTCTGTTTTTGTACACGGTCTCTGTAATGCTTCAACCTGTTTTTCTTGGTTTCCCATGATTCCAGAGCAGTAACAATACCCGCATGCAATAGGTTTGTTGTGCATTTTTTAGCAATTGCTTCAATTTTTTCGCATCGTCATGCATTGTCGCTGTGCAACTGTTTTATCCTTTGGCATTTTCATTGTTGTGGCCTCAGGAGTCCCCCGTTTTTTTGCTATGACTTGTGCCGTAATTTTTTTTATGTACACAGTCTGCGTAACAATTTTTCTTTCCTCACGCTTTTTGTGTGGGTCGCTTAGTGGTGTACGCCTCGTCCCCCCACATTATGTGCTGCCTCCTCTTGTCAGCGTTACATCCTCCACGGTTTGAATCAATTCCCTTCGGAAATTGATTCGGGGCCGGGATGTGTCGGATGGTGAGGATAGTAGCGCCTGGCGGCGGATTTCTTACTAGCATACGAACCGCTAGTGGGCGTCAACCTCCATGATTGGCTGTAGCTCTTTTTCTCATCTCACCATGTGCTTCCCTTTTTGCCCTTGAGAAGCGACGGTGAGCGGACGCAACTCTGAAGGAGTTGCCTCGTAGATATCTTAGGGGTTTAGTAGGGACTTGGGACGTACAGCTAGGACTGCTAAATAGCTCTTCATTTATTAATATTTGGTTGTTGTTTTTAGTCGACAGACAAATGTTTTTGATACTTCTTAATTGAATGATATTTGAACACTGTAACCACGGTGCTGGTACTAATTTCGTATCATTGGGAATCGGTCTTGTGTTAGACGCGCGGCGTTTAAAGGCAGATTTCCGGGAATCGAACATCTTTAGACAAGATAGCAGAGAGCTTTCCGTCGTGCAGCGGTAGATCTCGCCACGTACTCCACTGACTAGTTCCTGATATTAAGCAGTCGAAAATAATTATACTTCATTGTATTTCAGTGGCAACAAAGGTACTTCGATCAATTACATGGATGTTATTTACGGCAGCATCAGTAGCCCAAATTATCATTACTGTTACATACTGGGCAGTCCTAGCACCTACTAAACCGCCCATGGTATTGCCTACACCGTTTAACATTCATAGGCACGCAATCAACCTATTTCTTATCTTTATTGACATTTGGATAACGGCCTTCCCGGTGCGGATTCTTCATTTTGTATACGGCACCGCCTTTGCCTTCGTATATATATTGATGACTGTTCTGGAATGGGCAACTGGCGGTATCGATGCGGTGTACTTCTTTCTAAACTGGGAGACCAGCCCGGGAGTCGCAGCCGGAGTTGCAATTGGCTTTGCGATTTTTGGTCCACTGATTTGCCAAGTTATTTGGTTCGGTATATATTCTTTGAAGATTTTTATATATAAGTGCTTGGTACATGAAGCGCCGGATAGGTCCAAGTCACATCATGCTGACACCGAAAATCCAGCATTCGAAGGGGATGGATAAGTCGCACTGGCCATTGTTGAATAAATGCCCATTCACATAGAGAATAGGCTGCATAAATTCGCCGAATTGTGATGTATGTCCATGTCCTGAAACCGTCTCTCACTTCTTATAGATTTACCCGAAATATCAGTAGCAGTGCTCACAACAGTTCTGTTAATATCGCGAAATAATATCTCAACCATATCAGTCAATCTACAGTATTAACCGATCACATTATTTCGTGATTTATTATTATTTTTTTTTTTTAATATAGCCGACCGTTGTAGTAATTGAGCACGTGCGGTTGGTGACCGCGTCGCCCAATGTCCCAGAGGCGAAAGCGCCACTTAATTTGTGATATAAAAAAGCCCGTGAATCAATAAAATAGGGGTGCAGTGTGCATTGGCGGATCACCATCCGGAAGGAAGTTGCCACAAGGCTATACCCCTCTTCTAACCATCCGGCACAGGAATTCTGACCTGAAAATATGACGATGGCTTTAAATAAATGAACGGGGGTAAAGGTATCCTTGACAGTAGCTATTTGTTCTAGCGAAATTGATGGTGTTGTAACAGTTTCGAGAGCTTTTTCTTTCGGCCACGTTCCGTTTGTGGGTGACCACAGCGGATATCTAACGTTCATGATAGGGCAGTAATTGTTACGCCGAATGGCATTCCTATCAGAACCCTGTCATTTACCCGGGCTTGAGAACGGTGGCAGCCTTTGTGGAGTATTGTATGCTTTGATATTTTATTCAAGCTATCATCATATATTTTCACTGCAACGCCGTCCATTAAATATGTGAATATGCCTCGAGAACTGCACTAGTTCGAAATCAAAATAGCCATGCCATGTCATTTAGCGACGCTTACGAATGCTAATATAACCATAACCTTACAAAGTAGGCCTATTGTAGAGATTTTGAGGTTAGTTACGATAACAAAATGTTTTCGTTATATATTTTAAATAAACAATACGTGTTTTATATAAAAATTCATCGAAACCATCATAGACGGCATCAACTAAGGAGCGGCGCATGGGTGTTGCGTTCCATTCTACTTACCGCTCATGTTGCAAAGTGATTTGCATACCCTTAACAACACACAGACCACCAATGACCATACGCAATCGTACCCTCGTGCCATACTCGGGCCGAACGTAAATTTTTGATTGGGACAGTTGGGATAGATATATGCTGCCAGAAAAAATTAAATGACCTGGTTTGCGACCGGACAAATGGAGACAGTTTCGACCGAAGGCAGGGACATCCATCGTAATATTCACTTTCAATCTATGTAACCATCCGAACGCACAAATGGAACATAGCCGAATGACAGCGTACATCTAAAAATAATCCTGCGGACTTGGGTCGATGGTCTGAAGCCTTTCAGTATTAGCTGGATATACCTGATAACTTATTGCATCGAGAAAATCATTCGCAACGTTACCAGTGACGTCGCTCGGGCTTGACGACTCCCCCTTTCGAGTACGAGTACATTTAGTTATATATCCTCTCAACAAGTGAAGACTAAATATTAACAATTGAGTAACAAATATGCCGCAAGTAACGATACAAAGTGCGAAAGTAGCGGCATGTGTTGGTTTGTGACGCCAGTTAAGTAGCAATGGATAGTTTGTCAGCTGAATCGAATTATTGTTAAAGGTTATTGCGTCTGCATTGAGAAAAGGGTATCGAATGTCCATCCCGTTTTCATGCAATAAACCCGTCATTAGAATATAAACAGCGGCTGCGATCGATGGATACATAAAATGTGGTAATCGTATAGGAAATGCCGCCATAAAAATTTCCATCGAAATCAAAATTGCTGCAACCAAATGCAAATGAATATTGAAAACATCCGTGAGATTGTCAGCATCTGTGCCAGCAATAAAGTAGCCAGCAAGAGGCCAATATATGAACGCCATGAAGAGCTGGAAATTGGTCGATATGCTGAATACCATCCACGTAGCAGAGCGCAGAAACTTTATCAAACCTGCGTACGCGAGATAAAAATTTAGTTTTCTCGTTGAACTATTGTGTCGCTAGAGCCAAAGACCCAATCGGTCATTGTCCTGTTATTCGCGCAATTCGTACGAGAATTCCCGGATGTTGCTGATATCTCCATACGTGAACAGCACCGCATTGTGATGTAACCTGAACCGGTATCTTAATAGGACAACGTCTTGTAATATATAGCCACTGACAGAATATTATTTTCACTTTTTATCTTCTCTTCAAGCCATCGCTGGCTGTCAGCGCCGACTTATAGCGGCCATCTCGTCAAATGAGGATGATGGAAAGATCTTTCAGTGAATTGGTTGTGCTTTGTTTGGTTCCGGCGCAAAGCTCAAGTTCGTCGAAAATTTCGTACGAGCGTTATGTAGGGCAACGTCGAATAGTGCTACGAGCGAAGTCACGAGTTAGTGCATATATATATATAATTGCAGAAAGACTATGTATGATCCGACCGAACTCGTGACCTCCAACGAACTTAACCTCTGCGCCGGGACCAGCGAAGCGTTAATGCCTTTGATTATTGTAGGAAATGAATATTGCTAAAAATTATTATACAGCTTCATTCATGCCATCATCATATTTTGACCGCTATAACGATCCCTATAAGTGTAAGTCTCACCACTTTCCATTCGGTTTGATATGTTCCCTCTTGAGACACCCACAGCAGACAAAAATAGAGCCATTACGAAGTACATCATAATTAGAAGCTCTGCCCATACAGCGAAATATCGAAATTCCAAATGAGGATTCTGAGACTTTACCAGTCTTGAAACAGACCAACCCACTACGTATGAAGCAGTGACGATATGATAAATAAGGAAGAGTATTCGGTTGTCGGACCACTGAATATAATCGAAAATTGCGTCAAGTGAGGTAATCCTGAGGGATAGTATGATTTCCTAGCCCTATGTTCCAGCAATAAAATGGGACCGTTTTATCACGCTTAAGTTTCAGGGACTGATTTTGCACCGGAACACAGGGTTTGTATTCACCATGGGACTATCTTCATTGACCTACCAAAGGTCACGAACGCAAGGTCAATAGAACAGAAACGAATTTTAAGTCTTTGTTTCGAGTCATTGGGCAAAATTCTTGCCGCCAAGAGGGGCACAAGAGCATCAACAGTTGTAGCCAAGTTTTTGAATCATATCGCTTTCGTTTTGCGTTGATGTGCAGTTATTCTGTAAACCTCTAAGGATTGGGCCCTCTTGTGGACAACTGCTCCGGCAACTTAATTGATTAACTTGCCATTGACACACAAATACCACGTGTTCATATTGCAAGATGTAGCCAAACTCAGCAATCGGGCAAAATGACTAAACAATGTGGCCGAAAAAGCCTGGCAAAATTTCTATCCGCCCGAACGAAATTTGCCTTGAATCTGCATTATATTATTTTTCTTGGCGACACCTGGCGGGTGAGTTTCGGAATGGGTATATGGTACTAGTTCGAACGCAACACCCTGCTATCCAGTTATTTTTCCATTTGAAATTCGTATGTGATACTTTGACTTAGACTTACCTGACTCCTATAGAATAATGATTTTTCTTCGTCCTTGCACCTGAAACCCCAATTTCTCAACGAAAATTCTTCTTTGATCAACTTCCATTTTGTTGACACACGCCGCATGTTGCTGCAATTGAAAATTTCTTGTGAATCCTATTTCCATTACCTGCCAGCTCTAACGCAAGCTCTAACGCAAGTATGCCTACACTAACGGTGTTGCAATTCCAGCTGACCACTAGTCAGTAGCAGAAAAAGACGAGCTTAGCCACGCCACTAGTAGCGCATGATAAATGACGTGAGGAGCCCGGATGAGCTTGTTCCTGCTCTAGCTCAATGAGATGACCATTTTGTGAAGTTACCGTTATATCAAAATTTCATCTTATAACTGGTATGCGCGCTATGTAAAGTGCATTCTTAGTAAAGTTCGGTTAGCATTAGATAAATATGCATTTAGTAAAACCGAACTAACGTCTCATGACGATATTCATTTGGTAATATATCTTCCATGCCACTGTCAATTACAGGCCTACTGCTTATCTTCATTTCACCAGCACAGTCGCATTGTTAAGTAGAATGCGTGTCGCTGTTACTGTGCTACGTAGTACATTAGCGGAACGATATTCACCTCATTCCATTATTATTCCGCTGTCATCTCTGTAGTCTTGATGCTTCGTATTCTACAAAATGAGTCGTGAATCTGCTTCTGGCTGTTCGAACCAACACTTACTAAGTGGCATTTTCGGTACACAGCCTCTGTAAGGGGCGTATAGTGGTGAAATCCACGGCTGATTAACTTTAACTATCCTCGCATGCTAGATGGATCGTTATAGTCATTAGTTTTCTCACTAGACCGTGACCTTTACGAAGATGCCTTATTTGCGGAGTTCAGAACCAATGATTAACCTCAGCATGAGAAATTAGGATGCAGTGAGCTATGTAATATTGTTGTAGCAGTAGACGTGGAAATGCAAACTTGATTAGCTTATTCTAGACAGCAGAGTGTCGCACTGGTGGTCGCACTGGTACACAACAACACAAACTCACGCTGGAAACTAACACGTCGGGTAGGGGTACTGTATGAACTTTTGTCGAATTCAAAATTTTAGGAAGAGTACCCGGTGAGTACAGTTTCCTGGCAGCAAAGCACCACGACATGAATTTTATCCACAATGTAATCTTTATTACTTTGATTAACTTGCTAACGAAACTCGGAATCAGGTATTTTTGACTTGCAAGACGGAGAAACGGGGCGGGTTCGACCAATACGTCCCATGCAACACTTGCTATAGTCACGCTTGCTTTTATTTTTTATTTTGTTTATTATTTGACCAAATAGATCTTCTCGTCTCTTCTCTCTCACTCTCTCTCTCTCTCTCTCTCTCTCTCTCTCTCTCTCTCTCTCTCTCTCTCTCTGTCTCTCGTTGAGCAGAATTCACTGATATTGCGAGCCACATGGGTTCCTTAGTGTTTAGGCACACATGGGCTCATCAGGCACGTGTCGTCAAAATTTCCTCGCAACCACTACTTTTCAAGATCCGATTTGCCTCGGTATACCGTCATATTTTGTCATTCCTTTGTCCACAGATTTCCACACAATATTACTTGGTCAGTAATCGACGGCAAAACGTTCCGGTTAGTGAAACGCAAAATGTCAAAATTTTGTAAATATTCTGAAAGAAGGAGCCTATTCCACATGAAACGCGAAACCCACCGGATGCTCGTAGAACTGGAAATATGACGCACTGAAAGCACCACCTACTTAGCAGCGGACGGATGGCACCGCTTGACCCGACGATGAATCGCTTCGCACGAGCCGCGATGCCTGCCTTGCTTATTTAGTACGCGTGTTGATACTCCTAGCTTACAATCCGGACAACCCGTGACCCGTAACTCTTGTCCAGTAGCCCATGAACTCGTGATGATCAAAGGGCGAATAGACTTGGTGGCAAAGGCTTTGGTGCGCCGACCATGATTCGAAACACGTACTACAACACAACGTGTGATGTGGTGGATGTGATATTACCAACTATGAACTATTCACTATCAAAAGACGCTTATTGAAGTCAATTAAAGGTAAAGCTGCCATCAATTTAAAGCGGATTTGACGCTTTGATCAGGGTAATTACATCGCAAATGGATACAGGAATATCTCATCGACACCCTTTCCATCCAATCGAGTACGTAAAAAGCATACATTTTCAATGATCGGTCCATCCGATTAGAGGAGATTATCGAATATCAAACGCGATTATGATGCCATCTCTTCACATTTATGAATGGAATTCCAATTGAGGAGTGGATACACCAACATTAAATGGATGATATTTCAATATTATTCAGTTATGTCAACGAGACTCTATTATCGATTTGCATCAATCAATCTCTTTTCGCTCCGCGGGGGTCGTTCATTTCGTCGGCGTGAATTGTTGACATTTCAAGGACGCCAATCGATTAAATCCTTCGGGTACTCAGAACAATTACATCATGTACGGTATGTATTAGATGTATTCGGTATCTTGACCAACATACGCAAACAAAGTTTTGCATACTATACAAACACACTTACGCTCACACATCCGTCCAACTATCTTCCCACCAGCCTACATTACCCACCAGCATAGAGTTCACACCCCACACACATCCATCAACGCGACGTTAAACAATTGCATGCGGATTTTGTATTCTACCCACAGTGCGTAATTCTTTGAGGGATAAAAGTTATATTTTGTTGATCACGACATCCATAGCCAATTATGCATGTTTTACAGTCTAGAGTATCATGATAAAAGCACGGGTTTCTGTCCTTGCTGTAGTTGTTCGAAGCCCTACAGCCTAAAAAAGGCAGTCGGTTTGTCGCAGTGACGTCTTGACTCGTACGAGGTAAAGTCATTTTCTCAGTGCCAGCCATTTGTCAAGGATTAATCGTTGGCACAAAGTTCAAATATCCACATTTCACTGCTCTGGCCGCTTGTTCGTAAACACAAAATTGGGAGGCGAAAAGTAAACCCATTTTGTAATAATTAGCACGCATCATGCAAATTTGGCGCCCGGTACTTATTATATATTACGCGACAAGAAATCAGCCGTCATCAGCATTTGGCATTTCGCTGTGCCTGGTACATACGGTACGTCCAACGCATTTTGCGGGTCAAGATTAGAAAATGTTTTTATTGCGTCATCGGAAAGACGAATCAGAGTTGCCAAAACGACGGTCCATAAGAGGACCCCCAGTTACCATTTTACTGATTATATAGGCCTTGTTGGTACAAATCCGAATTATTCACATTACACATGTGCGAAAAAATTAGATAGCTTTCTGGTAGTCTATTGGTCGTCGTCGGGCCGGACCAAATGTGGAGACAGACCGTAGTTCCGGAACCCCTGCTGTAGGAAATTCAACCCGTTACGCACCATCTGAATTTTGAAGACAGACATTGAAAACGATTCATGCGGCGAAACGATACCGTTATCCAAATCCTAGTACAAATGCACCTCTCAAGAATTCCTATCACCTCCGTAGGTCATGTTCGCCAGGTCGATGCTTAGCCTACTGTATGCCGCTCGATACCGATACCTCCGGTTTGTAGCCTTGATCCCTATCACAACCACAACCCGAAAATCGAACGCGGGACCTTCCGATCAGAAGGCAGAAAGTAACACCACCAGGCCAACTGAGTGGCTACAATTCTAACCGTATATGTTAACGTTATGACAATATACTGATTGGATGATAATGCTAACAAGTTTACAAGGTTTCAAGTTTTATTTGTCTTTTGCAAATCGACAATGTGGCATGCACAGAATCAATATGAGAGGAAAATACCCATAATAAGAATCTATTGGCTACCTGGTAGCCGCTACCACATTGCGTTGCGTGTTGCCACACGGACAAACGCGGAGTATCATCTTTGACTAAGAAAATAAAAACGAAATTGATTATACTTGCGACTTCAATTCGATCAGAAATAGTTTGAAATGCCACACGGCCCAAACGTATCGTGAAATCGGGTATTTTCTTGCACACTAGGATTTCAAAATTGACATGAGTGTGCTCGTTGATCTGCTGAATTAAATAGAACGGTTGCATTTGAATTCTCTAGGGAACGATTTTCAAAGATCAAACCGTCGGAGAGAAATCGTTGAGAATAACCGTAGCATTCTATCATTACCTACAAACATTTCGTTAATACAACGTACTGTATACGGTATACCATCTGGATTTGACACGAACATTTAGTAAAGGTGCATTTTGCTGCAGCGAGTAGAGATGCAGGCCACAGAGTTCTTTTCTCTACGTGTGAGTTGCCGTACATTGGCAATGGGTTAATCGCTCTCATTTTCTCACACCCAAATACATACTCATACTCACACTCACAAACAAACACACAAACACACACATTCAGTCACACAGACACATAAACACATGTCAACTTCCTTTATCCCACTACTCGGCGAGATTAGCATGGATATTTAATGGTGAATGTATTCCCACCCGTTGATTCGTCGGCAATTGGCACTCCCGCCTTCGTGTTTTCACAGCGAATGGAACCATATGCAGGATGCTCTTCACCCCTACGGCCTAGACTGTTAGCATGCAGAGTAGCAGACTGGGTTAGGCAGAGAGGTAGGCTACGTGCGGGAATGAATACATTTCCGATGGCACCGAATGCCTGACAGGAGGATCCGCAGAACGCGGATGCCCTTTTTCCCTTGCGGCGGTTACATAAATCGAACCACCAACCTCGCGGCAGAGCTGGCGATTTTCTACTGAAAGCACTGACCCGTCGTTAGTCAATATATCAAAGTAAAAGCAGCCTTCGATCTAAGTTTTCAAACCACAAATTTTCCCGCGAGAACACAATGTGTTACCATACGTCGTAGAAAATTACTGGCCTCTAGTACTGCGCATTAGAAGAATATCGCCGTACAACTGAGATATGCCTTCCTGTCGCCAAGGCGCATCAACTAACAAAGAGATGGGCAGACTTCACGGGCTCATGATCACTTGAGACCGACGACTAAGAAAGTCCAGCCTCCATTTACATACCGATCATGTACCTTTATTATTTACGGTGGTTGCAATAGGTCTTTTAAAAAGGCTAGTTTCTTTACGGATTTTCACCGCTGTAATTACGCGACACAGCAGTCCATTTTATTGTAAAATGAAGACAGCGATAAGTCACACAAAATGCGATGCGTACACACGTTGGGAATTTGTAGCACACTGCACGTTGCCATGCAGACATCCATGTTTCACATCTGCCTATGCAAATTAGTCGATAAAACTGAATCGGGAAAGTGAATGAATAAATTTATTGAGTGGTTTCTGTACACAGTACCGTATTCCATACGATCACGTACAGATAGAGAATACATTGAAAAGAAAAGTTCATACGATGTGGCCTATAACTGCCAAAATAAGAGAGTGTAGGGCAGCCTACGTACCACGAGGGTGACATATCATTATTTGAAGTGTTACCTACTGATGCGTTAAGTTTAGGTCCTTCACAACTCTTGGGGATGTAGTGTAGGAACTCGACGACTGTAACAAAGAGGCCCTTTGTGTACAGATCTCAGGTTTACTTTTCACAGTTCTCCGAACTTTGACGCCAGGAGGCTCAGAGTGGGCGAGATAATAAACTCTCTTGATAAGATTTTTTGGTGAGTTACGCTTGGTAAACATCGTCAAGCGAGCGACTTACGAATAAGTTAAAGAGAGAGAAAGAAAATTGGCGGTGGGCTGTGATGCGTTCTGTTTAGTTTCACGGCGGGAGGGAGTTGTGCTTGGGATAATAACGTTAGATTCCGCTCTCGTTCTCTCTTTACGATCCTCTTCAGGTCATTACGTCATTGCCCGCGGGTGTGCGCATGCGCTGGATATGGGCTGCGTTGTAGACATACCTATCTTCGTATTATTCATTCTTGGCATACCACGGGCAGGCCAAGATTAATCTGTCTAATAAGGAAATATCTGTCATGAATTAGTAATCAACAAAATAATCAAATTCAAGAGTGTGGAATGTGAAGGAAATGCAATTTACAAGCGTGTGTAGCCTAGACAGGTTATTGTCATAAGAGAGGAAGAATTCACTAAGGAATGTGTCCGGGTGAGACTGTCGACATTAGAGTTATGCGTGGCATGCGTAGTTTGAACCAGATTCCATTCATTGAAAAGATATTTCTCATGAAGCATTTGTGACTGTGCGTGATTAGGGAAGGAAGGGTACCGCTTCAGTACAGCAAACTTAAATTATAATGGCAGCAAGCATCCACGTTTTCATCGTAACCCACTTGCTTTATCGTGGAGAATTTCTAACTTGGCTAAAATACATTCGAGGAGGATATAATATTCGTTACGATTTTATACTGAACACGGAAACTGTATGTTATATGCACAATTTCACCTGCTCCATCTGGATTTAACAAAGAACAGTGTTCGTCTTGGGTTATAACAAAGAAAAGAGATCGAGGTAAGTTGAATGCCAGGTCTTATGTTGTGGTTATCGCCATTTGGTGGGTAACTCGAGGCAGTTTTCGTAAGCTCGGAAACATACTGCTAATCAGCTATCTACTGTACAAAGGACGAAAGTGTCATGAACAGAGATATTACGCAGCCGCAGTACGCACCTTCAAGATCTCGTGGAAATAAATACCTGTAGTGTAAAAGTTTCCCCCGAGTGCGGTAACATTTTAACCAATACCACGATAACTGCTCATGATCCGGTTGAGAAAGGCGGCCAAACTTTGCACTAGGAACCGCGATTGGTGTTCTCGTAGCATATGTATGAATGCATGATGTTAAAATGTTCTGTACCGGTAACGCATCTGGCGTAATCTCGAAGTCGCATCCATCCTGATCTTGCTTCATCAAATGACAATTGGCCAACATATCTAGGATAACTTGAACAGAGTTACTATGGCGACGTTGACGTATGTTGGATACCAATCTTGAGTTCAACTTTTCCTAAGTCTTTCCAATTACTAAACCAGTGAGTCGTAACTAATCAGTCCACTGCAAGAGAGTACCCAATTCAATTGATTCACTGTTTACTCATTAGAATCTGTAACACCGAAAATCAAGTCGGCATAACATAAATATCAATAAATTGGTTACTTTTGAAGACTTGCAGTTGTGTTTTTGAACTAATGGCGTTTCCAAGGGCATATACAATGCTAATAAATAGTATTTGTATCGATATTTCCGGCTTGACTGCCTGGATCGTTATCGCAACCAAAATGCTCCGCACTTCCCCGACACTGATTGCCAGGCAGAGAAGTAACGGATACCAATTTTAAAGTCTTTGCTTTGGTCTGACCCGGTCGGGATGATAATCCCGTACCTCTCAGATGATGGACAGTCACGCCGCTCGTCAAACACAGCGGTGCATTTAACAATTTCTATATTCAAAGCGATTATAAATATCCATAAATGTTGGAGAGCTTAGTCGTGTGATATGTTTCAGTGAAGGTTGACTCTAAACGCATCTACACCTCAAGTGATAAGATTCAGGAAATTCAATTAGAAAATATTATGCTGAGCCGTTAAGTGAGAATGTTTCAACCTGTTGACGCATCTTCTCCTTTTCCTCAGTAATTCAGTTCCTTTGGTATCGTGAATGCGGTACAGTGTATTAAAGAACCAACTTTAAGTATGGCCCTAAATCTATCAGCTATTTGTTGAGTAAAACGTTACTTGAATGTTTCTGTATCTACTTATTAGAGTGTAGTAGTTCCCCATATGACGATAAGTCTGCGATGCGATAATCTGCAGTCCATTGTGGTCTGTTTTTTGTCTGAGATGCCATATTACATCATAGTTGGTAGGCCTACCAGCAGGGTCTGTAGTTCATGAGGTTTGTGAATGCGTCAGATACCAGTCGTAAAATTACCTTACAATCGGTCTCACAACTAGCAAGGGAAAGGGGCATGTAACCCCCTAATATTATGTGTCACGTTGCGACCATGCTCATCTTTTAAACCAAATTTCAACCTATTGATCATCAAGACCTAATAAGCGAAACTTATGCACTGATGAACCGACGATGCATTTCTTGCCGCCACTCTTCCGTTTTCCCTGTTGTGTGAACGTATTGTGCACCCTGTTAAACCAAAAGCTGGTTCACGGCATGATTATATAGTCAAGTTAATTATTGTACCTTGTTAAGTAGCACGGTGAAGCGTTGGTTCATTTGTCACTAGTCGGAAAAACGGGTCACAGTTATTTATATCTAGGCCTACCTATTTGTTTGGGCGCCGTCCTAGCTAACGAATTTAATTTTGTGATCGCAATCGCCATTGTGTTTTACTAACTAGTCAATTGCTCTACCACGAATAGCTATTGTTAGGTTTTCTGTCCCCTGCGTAAACATGAGATTGGTGATAAGCTGGAGAAAAGGTTGGCAATAGATCGAAACGTTTAGCTGTGGGAAAGTTTTGTAACACTGCCCTATGGTCCTTTCTCATTGTGTAGAATTATACGTAACCCACACCACTCTTTTGTGATTGAGATATTGTTTGTTGCTCTCAAGACTCACTCATACAACACACTCTCCTAATAGCTGGTGACAACAATCGAGAGTAAAGTGCATGTAGGATATTTGGACTGCCGCCTTACTGCTCACTAAGCCTAGTGGTTTGACTACGGTCCACCTTCTCATTGTGGCTTTAATCCGTGCTGTATAAACCGGAAGTAGGCTACTGATAGCATCTTGTAATTTAAGCATTGGCCAGGCTCACATGTCCGTAGCAGTTGAAACGCCATAAATCCAAAACATTTAACAACATGTAGCATATTTGGCGGAGCAAATAATTTTTAAAACTGAAACTAAAACTGAAACTGTTGGCTCATTCCAACGCCGAACGGGAAATTTTCGAAAAGCCGTGGTACCGTACTGTAAGAAGGATTGATGCGACGAAAAACAAAATTGTGCTCTCTAGTAAATCCCTGTAGATATTAGCAAGACGAATCATGTTGACGACATTCAATCGCTGTCACGAGATGCTCGACTGATCATAGTACATTACCATAGCTAAAGCGCAGATGAAACAATCGCTCTGCCATATATATATATGTCAGCAGTAGCCTTGGATAAACGTCGTTGAAATATGTTGCCAAAGCTTCACAGACCTGCGTTGTGATTACGAGACGAGACGAAGCTCATTCCGTTAGTATGTGTCTGTATGACTCTATGTACTACACACAGCGCAATAGACTACTGCTATTGATACAGCCTAATAAGAATGACACACACTGAGAGGATTTTGAACGTCTCGTACGACTTATGCCGTAATTCTCCCGATTATTACAAAGTAGGGATCAACATATTATATTGATTTTGTTCTGACCGATACGATTATCGGTTCTGTGCTTGACTGGCGGCCGATATCGATTATAAAAAAACGAAAGACCGGCCGATCTGTACTAACAACCTCCCTTTTAGTCGCATCGAATGCCACACATCTACGCCGCCAGATCCTCCAAATACAGCAGATTAATAGAAATCAACAAATAATGGGCTTTGGGTAATTTTATTGCTATTCATGAGTTACCATGGCTTCTTTCTATACCTGGCCGACAGATACATTCGCTCAAGCAACTTTCGCTAACTATTGTGAGTTCAAAGCACAACGCCGGGAGGACCAGAAAGTTTTATGAGTAATATTCCTCGCTGTACCACACCCCAGGCTATATGGATGTAGAAAAGTTGTTTCCACTCTTCTCATGAGGGAGATCATTTATGTGTGTATGTATGTTCGTAACAGGTACAGCCGCTACTTCCTGACCCGTGCGATCCAACAACGGCTTACACCATTACTGAATTACCGTCAACACCCACCCTGGCCGGGACGGTTGTAGCCAGCGTCGGACTTCCTAGCTGTCAAGCTAATTCTCCGTTATCATCAGCATTGTCGGTTACCATACCAACGATACCCCAAGGGACTCCAACTGGTCCGGGTGGTTCAAGTTCGGGAGGACCGTCTCCGACCAGTGATGGATCTCAAGGTTCAAGGTATAGATATTAGGGTATTTTAAATACTCGAAACAAAATTGGAGAAAACGGCTCGATATTCTTGGCAATTATCAACATTAACTTTTGATGCATTTTCCGCTTTTGGTGGCCACCGTTGATCCTACACATGAAGCCATTTAGCTAGGGATTTGTGCGTCGGGCGTATTTGCTGTTGTTTTGGATTCAATACCTATATTTTCAGTTGATTTACGGCTAGCTTGTTTCACTATGCCTCTCAGAACGTAACGAAAGTCTTGCCGGGGCTGCGGTGAAAATATGATGAAAGCTTTAAATAGAAAATGAAAGTGTACAATACTTTTTGACAGTAGTCATTTCCCTGTGAAACTGGCGGTTATCTGTGGTACAGTTTCAAAAGTCTCCTTCGCGACGACGTGGGGGATTTATAATACTGCGTCGTCCGTCATGGCGCAGTGCAGTTTCGTTGAACATTTTGTCAAACAGACTCACTATACTACTGCAAAGGAGATTTATGAAATTGCAACCACGCCTCACCACACCGGAGTTTCTGGCAGACATGACTAATACTACCAAATTTTACTTTACACTTTCATCCTCATTGAAGTCGTTTTCTCACCGCAGGTCCGTTTACGACAAAGGCGCCTATCGCTCCTCAAATGCCCATTCCAAAACTCCATGGGAAACAAATCATTGAGAGATCAATCTCTTGCATAGTATGACGTAGAGTGAATCCGCAAATCCGTATCACAAATGCCCACTGCGCTCATTGTTTTGCTCATTGTTGATTGTTAATGCTGATAGATTGTCACGCTAGAAGTTAGTCTTCGCTTTTCCAGCCGAGGTCTAGGCCGCAAGGCCGTTACGTAGGATCTACAATCGACATTTTTTCTAACTTGTAAAACATTGGAGCACCATGATAATGACATCAAGACAATTTTTTGTGATGTCACGTACACGTTGACTACCATATTCGTCTTAAATTCTAGCTAGATCTAGATTGATCCTGATTTAGGTCAAGATACAGAAGAATGTTTAATCGCGGTGTTAATCCATATCTAATCTCTATCTTTCTCGCTTTCTGTAAATACACCAGCATTGAAATCCTTCGTCTTGTGTTTAGTGGTATAAAAGGTGAAATCATCGACAACGATGCTGAAGGAGTATGGAGTCCCGATATTGAACTTAGCTTTCATGAAGCTTTATCGATCTACCCACCATGTGGGAGAAGAAAAATCATACTTTCCGACGAAGGAAAGATGTATGGTAAGGATATTTACAGTATTTCATCAAGATACCTATTGGAGTATCTAGCCTATTTAACCGTTGGCTTTCATTGCCCAATGATCCAGCGTATGTGATTCGCGTGTTATAGTTTCACAAGAATCTGTTTGCCCCATTTGCATGGGATTGGATACACCCCTGTAGTGTAGGCCTACATTTAAGCCCAATGACTTTTAGTGAGCTCGCTATCCAACCTGTGACCTGCGATGTGTGTCATCTGTCAAGGTATCAACAAAAAACCAATGCACCATTGGCACGACATTGCGTTGCATGTCAATTCAACAGCTATCACTTGAACAAACGTCCTTCGTCTGCAAAGAACAAACACAGAGCAACCTTGATCTAATAACGCTCACCATGAGAGGCCATTGCTTTGCTCGTTCACAAGTCACGCTCCTCTGTTTACATAAAGATTCTAGCTAGACTATTCTACAAAGATCGATAAATTTAGATATCGAGATTCAAGTGATTAGTCCCAAGTTTGGAAAATTCCCGAGCAGGCCTTGCTATTATAAATCAACCGCCCTAGAAGTAGCTTACCCTAAAGAGACACGTCCAGATAGGTCAATGCGTATTTTCAGTTAGTTGAATCTGCTTGGAACGGTGTAATCGATAGCTACTGTACTTACACCATTATAGAAGACTCTGTAGACCATTTGATATCTATTTGATGCTTACATGTCGTTTATACCGCGGTCGTAGATTGACCTTCGACACGCTAATTCAGCCCGTAAAGTAGTGACACGCGCTGTCGATACCTTATTGTACATTTAGGTTGTGTGTAGGCCCACAGCATTACCTTAAATGTTTTGCAATGTACTATGCCTCTTATTGAAAAGACCATGGCCTACTACAGAATTTAGTAGGCCATGAAAAGACAAACACCCATAAGGCTACACACGGCAATATACTTACCTAAATTTATACAACTCATCTTGCGTAACACAGTTCTCTCTTGCTAAACCATGTTGGTTAAGATAATGTGGCGGTTAGCTTCACGCCTGAACGGTTGTAAAAAGTAGGTGAAGCATTCGTTGCAACGAGGTAACGTTAGTATCACGAAGATTGCGTTTCTCGCAGTTGCAGATGGATTTGCGGGTCCGTTAGGCCCTACTCTTTTTTATTCAAGATGTGCCCTTGTTCAAAGGGAAAGCTCTATGTTCAACCAACAAAATAATACGTTTCGGCCTTTTGAGTTTGCGGAAACGACGAGCCAATGGCCCAATATATCTATCACAGTCAGCTATCTATTCACTATTCTTTTGTAAATAAGAGCATGGTGTCATTCCAAATTTGTGACTCAGCCTCAATAGTTTAAACTAACAGATAATATTTATTCTTACGAAGAAGATCCCATATTCTGTTATGGTCTATAGAAGGGCCGATGGTGACCTCAACGCCTTAATTGCCAATCAGTTCACAAATTAATTCACAAGATAAAAACGCTGCACCATCATCAGGCGAGATCCATGGATGAATCCATGGAAATTGGGAGTGACAGCATAGTCTTTTCTATATCTAATCTCCGACTATTGCCTCAACTATAGCTAATTCATTTGACGAAATTCACAAAGGATGGATGGAATCACGGGGTATACAGTATCACCTGATGAAGGAGCGGAGCTCCGAAAGCATGTGAATGTTATAATTCTCAATAACCCGAAACTGGACATTAAATCTGTGGTGATAGGAACTCCTAGTGAACAGAAAACGGGTTCACTTCACATACAAGATACAACGCCCAGCTGTGATATAATTCGCTCATTCATCCACCCACTCTACGACGTCACAATATCTATGATTCTGTTTTTAATTCAAATGGTATTACGATTCATTCCATCTTCACCTGATGAAGGAGCAGAGCTCCGAAAGCTAGTGAATGTTCTAATTTTCAATAAACTAAGGGTGGACTTTAAATCTGTGGTGATCTTCTTTACAATATCTATTGGTCGTCCGCCATCGGCTCCACAACACTCTTCAATGATGGGAGTGTAGTAGAACCAAAGAAAGTGACGAAAACAGACGTTATAACAGAGACGCCAATAGCACCAGTTGCAAGTTAATCACACAACAAAATCGGAAATGATCTTACCAATAGAATAGGAATGAATTTTATTTTTTATAGCGGAGTCTATCTCCCTATTGGCCGATCTATTTGCAAAACTACAGCATAGTTCGGTACGACGTGGTATATTTGGTTGATAACAACAATAAATTCGATGTTATCCACCACGCCCACAGTGTACTACTGCCGTATTGTTATTGCCGTAGTGTGTACTGAAATATAATTCGTATTTAGACTTGAGCTAATAACATGGAAGGAGAGAGTGTGATGGAATTTCAGTCAAACAATGATCCGCGATCAATGTGGCATGCCCGGCATTCCAGTCATATCTGCGTCTGAGAATTCCTGTACTTCCCCGCGGAGTAGGAATTTTGTCGTGACGTTTACTACTACAGAGTTTACGCATATTTTATCGCGGTATTAACATACCTCGAGTAGACGTTAATATGCCACCGGTTAAGCGTTTATTCAGCAACCCTCGCGGAGGTCAATCAAATATTTGGAAAATTGTACGCTTGTTCGATAGGTAGAGCGGTGTTCCGCGATGACCCGAGGCTATACATGGTTGAAAGTCATGTTATACAGAGAAAACCTGCCGTGTGTTACTGTTGAGTTACTCCGAGAGAGAAAACGGGCGATTTACGTTTGCTGCTATCATAAAATAGTAGAAGCAGCCCTTTAACACACAAGAAGTTACATGTACCGGTACTTGAAACCATAACTGCGATCGAGTTTTCTCCTTAGGCTTAGAGCAGCTTTTTTATTAAAAAAGAATCGTGAACTGTCAGCTGCCATTGATACAACTAACTGATGCTCGGCTACTTTCCAGTCGTCTGCTTCATTCACAGTTAGTATAGTGCTGATCATGCTAATGCTTGTCGCGATTCGATGGAAGGTATATTATAACCTACTGTCGACCGATGCGCTATTTGCACAGCGTTTTGTCGCAACTCGCTACGAAGTATGCTAGATTGAATGAAGTAATTTCATTGCTTAACATCAGTCACGTGGGTTAAGCTGATGTACTGTATGCCTGTGCCCAATATGATTCCGAAACTGGGCTGTACTTTAATCTCCATTCATAATTTGTGGCCACGCCTCGCTTCCACCAACCACTATGGTGACTCCAATTGGGATGCAAGCTAATGGCAGAGTTATTCTCAAATGCGCAATCATGCCTTTTGGAAGTGCTGTCAGAATAAGAATAGATACGGTACAGATATATTTTAACTGTTGGATGCTTTACTGACTTATAATGAGTGAATTGTAGTATTATCTAACTGTAACTAAGGCCTATAGTCAAATGACTAATGTTTGTCGATCTGATGTGACAAAACTTAAATACGAGGACATGGGTTAGAGTTGACTTCAAGAATCGCTCGCTGCCTAATGTTACTCAAAGATATCGCACGCTCTGACTACCACTCGGTCGCTACCGCTCAGTTCGCCGAATGGTTCGACTATACCCACCATCTGACAAGGAGATTCCCGAACGATTCAAACCGAAGACTATAGAATTTCGTATTCGTTCCTCCCTTTGTTGGCACTCTGTGTCGGGGGTGTGCGGAAGGCTCTGGTGCTGATAGTCATCCTGGGTTATAAAGAAGAAGCCTGGACACGGGTTATATAAGTTTTTATCCTGATAACATGTCCCCAGTAGTTGAAAACGCCGTAAATCCCAAAACAGCAACACTCGGTTATTGCTACATCGACATTTTGTGTGACTTTTCATGCTTTTGTTCAAAGTATCTAGGCCTTCTTCTTACGTTGTTGTCATAACCAAATGCATTAATTTCAGGGCGAAATGAGCTCATAGCAAGATACATAAAGTTACGCACCGGAAAGACTAGAACGAGGAAACAAGTAAGATGAAGGATATTTCCCCCCTTAACAATAACCCAAAACCCGGCATAAGCTATTCAAATCAGATTACGATTTATATGAGATTGTTTGTTTTATTTGGAATTTATGGCGTCTTTAACTACTAAGGTCATTAACGCCAGGTCAATGCTTACGGTATACGTGTCAATACTTTCAGTTTATAGCCCGGATCACTATTACAATCACAGCTCTCCGCATTTCCCCGATACTGACTGTCAAGCAGGGAAAGAACGGATACCAATTTTAAAGTCTTCGATTTGACTCGGTCGGCAATCGAACCCGGAACCTCCCGATCAGAAGGAGGTCTATACCAATCAGCGAACTAAACGGTTGATAATGAGATCAGATTGGTTGTAGCCAATTTTCTCATGTTTCTGCTCAGAACCATGGTGTGTGGCTTTTCTACTTAGTTTTCCTGCCACCAATACACGTAACAATCAAGTGGCACCGTCGCCAAGATGCACTCAACTGTCAATTATAGCAGTTCTATTTTAGTGGACGTGACGGATTACTTCTGCAAACGATGGCGGGCAATCAGATGTAGTCAAAAGTATACTGCCACCATAAATGTAATGTCCAGCTAGTATTACGCTATCTAAGTCACTCATGCGTCATTTCTCTACAGTATCACTAATATGCTGACCATCTCATGAGGTAGCTAGAAGTTACCATTTCAACGATTTGGCTGTGGCGATGTCGCGAGTCAAGCACACCACCAACCGGTTTCGTGTGGGCCAAACACGTTACCACTCTACACACGTGTCCAAATCTTTGTGTCAAATACAATGACACCCATGATTCTTCCGCATCAGCCGAAATATGTGTGGAATATACTAGCGCATTTTGCATAGCCAGCAACAACCACCAGGAAAATGCTGGCATACCAGTACCAAAGCCGACACAGCGATCTCAACACAACCTTGGTTTTTATCCTAAATTGATTAAAAACCACAATCCCGATCACAATATATGCTTATGCTAGCTTGACTAATCATTAATCTTCACTCAATCGCAGGTTTCAAGCCATATACAAGTACTGGCCAGAAGAAAATCAAGAGAACTACATTCTCAATTGAAGGTATGGAATGCACACGAGTACCTCTATTGACTCTTGTACCCCTATACAGTTTTGCACGTCACTAACTACCGATGCGCCTCAAACATATGTAGCGCATCGGTCAGATTGCATGGTCGCGTTTATCGTTGCACGTGATTTTAGGGAACGCTATAGGATTTGACATAGGAAAATTGAAAACGTTTGGAGTTACATAATGTGTATCTGTTTGCGTTTGGAAAACATGGCGACAGGACAAATAAAAAGAGAGGAGAGGTACTCAATGCAAATACTGTAGAGTGTATCTCTCCTATATGGAGACCAATTCGATCACGACTGAGTCCACGAGAGGTGCCATTGTTCAGCACACCATGTAGTATCGGCAGCTCATGTCAAGTGTAGCTTAGTCAACCAATACATGCGGATTTCAGTATAATTTACGATATGACTACCACATAGGCACAGATGTAGCAATTGCACAAGTAGCTTCAACATCCGAATTGGGCTGCGAATACGATTATTACTATGGATTTGATTTCATCTCGAAAACACGTTATTCATGTGATTTAAGTATGCCCACTTCTGATTGGTAGGTATTTTACCGCGTTAGATCATGATGGTGATGCCTATCAAAGGTTTTAAAATGGGTATAATATGTTTCAACCACCTACTTGACACTCGGTATCTAAAGAGTGTGAAGAGTTTTGGTTGTCACAGTATGTAGGGTTGTACGCCGGTAGCATAGAATATAATGTAAGCAATGACCTGCTTTGAATCAGGAAAAACCACCGATTACAACGAGACGGCTCATCGCCACCTAGCCCCAACATTGCATGGAGATTGGTATAATGCTGTCTATCAACTACATGGTCCTGGATACCATGCACTCAGTCCTTCTTTGGGGCCTGACTTTGTATAATAGTGCAAAAAAATTTCCCTTTAATCTCGTCTCTAACAGGTTTAGCTTAGGAGTTCACGAAAGTGCCATCGTTTGATGCAAGGCGATCTCTGATTGAGATCACACCCATCCAGCAATCTATACGCTCTACCAGCTTCACCTAGTGGCGGTTCGTGCAGTTGAATTACCGTCGCCAGATAGCGTATGAGGACGTCGTGTATGACTTGATTTTGTTCTGTTTTGGGTCGTCTCTGATAGAGTTGTGTGCTGACTGCTGACTACGAGATACTTGTTAATTGAGTCTTGAGCGTACCCTGGTGTGGACAGGAATATATTGTGCGATGTACGTGATGTCCGCCACCGCTGTCATACCCGTACCCATTAGGCGCTGCTTGTAAGGCAATCTGCATGAATAAACTCAACATATTTTATATTTTATTCCCATAGAAATGCACCTGTTCTTGTCCAAAGGGTCGACCTTGTTGCATTCGCATCGTATATATTATGTTATTTTCAGTGGCGCTTTTTCACCGACGGGTGTTGTGCGCCACGGACAAAAATGGGGCTTACAAACATATTCTATGAGTAATCGCAGACATGAGTGAGATTTCAGCCAAACAGTGTTAATTCAATCATTGCATGGGGCGCGACTGATCGCAATATATCATTTTCCTTATACTAATGCACTAACCATCCTCATTCCATTTTTCTTTCTATCATTCTTCCCTGCCTGATGCACATCCACATTGCTTCAACCCATCAATTACCAGGTGCCTCGTGGAAGCGAACCGGATGCTTGGCAATACAAATCACAAGTTAATAGCATGGTGGTAAGTTGAAAAATTCGCAATCCATAAGTATAATGTGCACTGCGCAAGCATTATTTTTCAACGATATTCATAAAGTTGCATGTACTGTATCTCCTCACTCGATTGCTGTGTTGTCACAGGTTGTTCATAGCTTTTATCGTGCCATGAAATGCATGTTGTGCTTGCGTATGCATATTATTTGGGTGCCTGTTTCTCCACTACAAGATAAAAAACCTGAATAATACAGATAACAGTGAAAATGTTCACTTTTTCATGTATGTCATGCAATCAGCGTCATAGACTCTTTTAACTACCGCATGCCAGTGCATGTACAACTTGATAGTAGCCAATCTTATAAATTGTTGAAGGCTGCTGGCTGGCAGGCGATTTTTCCGGACACACTTCGAAGCGTCTGAAGCATCTTGCATAGTTGCAGCTTCGATGGAAATGGATATTTTCTTGACACATACCCTCCGAAAATGCTGCTTTTATTTACATTAGCTATACTATTCCCTACCTTGTGCGACAATTACGGCGTGACACGGTGATTCATGTCATACATTCCAGGACCAAGCCACCAAGGATAAAGTACTCCAAAGTATCGCTGGCTTGTCTTCTGCACAGATCGTGTCAGCGGGTGTAATACCAACCAACACAGCATTAGGTGGAGTCCGGCCAAACTCGTACCCAAAACCGGCAGTAAGTAGGCTAGGCTTATTCATGCCACGGTTTCTCTCTAATCTGCAATAGATGAACTTGCAACTCACAAGCAATGGAAATACGGATCTAGTGTCTAATAATTGTGTACAACCACACCTCTACTGCTTCAAATTTTGTCATGTCCAAGTGGGTTGCTACAGTGGATCACTCTCCTCTACGCTCCTCGACCTATCCTTTTCTGTCACTCTGACCTTTCTCATATCCTTTGTAACAGTATCCAAATATCTCTTACGTTTTATGGTACCTACAGCTAGAAATTCTAGACCAGGATCGATAAGCTATGCATTATCAGGCCGATGTTGTTATCTCCCATCTGACTCAGTCTATATGCACATACCAAATAATTCTATCTTCCCTCACCTTTGCTCCGAGTGGTTCGATATTGTATTTTTCACCACATGTACCTATTTTTATCCTATTTAGTCTATTCCCTCCTACTCAACCTTAGTCATACTACCTCAAGGTGATCTTCTGGTGGCTTCCAAACCATATAACAACGCAGGTCTAATTTCCGTCTTGTATATCATAGGTATTTGGAATTGATTCTATAGGAGATTGTTACGAAATAGCTAATCTGATGCGATCTTCTGTTTAGGAATATGCACCTCAGTATTGGCCTGGAGTTCCTGCTCACCAGGAAGTGCCGGAGTAAGTATGACAAATTGGTAGTAACTCTAGCTTTATGACTTCACGCCCTCAAGCACACTATTTTAGCGATTGAGTCTAAACCTGGAAACCTGGAATGTCGAAACCTGGAATGTCTTTACCTTTGTCGCTTTATAGCTGAATTCGAAATGCTGTGCAATCACGTCATTTCGATGGTAAATTCCCAACTAGAATCCTGGACTTGCACATTTGCATATTCGTACAACTGCTACTGCTAGATGTCGTGTGCCGTCCTGCCTGGTTAAATTGCAGCTGCTATCATACCAGATCATACGGGCAACGATTGTTTGAGATGCTAATTTGGCAGAGTCAGTGCTTGGGCTGCAAGTTGATTTACATTTACACATGTACACATACTACACTGACAGATCACTCTGTTGGCAGAGTTGTTTGGGAGGTTCCGGATTCAATTCCCGACCGAACGAAACCAACGACAAAATTGGGGGCTATCCGTTTCGTCTCTGTTTGGCACTCGGTATCGGAGGAGTGCGGAGGGTTGTATAGGGGTGATCGTTAACCGGGCGCATCTACACGCGTACCAGACATTGACCTAGGGTACATGACCATAACGCCTTACTGTATATGTGAACTCGCACTTCCGTATTTATCTATTTGCCAATGCCGAAAATTGTTTATCGAGCATCTGTTTTTCAGTGTAAAGCCCTTTCGAAATGATGGCTATGCTTTGCCACCCCCAGCAAGTGTTGTTGCGACAGGAATGGCACAGAATACCATGAATACAAACGCAAATACTCTCATGACGATTGGCTACCCTCCCGTCGTCAATCAAGGTTCCTTGTGGCAGGGAAGACAGGTTGGCTATTTAGTATTCGACAACCGCACATACGTACATCGTGACTACTGGTTAGCAAAGTGTTGCGTGATGTTTGTTTGTTTGTTTGCTTTGAATGTATGGCGTTTTCAACTACTAAGGTCATTTACGCCAGGTCGATGCACACGGTATACGTGTCAATACTTCCGGCTTATAGACCGGATCACTATTACAATCACGACTCTCCACACATTTCCCCGATACCGACTGCCAAGCAGGGAAGGAACGGATACCAATTTTAAAGTCTTCGATTTGACTCGGTCGGGAATAGAACCAGCAACCTCCCGATCATAAGGCAGAAAGTCTAACCTACTCGGCCAACTGAACGGTTGCGTTGCGTGTTGCATGATATATTCTACCCAAGCGCTCCAGAACCGTCACAGTAGGTACGTACCGCACGTTATTAAAAGAGCCGTCTGATTTTTCATTATTGCATTAGTCAAGGCAATACACCCTGGGTTGCTGTTGAGCTTCGTCTCACTGACCTACTTGTAAAAGTAGATTCATTTTACTTCATTGCAATTAACTTCTTTCAAAGACTTTTCGTGTAACCAATTTCTGCCAGTTACCCCAGGTATAACCCTCTGGAAAATTCTGCTTTTGACCCAAATCTTGCTTGCCTGAAACTAACGGGCGGGTATACACTATACATGGGGGGTGCCATTGGAACATTTGAGCTAGCAATGACTGGATTTGGGCTGGTGGCGGACGTAGCGTTAGATAGTCCAGACTTGAAGTCGAAGCCGTGATCTAAATATTGTTAACTAAAGAATTACGTTCACAGCGTGGCCCTCTCAGAGAATAGTTCTTGGCCCTGGGCAAGAATAACTTTCGAGCCCATCAAAACATTTCGCCGCCATAACGTATTTGGGCATCTCAAAATTTTGCCCTTTTAAATTGGATGCCTTAAAATTGGGGCCACTTCTGGTTGTCAGGGCCCGTTTCTATATAAATAATTATGTAAGAAGTCGTTGAATGTATATTCATTAAAAGCACGGGCCGGGTAGAATCGCCCCACCTGCAACTTTCAGTGGCCATGCCTAGGCCGCCTCCCTTCCCCACCTCCATACTAATCCTGTCAATCAAAAACATTTTCTGCATCATATAGTATATATGACCTCAAATAAATTCCCACCCCTGATATCAAATTTCCAATACGCAAGGCATGGCTATTAGTGTCAAAATGTGTATTACAGTACCATTCACCCACAATCAATTGCAGATCGCCACGCACAATCTCAGGCTTGTCGACTTCTCAGCATACTTGGAGCAACAGCGCGATTTAGAAAACGTAAGCACCGGAAGTGATGCCTTAATATCTTTCATTTTACAATGTTTATCAAACATTTCAGTATTCAAAGCATCTATTCGTCCACATAAACCACAGTAGTCCTTCACCAAACGACCCGTTATTGGAGTCGATCGACATTCATCAAATATATGACAAATTTCCGGAAAAGAAGTGCGGCTTACGAGATCTATTTGAAAAGGGACCCAAAGAGGCATTTTTTTTAGTAAAATTTTGGGTAAGTATTCAAAAACAGAGGTCCGACTTGGATTGTAATTGTTGTTGTGGTAGATCCCGGTTGGATGTTGTATTCGAATTGACTTGCATCATTTGCGATTCGATTTGTTTTTGAACATTCGACTCGACATGCCATTCCCTATAGCTCAAAGGTCAACTTTCATTTAACAAAGATGACAATGAAAACCGCCTATTCACCCAATGAACCGCCGAGGCATTTCGGGTTTTACAACAATATGATGGGTGGATTGAATACGGCATTCGCGGGCGGTCAAACTAAATCCACATTATATTCACTCTACACATGTATGCAGGCGGATTTGAACGTTAATATCTCTGATGACACAAGCACGTTTTATGGTGTCAATACTCAGTTTGAATCACCGGACGATCGACAAATAACCTGTTCCACAAAAGTATGTTCATTCGGAAAGCAAGTGGTTGAAAAAGTAGAGGTATGTGTATCACGTGTAACAGACGAGCGATTCAATATAGCTGAACTAATCCAACAACAACTCCATTTCAGACCGAATACGGCCGATTCGAAAGTGGTCGATATATTTACCGCATTCATAGATCTCCGATGTGTGAATATATGATCAATTTTATCTTAAAATTGAAACATCTTCCCAATACTTTCATGATGAACAGTGTGTTGGAAAATTTCACAATACTTCAGGTAAGAAAGGCCTTTTCGATAGATTTCTTTAACAATTGATTTCATTATGCGAAGTAGTGAATGCCAAGCCCCGGTACAATTTCCATGGCACACCAGACAGTTTCTACAGGTGCCTTTGCACGACTATTCAATGAGCGATCGTCTGTGTTCGTAAGCGACTCACGCTATCACCTAGAGTTTTTCATCATATCCTCACTGCAAACTTGCTCTGGAGCGAGTTTTGAGGGCAAACTTCTTGCTACTGGTACTTTCTTCTTTGAACTGGTAGCATAGGGTCAACTCTCTGTGGCTATTTGCGGTTCGCAGTCACACACGCGTACGGTACATCTTTACGTTTGGAAAAGGTGGTGCAGGTACCCAAGACACTGTGCATGTGGTTGCATGGTATTGTAGACAAACGCATATTACAGTACCGTTGCATATTACCGCAGGCTTCTGTTTCTGGTATGCCGCAAGACGCCGTACCGATATAGCTCCTGTTCCGTTTTCTCTGATTTGAAGCCTTTAGCGTGAATAGATATCAATCATGCAGGAGTGAATGTATAAGAACAAAGAGCAATTACCGAACCTTTGCTCTGCTGTTGAATGATTTTACCAGTGGTACCGTCTAAAGTCACCTTTAAGGAACAGTGGTTGCAAAGCTATGGCATAGAGACTGACCTATTTCCTTTGGCATCGATATTTACTGTGCGATCACGGATATGTGTTGGCCTTTTGGGTAATCCGAAACCTGACGAGCCGGGGAAATGTAATCGACGGATTCGACGCCCCTTAGTGATAGACGACGATGATCGGAAATACTCAATCTTGTATAAAAGAGTTTTTTCTGCGATCAAAACATTTGTCTCATACTTCCAGAAACTAGCTTACGGAGATATGAGCTGACTAAAGGTGTGGAAACAAAAACAACAACACCATCTAATGCCAACGCTCGATTATAAATTTGCGATATCATATTTGACAGTGATACAGTTTGCGCTTAATGTTTGCGACAGTAGCAACTCGCTATGCAACTTCACCACATGTAGTAATGATCAATTAAGCTGTTTAGTGACAAGGCCTGTAATTTTCCAAATCCCTATAAAATCCTGCAATCAATCGCTTTTTTTCAGGTAGTAACTAATGCTGAGACGGGCGAAACGTTGCTATGTATGGCCTACGTGTTCGAAGTTTCAACGTCAGAGCACGGAGCGCAGCACCACATTTATCAGCTCGTTGGTGACACGAAACCATGAACATTTTTTAACAGAGTTCACAATCATAGTACGACAACAGCCTACCGTGGCACTTTTTGATCGGACAGAAAGAACAGTCACGTAGTGTGGTTATGCATACTTACGCCCAGAGTAACACAGGGTGGCGTACCTCGACATCACTGCACAGTATATATTCCACATATGATGTCAGACATAAAGGGGGCGTTTGTCCAAAACATATGGTGGTCGCTTGCATGAAAGATGAAAGTGTCTAACATTGTTCAGCAGCAGTCATTTGTGTGTGAGACCCGTTTAATATTGGATATAAGAAGGCTTTGTCTCACTTCACTGGTCTCGGCGTAGAACTCAACTCAAATTCGTTTGAGAATTCGTATGAACGTAGTGTAGCGCTGATCGGATCGTGAACACCGCGGAGTCGCTCGCGGCTCAAGCGAAGCACTACTTTCGTACGAAATCTCAAACTAACATGATCTCCGTGCCGAAATCAGTGCATCGTGAGCAAACCCCTTACAGAATCAATATTTAAACGGGTCGCTTGCTAATACTGTTGATTTTCGTGGGAAATAACCATTGCCAAACGATATTAGACACTTTCATTCAAGCCATCACATATTGACCAGACGCCCATTTAAGGAGTAAGCTCAACTGGCCTGACTTGCGTAGCACATTGGTTTTTAATATATACCATCTCACTTTACTGCTTTAACTCACACAAGCCATGATTAGTAATAGGAATGTCTATCATAAGTGTAGTCGCCCATAGTATTGACATTACCTACGGTTATTAGTAACTCTCAAAATCATCATGACGGAGGCGATGTAAGAGGATAGTCTTGCCTACTTGATTGGCGGGTTAATAGTAATTACTTAAATTGCTAGGCCCACCGCATCATGGACGAGTGACGATGTAGTAGGCCTACCTGTAATACTGACGTCATTATATGGTTTATATAAATGGTCATTTTCACACGTCAATATGACGACAAACTCTACGGAAGTAGGTATTACCGAGGCGGATAGTGCATATTGTGGTGGTGGGGTCAGGTGTTCAAATTTGCTTCTGCAAATCAATGTTCCTTTCGATTCTAGGTTTTAACCACAGAAATATTCGCCATCAAATACCTCGTGAACAATAGCTTTTAGTCAACTAATGATAGTCTGAACAATAACAGCAGGGGGTAATTTTTCCCACAGTTAAAATACCGACGGGGTACATTTTCAGACCAAAATTTATGTCTAACTTTTTCGTGTGTACACAAGAGACTGCTAATAGCTGCGGATGCGTTTTAATATGTTCATTCAACGCGAGGTAAATGACTCCAAACAGGTTAAAAACGCCTGTTCTACAGTGGTCTCTCTAAAAATCAAGTTATCTTTAACCGACTTGAAAAATCCGCAAGATATCTGAAATCATACATCTTCACTGATCCTATACATTTCACCTTTGTGCCTATACTCGCTTTTTTGGATGCATGGCATTTTCATCAACTAAAGTCATGTCCTCCAGGTGAATGGTTATATATAGTACAGAATCTTGATAATCTGGGTTATAGCCCGGATCACTAACACAACCACAACCTTCCGCACTCCTCAATACTGACTGCCGAACAGAGAAGAAACGGATGCCAATTTGTAAGTCGTTAATTTGACTCTGATTTGGTATCGATCCCTGCACCTCACGAACAAAACGCGGACGGTCAGATGATTTAACTCTATTGATTCTATACATTTCACCTTTGTGCCTATACTAATATCACTATTCGTGTGGTAAGCATGCCAGATGCTATTACGATATTACGCAGTGTAAGTTTCAATTCAGTTTGCGCCTTCCTTTAGTTTTTAAGAAGTTTATTTTATGATGGAAAGAATTTTCTATCGATACACTCAATACGATATTCAAATTTGATGAAATGTTGTGACGCCTATAATCCACATTATTCTGATGTTAGCCTTGTTTGAATATTTCAATTCTTATTAGGAAGTAAAATACAGTGCCTTTGTCTTCGTCTCTGAAAATCTTGCAGACGAGTGACGTCACATCGCCAAAATTTTGTATTATTAAATATAAAGATACTAAAAATAGCAACTTATGTTTTCTATATTACTTGTATTTGTAAAAAAATCGATTGCTCAATAAAGTGATTTTCACGGCGCTGGCAATGCGCTTCATGAAAGCATAGGCCATTTAGAGAACTTGCGTAGGAGCATTTCGTGTGAAGGGTTGTTGTCGTTTTCTTGAATGTAGGCCTACGTCCAGGTCAAATATTTTTAAGGAAGTCATATCGATATTTCCAAAGTCGCAACCTTCCGCACTTAATAGTAGGCCTACTGACTGTTAAAGCAGAATCGAAACCGAAACCAATGATTTTGTTGTTTCGGATTTGTGGCGTTTTCAGCTATAGTAAGTCAAGCGGCTCACGAATGAAACAGCATGGGATTAGAAAGTGTTACCTGGGGCAGCATTATGAACACTCTTCGCATACGTTAATAACGAGCTCGCTATTAACGCACGATCTCGTTAACTCGAAATTTGGTATTACGAACTACGCTCTCGGTAGCCGAACCTCGCAGACGCCCTCGTTAATTTACGAGCACCTGTGACTGCTCAATACGCGTGTTTTCGGAAGAGCCGCTGATGATGGCTGCGATTCTAGCAGTGCGGCAAAGCAGAAAGCGCCAGAACTCACCGTAATCCATTGCAATTGACAGATCGAGAACTTATTGCCGAAACTCGTCATATTGGAGGTACGTGATCTATTGCATCATTCGGTGTCCTGAAGCAGAGATGGAGGATAATTGATCATACAGGAGGGAGACTATGACCGAAGGGTCTCTAGAAAATAGTCACAAAAGATCTATGTGTGCCGATATGTTACCCCTGTGACGCGATGAAAGAGAACATGCAGAACAACCCTATCACAACTGTCAACTGCAATTGCCGATTTGTTTCTGCATGTAAGCTCTGATCCTTTAATTTCCCATATTCATGTCTGCGATTACTCATAAAATAACTTTGTATACCCACTTTTTTGTTCGTGGCGCACAAGACCCGTCGGTGAAAAGCGGCACTGAAAATAACATAACTTACCATAACATATACAATTCTGATAAACCTGTAGGCCTACGTCCGGATCATGAGTATAATCAATCGGATAATCCGTCGTTGTCAAACCTCAATAATGTACACCTACTGACGTTTTGAACCTGACCGGATTCGGCCTTGAGGAAGCTCGGCCGTGGTTGAGACTCTCAACTCCTTTGACCATCCTATATATGAACTCAAGACATTCATAATCTAGAGTAGGCTAATCTGTTCTTGTTTGACCCTGGGCATTTGCGAACACCTACACATATCACGGTCCTCATATGGCTTAAAGACTGCCAAGCTTATTAGAATGTAGGCTAGCTATGGACACCATCTGCTGTTTCATATCGCCAGACCTACCCAACGGTGAAGGTTGGAAACTCTACGACCAACTACTACAGAAATTTAATTTTCCTTTCTGTAGTATACTGTTACTTTTTATATTTAGCCTACTATGCTTACTACGGAATTTTTCACTATTTATTTAAAATATTGGTTCCTCAACCGTAAGGACAGGGGAATCGAGAGAGTAATCTGAACTGCGAACAGCCAATAAACTCTACTGAAAGCACAATTCATCTAGCAATCGTGGCTCCACCGCCGGTTCAACGGGTAGGCTAATGATGGAATGAATTGTAACGTAATTCAATCGGAACAGATTGGTAGACGAATATTAGAAAGTAAGGGTGAAGCGATTGAAAATTGAACTAAAAATGAAATCAAGTCCTTTGTTAAACTCAACACTGCTGCACTGGGACATTATTGGTTTGACTATTCGCATTCGATCGCAAAGTGCCGGGTTCGATTCGCAAACGAGTTGCCGCCTATAACCATAAAGATTTAAAATTGTCGTGCA
The DNA here is from genome assembly GCA_030412335.1 of Botrylloides violaceus. NCBI lineage: Eukaryota > Metazoa > Chordata > Ascidiacea > Stolidobranchia > Styelidae > Botrylloides > Botrylloides violaceus. Next base: position 45,500 of record JASFYC010000138.1, read on the forward strand.
CACTCCTCCTCTGTCATAGTGTTCCTGGCGTCTGGCGATAAATCGAAAATATACCGAGTAATAAGCATTGCATATTGCTTCTAGTTGAAAACCGGAGAAACACGTTTGATTGAGAGGGTGAAGTAGACCCTATGCTGGGTTGCCGTCGCATCCGCAGCATGCAAAAGCAGGCCGCTGCTGGGTGCTCTGGAATGGTGTAGCCTACTTTTGGATGTAAGGTGATTTCTTGAAAATCAATATTAACGTTTAAAAGACTTTTGGTCCGGCGATTTACGCCAAACTAGAAGTTTCTATCCAGCCTGAAGATTTTCATTTTGTCAGAATGTCTTGGAGAATTTGACAGTCTCGCGGCCGTGGAGCATCATGCTATCATGACTCATGCATCTGTTCCTCCAGAGGAACGCGCTGAACTGGGAATTGGTGACAGCTTTGTGCATTTGTCCGTAGGTTTGGAAGATATCAACGACCTGATTGATGATATAGACCAAGCACTGAATATATACTCGCCCATCAACCATTAAACTATTGCGTACAGCTGTATTATACTGTATACCAAAGCGAAATAGCCTCTGCAATTCCAGGCTCAAAACCAACATGATTCATAAACCAGCGTCTCATAACCAGGCCGCCTTACTACGGTAGTCCACTCACATGGCCAGAACGCCGGACACACACAAGACCCAATATCCCGGGCTTTGTTTCTGAAAACTAAATAATAGCTCATTGAGGGTTAAGCCTTTTCGGCACATATCTTCAGTACTGCATAGGGTTGGCAAAATATGAACAAAGGATTATATAGGCTACCACAGTGTTGTGTATTGGGACTCTTAACCAAACCAACCCGTTTTAAGTCACACGGGCGGGCATGAAAAACACAACACGAAGTCAGTCCAAAACTTTACTGCTCTGATTAACGTAATAAAACTTTGTGAATAAGCGACCTGGAAAACGAGTAGAATGCGAGATCGGGCAGTACTTCAAATTATGGTGAGCGAGTTGAGTTTGCAACGCTCTGATATATATACACATATATATATGTACCTATATGCAACTCGCCATTAGGCCTACCCTCTATCCTCCGCCGAAGTTTGCGGGAAATGCGTAACAAACAAAACAACAAGCAGTCCCAATAGACAAATCACGGCAGTAATTGCATATTCAAGAATTTTATTTAGATATTGGCAATCGTTGCTCCTAAGTGTTACAAATTACAGTAACGTAGAGAAATTGCACTTGTCGCTAAGGTAGATTTATTGCCAGATGTAATCAGAGATATCCCGCGTAATATGTGGCCGAGGAATGAATTTAGAAAAATTGCAACAAGACATCAGCATAGTGGGCGTACAGTACTGTTTAAGGTAACTCAAGGTGGGTGGCTAAACCGAGGTTCATGCTTGTCGAGCGGACAAAGTCACAAAATTATATATATAATCAAAGAAGCTACTCGTTATTTTGAGGTGGGCCCAAATTCTACCGAGATGCTTCAGGATTGAATAGATCAAGATGCATTTGAGATTTTGATACACAGTTACACCAGAATTGAGGAACGATGATATTAGATGTGATATGAACTTTGTGGTAAATCAATTTGAGAAAGTGACCCCCATCGGCAGCCATATATTTTTACATTGTGTCGCCTGGTATAAAAATTCTTCTCCTTGACCTTGAGACGAATCCATCCAGTTCCTGCTACCACCGTAGTTCACCCAAGTTCGCTTCACATTTTCTGCCGATGTGTACTCCACAAATTTTGATCCCTGAATTTGGAGGGCACAATTTACAGTCATCTCCCAGGGATAAGGTATATTTCCGGTTTGATATTCGCCGCATAGCCAATAAAAACGCATCGTGGGCGGATGTTCCATGATAATTCACGGGAATTGTTTCGGTCGACGTCAATGGTCAATGCTCTAATCTGAACGATGTTGGGGAACTCGCAACTTCCTATTGTTGTTGAGAATTTTGAGAAGCCAAGATATACTTAATTTATATACATGGCGTCACAGGGACTCAACTATGAATTTCTCCGCGATTATGCAAGTTGAGCGCAGTTTATTGGACACAAATGCGTTTAGTCAATGCGGCCAGTGATTCAGCCTACGCTAGTTAGGCAAAATACAACAGCGAAACTTGACAGGCCGCTATTTCCTTCGTGGATCGAGGTTCGAGTACGTTTGGTCGCCCGCTATTGATAACAACCCAGGAGGAATTAGGCGCACTTCTCACTGGTCACTCTCACTCCGGATCATTATAAAAACTAAATAACCCAGAAAGTAATAAGTAAATGCAGTATCCAGAACCCAGCAAAACACCCTAAACGTATCGCCATTACGGTCAACTATACGTCGACTCGACCACAACACGAGGTCGAAATGTGACAGTAAAAGAGAAAAGGGCGAAGTGTTACGTTAACATGACACCCTTGTTTGCAATCGCCAGGCCATTTCATTCTGATGTTGCTACATTTGGGCCAGATTTGGCGGCGCCTCTACAGGAAGTCGCGCTTTATCATCATTCGAATTGCCCATAAGCTGACCTGTCACGACACCAGTGGCTCATTTCCGTCGTTTGCTTCAGGGAGTAAGCAAGTAGCTAACCTCCGGGCATTACATGGCCAACACCTGCGTACTTAATGTTTTAGAAAAACGAAAATTCGAGTCTACCGCACCGACAAACAGCGACCTGTAGCACTATCTGCTATTCGGCGAAAAATCCGATACCCAATCCTAATATCGCCATGCACTCATACAACGCATACACAATACATTAAATGCATTTGCATACCATGCTTGGACTGGGGCCCGAAATAGCAGGTGGGCTAGATCAAGCACCCTGTTCCCCATCTCTACCAGCCATAAATCGGGGAAGCTGTTCAGACCTTTTGATTGCGTTTGGTATAAGGCCGCCTGGACTCGGACACTAAATCGACCGCTTTCGTGGCTGACAACTTTATTACAACTCCATGCATCCGGTGTATATGTACTTGGTATTCCCCACAAACTCTCGGTTGTGGATGAACCGCCGAATTGAAGAGAGGAGAGAAATCGGATAGAATCAAATATATAGAAAGTTGGCAAAGGATGGCCACAAGACCTAATAAACTGTTACAACAAATGTAGGCAGAGGGATTACAAGGAACGGGCGAAAAGTGTCATCTACCATATAGGCTACTTTACCAAAGTGTAGCCGTATGTGTTATGCCAACCTACCTCTGCGGAACCAAAATACCACATTGCGTTGACATCCTGATGCTCCGTCAGATATTTTGTCAGATGATCACGGCTTCCACTCAAGACATTAACGACACCGCCTGGCAGATCAGATGTATCAAATACCTTGAAATAAAGTTGTAGAGGTATCAGCCACCGACACTAGTACAGTATAGCAACATTTGAAATATATTGTAGCGACCGATATGGTACCTCCTAGCTACCGGTACTTCTAAAATCGATAGCGGCTATCATGTATATATTCTTTCTTTGTTCACTGTTTTCTGATTTAATATCAAGTTACGTGTACGTGTTCACCGTGCCGACCACACTTCCTCGTGAAGCGTGGTTGGGGAACGTTTGATTGTTGTTGTCTGATTATAGAGTGCGCCGCTTCAAGTTACTTTGTGACCCGCGGGTTAGTGGTTCGCTATCCCTGGTATAGTAGATAAGTACAACTAAATTCACGTGAGAGCGCCATATGACTCTCGGAGGTCAAAATGGAAGTTTCCCTTGAAACAGCTATGGACAAACAATCAGAAATTTCACACTGAGATTAACGGCGAAACGAGTACGACTATAGCCCGGCCGATACCTGCATTTATGCAGATACGGACATTATCGATTTGGCGTTCGCCGATATCTTGAGTACGGATATAGCGTTTATAAAGGCTATGGTAAGCCTACCGATAGAAGTGACAACTCTTAATATTTTACCAAGATAACCTATCCCACCTAACCAACGTACCATAGTCCACAGAATCATCACATGCAGATGTCAATTTGTCGATGTCAAGAACTCAAGATCAGTTCAGAATCAGGATAACCTTGCAATGACGCAAATGTAAGTTCGGACGAGTTCGCGACACCATACACATTCAAAATACTCCGCCATGACGTCAAAAACTAACGCGATATTTAACTGCGATGTGGGACGAAACCGGTTAACGATTTTTTTGTGAGATCAGATATTGGTAGGGCTCAAGTATATTTACAACTATACGTGAAAACGCAGAATCATCCAGCCAACCGTCGGCCAAAAGAGTTAAGCGCTGGCAAAGATGTGGTATGCATATAGAACAATATCGTAAAAAGATTCAACGCATAAGAATTATAACATTCACAAGCCTGGAAGGTCCTAGGTTTTGAGTTTTTTACAATGTCTAATGATCGTCAACGACTCCATTATCTTTATCGTCTTAGATATGTTTTCATAATGTATACCTGCGGGATGGTAAACCCACAAACATAGAAAGCATCAGCAGCTAATATATCATATATATGATTAAATAGGGCAGGTAAGATAAAGACAGTGTGACGTGATAAAATAGGAATTTAATATGATATTGTATGGGTAACGCGTGACACTAAGTTCGCTGCACAAAAGGTAATTACACTAGCCAAATGAGAACCAATCCTGATGTGCGGTCATTAAAGCCTGTTCACATGGAATGCCAGGCATAGTGCGCGCTAACACTTGGAACGAGAATGGAAAACTACGCGAGAGTTTTACGTCACGTGATCCCGAAACATCAAAAAATATATCGCAGTTGCCATGCCAGAAGTTTTTCCCCATACAGCGATCAACGCGAGCATACAGAAGACGCTCGACTGAAACAAAGATTTACTCTCAGTGTGAAGTAGGCTTTACGTGAAGAACTCTTACCTGATAAAAGTCAAGTGCAGGAATTGGGAACTTCTCACTTGGGATGATCACTATGCAGTTTGCCCGAACCACAGCCGGAGCAAAAAGTGACACGAAAGAGAGCAATGGATTTTGGTCTGGACAAGCAATTCCAATGACCCCAACAGGCTCTCGAATCATTGCTGTGCATCCATACAGAGTCGTTTCCTACATAAAATAAATACGGCATCACACATGTGATGATATCTTTCTTGCATGCTTCAACGCAGCACTTCTCAAACGGGGTGGAAAGCCTCAACAAGCGGTATTAGCGTAATACGTCCGTAGTGCTTGAGTCGCGTACTGTTCTTTAAGGTCTTATCGACGCAAGACTGCATGATGTTGTCGATTTGAGACAGTATCATCCGATTTCAGAAGACGAAATAGGTTCTCATATCAGGTGTGAAGAGTTCAGTTCTTTACAAATTATATTTCTATGTAAGAGGGGACTGATGTTACAATCACGAACAAAAGGGTTAATGAGCAGAAAAAAGCTAATTACCGCGGCTCAACGTGTCGTGGCAAGCTAGTGTGATGTGACCTAGTGCTTGACACTGTAATTATATGTGGACAACGCGCCTGAGACTCGTTTCATCAAACCACCTTTCTACATATACTTTAGCGTTTAGCGATATCAAGGTGCTTCCGATATAGAACTCTGCTTCAGGGTTACTACACGCGGAAACAGCCTACTCTTTCATAGTCTACGAAAGAGGCCAATAATCTGATTCTTTCAATTAACATACCATGGCCTACTCTAGGTACTACTACTAAAGTAGGCCATGAACATACTGTACTAGTAACAGTTATTTTATGGTTGAAACATATCGCCTTACATTTCCGTATAATAAGAATCTTACTTGAATGGTCCCGCCAAATTTATCGGCGTACGCACTCCAGTAGAACAGCCTCTGGATGGATTCATCTACTTCCTCAAATGCATCCTCCATGGACCGACCTGAAGAAATACAATATTCAGTGCATTTCCATCGAGCACATAAACTTAGAAATTACAATGCCATACCTGTGAGCAACGTAAGTTTAGTGGCTACTTCTGTCCTTCTCATCTCTAAGTTCTCAGCCATGTAGTACACGATCTGTGCTCTTAAGTAAAGGGACACTTTACACTTAATAAAATGATGTTGTTAATAAAAGTTAGAATCACATGTCATTTTGCGGCTATAGCCAGTCTTCACAGAGAGCCACCACGGTACTCATGAATGTGGCTGAAATGACACCGGAGAAAAACTTAGTGCGATATTACAACGCCGTTACTGCGATGTGGTTGAATGATTACCAGATTCCACAGTACACATGCCCGACAATCAACGACCGTTCTTCACGCAGCTTTACGGTATTCTCTACCGTCTGTGATCAGGCAAACTTCTCAACTACGAATGAACGGGCGTCGAGACTTCTCTAGAAACAGTCAAGCCTAACATGGTGATCATTCGACCTGGGCTGGTCACGGCTACGAATCAGCTACTAAGATAATGTCCCATGAATTTCAGCAAATTTACGAATACAATAGTGGGTGTCGCTATGTGAAGAATGGCTAGTCCCAAATTATTGTATATATGATTATAACTTTTATGTAAACCATCATTGCATTGACTAAAACGCCGCCTTAAATTACCATAAAATCAAGTATATTGGGGTTACTTTACCTAATTACCACAAACACGCTATACAGTTATAATGGACCAATGATGAAAACTATATTCGATTGTTCGGACACCAACCTATTGTGAGCAGCTCTCTTACTCCAGCCAGGTAGAGCTTTATGCGCGGCTTCCACTGCATTTCTGACGTCTTTGCGATTGCAGTCACCAACATAGGCTAGAATATTTCGTGCTGCATTGTCTGATTCTAAAGAGGACCAAGTTAGGATATTTGAAGCATTCATTTACTGAGTACAATTTTGACATACCCCCATCTGAATGCGCATAAACAGGCCTGGAGTAACATCCATCTGGTCTCTTCTGCGCCCCACCATAGTAAACTTTGTATGTGTGGTCGACTCTGCAGCATAACGGTTAAAGTGTTGGAAATGCTGGACAAGCAATATTCATTACAGTTTATACACTCAAGGAACCAGGAGGCTTCAAAAAAATATTATCGCGTTATAGCACAACACCAACATGTACATTTATAGAGTTGTTGTGGTTTTGGATAAATGGCGTTTCAAACTGCCTAGGTCATACGGCAAGTCAATGCTTAGGTGGTACGACTGTCGATTATTCCGGTTTATTGACTCTCGGATCACACTCTATCACAACCACAACCTCAACCGTTCGCGCTCCATCGATAGTGACTGCCAAGCACAGGAGAAACGGATATCAATTGACGTCTTTGACGCGGTCGGGAATCGATGGACGTCCCGATCTAACGGAGGGCAGTCCAACCACTAACCCAACTGAGCATTTCGGTGGAGTTACAGATAAGACTAAGTAGTCTGGCGGCGATGAGAACTATGCGGAGTGAACAACCGGAGCCCCCGGAGTCTTTGCGTTTCTAAGTACGTAGTAAAGGCCATAGAGGCGGGTCCGTCCTAAATTTACCATAACTTCTTCGCACTGCTCATGGTGTGCTTTTCTCGATTTACTTGGTAGCTATTGCCGGCGTGTCACGAATATTAAAATGTGGATGGAGCTATCTCCGATACTGACAGAATGCGAAATCAGTTCAGTAACAAGAGAAACTGCCATCATTTTGTGAAGCAATATAACGTGGGGCGAGAAACTCCCAAATCATGAAGAGTATAATATGAATATTAAACTCGTCCGGTATTTGTTTCATAATTAATGTGAACTGTTCGAAAGTTGAATTACCCTGGTTAGAACAATATGTCAGTGTAACCGGTTAATATTTCATGGTTTGGGCTAAAAGTTGTCAAATACGTCATCATGAAACGATAAATATTTCATATAAACATGCAGAACTTGGTCTCTAACTCTAAGAATTTCATTATAACAGGCTACAGTGTGATAGACATAACAAAACAGATCAATCTTCGGCGGCTACAAGAGACATTTCTACGTTAGTAGGGGCATGGAAGCCAACTAACATATAGAGTTAAAAATATGATTTACGGGTATTGCAAGATAATCAAGTCACCGCACATGATCCAATTACCATTACATAAAGGTTTTTCAACTGGAAAAAAATTCATCGCATAAAGTAATTCGGAGATCCGTTGTTTGATAAAGTTATTACTTATATCAGTGGTTCTCAAACTGGGCCTCGACGAGAAACTATCCAGCGACCGAAAGCACTCGACAAACTTATTAGCACGGATCCCCATGATAAATCTCCATTTTCGACTGAACGTCAGCTACTGTATTCCAGTATTGTGTGACCATAACCAATGGCCATTTATACACTACTTGCCCTTCCTGCCGTAACATTAGCTATTTGCTCAGGATATAGGCGGTGGTTTGAGCGTTTTGCCTTATACCATATATATATATTCGTATGATGTACGGGTAAACTATAGACTGGGCACACTTCATCACAGGCCTCTACTGGTCATCGAACGGTCCAAACGACTCGGTCGGAATTTGATCCCGTGACCACCGACTTCGCGGTTGACGACAAACTTATAGACATTACAACATGAAACAAGCGTAACTAACAGAACAAATACAGGATTTTCCGTTGTTTGCATTACAGACTCCTCAGATAACTATTATGAAATCTCAAATGCGTTCATATCAGATTGATACTAGTGTTTATGGGTCATCCAACCAAACGAAAAGATGAATTTTGAACGAACGAATGAACGACTTCAACCAACGACTATGTCAGTGACATTAATAATATATGCGATGTCACCAAATATCAGTGAATAGCAGAGAGCAAGTGAACTATCCGCACCATAAATTGTGAATAAGTGTGAACTGTTTAGAAGTTCTTACGTGAAAAAAGTTGGTATCGTCAACGAAACAAAATCTCACTCACAGTGCCATTAAGTACTCGCACACCTAGGTGTAGCAATTATGCTGAGTGTCCCACTGCTTGAAATATGATTTCGCATTTGGTATGGATGCTACTTCCTATTCTGTCAAGTGAATGCGGAAAATCTGCCACAAAAGTTGGACTGGCTGGAATAGCTGCAGTTAGTACTTAGTATATCTTGTACGGAGCCTGCGGTGAAGATAATTATGTCTTACATAAATGACGGAGTTGTAACATAAACTTGGACAGTAGCTATTTACCACCGAAGCTTACTTTTTAGGTGTCCAGTTCGAAAAATCACCTTCCGGGGACATTGGGGTGTTATGAATTTACTGTTAACTTGGCAAGAAAGCTCATGTACTGGTCGAGATTTCGTTGTGTTAACGAGGCTGCACGGTTTTATGCGTTGCTGGTGTCGAGTGTGGTACCATTGCAAACTGGGATACCGATATCATATATTTCCTACACTTTCTGCTGTTATCTGGGAACAAGTAATAAGGATTCCACCTTCGTATTTCACTACCGATATGTCTGATAGACGATGTATCTTGACGGTGGGTGTCCAATGAAATGATGCGTCAACCTTTAACCAGAGGTCAGCACCCAGACTGTAAGCTCGTGAACGTGCTGCCTTCAATACCGTACGTCGGGACGACAGAACGCAGAAGACCACACAGCCTCAGCACGTCAACAAATTCCGGAACAAACCAAATCTTCATGACGTGACGAACGATGTGAAAACGAAACAATTCCTATGTTCGTGGAAGGTGATTTTGGAAAATTGTATCACACGAACGGCGTTTGCCTTTCAATGGGTAAATTTAACACGTCAATCATCAATATCATCACATTTTCACCGCTGGCCCTCTTTAATTGAAAGGCTTACCAAAATTAGCCAAAATTCTGCATTCAGACCGCAGGAGGCAACTTGGGAGGATATCATGTTGGAAACATCGCAAAGTCATCACGTTCCACAGAAAACAATGGAAACATTTCAATAGCTTTCAAAAACGAAGTTGAAAGGGTGCAATATAATCTCATGACACGAGGACGTGAGTAGACAACGATAGTCTACAAAAAGTCGAGCTCGAGTTATCTAACTACCTACCTAATCGATAAATATCACATAGAAGAGCCAATCAGATATAGATTATAAGTGAAATGTCTCGACGAATTTAACACACAACCTCGTCTTATTCAGAAGTCGTTTCCCAAGCTCTTGGCACCTACATAAGGTGAAATAGATCCCAGCTTTTGGAACAATACTCGTTAAACGTGTTATTCTATTTCTAAATATTGTAAACCTGGGCGTTAAATTGGAAGTGGAATCAGCATTTGGAAAATTTGTCCGCGCAGTATATACTGTAATCAATAAAAAAAGGCCTTGAAAATATCAACTGGTATAACTTGAAGTAACTCCACGACGGCGATGACACAAACATCGTTGTGTTGTTCCGAATACCTATTGATGTTGTCCGGTGTACGAATTCAATATTCCCATGACTTGCAGAATACGCAGTTTGCGACCCGTGAGAGATCCGGACGAAATCCTTTCTGTGACGATAGACCTCACAGTAAGACAGGTAAGTTTCGCGGACTCTTATTTCGGTTTCGCGGTGCAGTGACAAGATCGTCGGCCAAGAAAGCGATGGTTGGTTTGGGTGTAGTCATGTCCGCATTATATCAAAGATATAAAGACGGGGGTATAAGCGGATGTGGATAAGGTGTTTCGTGACTTTGCTCCAAGGGTTCGACCACGTTTAAAGTTCATCGTCACAACTCATGATAACCCTGCCTAGACTTCTTGAATACTCAGAATGAGAGTGATAACGAATTTGCTGCACATGTTCAGATTATGGATCTTGACGAGAAAAATCAAGTTTTGAAAACCTACCTTTGGATCAAGCTCATCTGGACAGACCAATTTTTGACATGGAACAAAACGGAACACGGGGATGTTGATACTAGTAAGTCAACCGACGCAATGCCATGGAGGGAATTTTCCCGATGAAACGAATACTACCACCTTAGAAACTTCATTCAGATTATTGTAGATTGTCTCAATGTCAGAAATACTAGGAGCATTTAGAGGGCACAATGGGAACAACTACATTTTCGAGCCACCGCAAAAATAATTTTGAAATCCGTTGATATGTTTGGTTGAGAGTATTGAGCCCTTGGATGGCATGAGCTGCGAGGGATCACCTGGGTTGCCCATTCTCAAATGACCAGGATGAAGACGATGTTCGTCTATTCGAACTGAATGCAATTATTTTTCAATTCAAATTCTATCATCAGTCATCCATTTTCACTTAAGATTGCAAACTGAGTTTAAAGGAGGTGTTTGGTCAATATATGACAACGGCTGAAAATTCAAGCTTTAAATGAAATATAAACGTGCATAATAATGTTTGGCAATAGTCAGAACTCCCTAACTTATGATATTTGTGTAAAACCCATTGAAATATTTGAACTTTAATTGGTTTGACCACGCTTCGCTAGACCCGACGCAGAACTGAAGCTGAGTGAAAATTCCGTATCAACGGAGCGCTGCGTCGCCGCTCGTTCTTGATTCATGTGTTCGTTGGAATGTAAAATGCAAACAGAAAAATAAGCTGTAAACGACAGCGTCGCTCGTGGCACGACTCGACGCACCACTACAGACTCTAGTCCCCAACTCGAGCCCTACGACCGCTGAACCTGGCGATTTATGTAGGAAATGATTATTTAAATCATCATATGTTGACCGGACGCACCCTTTCAATGTTAATCTTAAATCAGTGGAGTTAATTTGTCACTATATCCTTCAATTTCTCAAGTATGGCTATCGGCAAGTCAGATATGGAGACCAGATGTAGTAATTTATGAAGATACCGCTCAGCGAGATTTCAGCCCGAAACTTCCGTATTATCGAGTCAATCATGAAGGAAAAGTATCAGCATCAGAGCCTTTGATACTTGAAACAACATGCAGAGTAGATATATTGTTTTTTCCATTTGACTTTCAGGTAAGTCCAGTACTTAATAAAGAATGGTATAGATGGAGCCGGTATATCAGTAAAAACAACTTTGGCTCATTTGATAGATTTCGGTGTGCAGATTTCGAAAATATACATCTCTCGACTACTCACCGAGATATTCGCCGAAAACTGTCGAATTTAGTTACTCATTGTGACGTCAATCGGCATAGAATATCAGCTGGTAGGTGTCAAGACGAAGGGCGAAGATGCGAGCTAAAATATTTCAGCTCTATGGGCTCGGCGGCGATCGGGCAAGCGGTCGAGTCGATAGCGAGGGATTTTGCCCTATAAGTAGACGGTCTTTTAATAGTAATAAGAATTATAATAACAGTGCATCTTGGTTATTCAGTATGGAGTAAACCTACAGAATCTAGTTTAGTGAAGAGGCATTCAGCAAGGATGCTTGCAAATGCACTGGTTTATGGACATGCATCTGCCCATCTGGATGAAATGAAATGAACAAAAGTTATTTTTATCGATATAGATGACCTGGCATCAATTTCTCACTACATTATTGGCCAAAAATCCCGTGGAGCCTATGGTGGACCACTCCATAGAGCAATGTGACCGCAAATTTGACGTCCAGCCTCAGTTTATTCGTAAACCACTCATAAAAGCTTTGGATCTCCGCGCTCCTTAACTGTTATTTGTGGGAAATGCAACAAATTCTTTGTTCCATTCGATACGATCAAATTCCTTATGCGTCGTCATCTCAAAGAGGGTTGCGATGTGGATCATACCCATCCACAAGCGTCCTTCTATTAAAATAACCTCTACTGGTATTCGTAGCTCGGCTACAAAGCCAGCGTTATGTGGATAGCGTGGAGAAGGAATGCCTGATACCGGGTGCTTCGTTGCCTACTTGGCACGCGCGCACGATTGGCATATGTACAACAAGTATTTATGTGCAAAGGGTGTACAATATCATACCGTGAGCACTAATTTAACCTCCACATTCTAGGATGGGATTGTGGGGGAAATAAGGTCACTGTTGTGTAGGGTGCCGATGTATATGGAGCAAATAGGAAAACGTTATTCAATTATTCTAATATTATCGCAGTCTTGACCAGACTCGAGAATCGGGAAATGAGGTGGAGACCCGACTCGAGACTCGGCTTGACTTATGACTCAAAATAAATGACATTGTCACGATGCCGATCGTAATCCGAGATACCCAACAGAATTACATATCGGCTTGATGAAATACGACGATTTTTCAGCGTTGCTCATTTACTTTTGTGTCTTGGACATTTGCAAGTAACAGTATGGACCTCTTTCCATCAAGGTAGGGCTGGATTAACACCAAGAAAGATAAGGGATGTGGAAGCGGTCCTTTCTTTCGTAAAAATCTAAGCGCGAGAATACATGCACAATAAAGTGCGCACGTCCACGAATTCTCAGGGAATGCTTTGAAGTAAACAAGGGTGGCGTCAGTACGAGTCCCCTTTTTTGTATTTTGCCGCATGCGGAGGCGTCAGTCGGTAGTCTGATCGTCACCGATCAGCCGAAAATGCAGAAGTGACACTGTGATATCGACCATAAGGTATACAGTATCCGCGATTGAATGGTAATGTGTCATGTCGTAATATGTTCATGGTGGAAGTGGAAGAGATTGGGAGGGGGGAATAACCGCTTCCACATTCCTATCAAAGATACTTAGTGTTAATGTAATTATAGCCTACCGTATTTTTTACAGAGATGAGCATTCAATGATGGACCATGTAAAACAATACTTCTTGGCATCTGGAGAATGGACGATAACAAATGTGGAAATAATAAAAACAGTTACATGGACTTGCAATTAGAAAATATGCCTTATTTTGAAATCGATCAATATTTGTACAGTCAGAGAATTTTGCTGCACTGCAGGGAATGAAGGATGAAGGACACTTGGGGGGTGATGAGCATCGTGACGAGGCAGGTGATCACCATGGTGTAGAGAATGACGGAGATCATGAAGGAGAATTTCCACGAGTTGACACTTCTCAAATAAGGTAATTCTGATAGACGTATAACATTACGAAAGGTAGGCTACATTTCCCTGCCAGCGCCGCGCGCAATATCACATTACACCTTCAGTTTTTCTCACTACGAATACGCCACAGAATATTCAAAACATTGGATTACTCCTACGGCAACCAGGCACGGAATGGTTAGGAGAAAAGCTAACTTCGCCAAAACGATTACACGCTAAAGGTTTGTGACGCGCACAAAGGAAACAGAAAATATAATTTTCAATATTAATAAGGAAAAACTGAAAACTTATCTCATGGGAAGTCTAATTAATGTCGATATTTAAGGAGGATCGCTCTGGATAAGACAAAGGCAGTAAAAGATGTCTATCCAGACCGTATAACAGCCGTTCACTGGTAACTGTCTGTTCAGACCGATTTGAGAAATCTTTCATTTGAAGGTCTGTGTTATGAATAGGGTAGATCTGAAATACACCTTCGTTTTACGAAGAAGTTCATCGCTCTATATGCAAAGCATGGTATTCCCAGCGGTTCTGCTTACAACTGTTGCATTACTTGGATTCTTTTTACCGCCTGATAGCGGAGAACGGATTGGATTGCAGATTACTATTCTCCTTACATTTATGGTGAGCTATACTGTTGTACTTTAAAGGTCTAGTATTCCACAAAACAAAATATGACATGTTACATCCCTAGGCCTACACGTTTAAATTCTATTAAAGAAATAAAACTAGTCTCATTTGGCAATAATCGGTAGTAATCCATAAGAACCAAGAAGAAAATGCCTGCAGTGGTGAAAATACAGCGCGGCTTGAAATAAGATAAAAGAAGTGACGATATTTCACAACACACTGTGGTACTGGCGCTATGGCTGTTTGCAATTTCCGGGTTGAGAGAATTGGGAATTCTCCTTCCGAACTTTTCTCGCCAGTGCAGCCTCTTACGAGTTTCTAATGTCGCACTTCCTTTGTCTAATTTCTGTCCCTCGCCAGACCTCCATAACCTTCTTTATCAATCGGCCATGTAATTGAGGTGTGGCGACAGCAGAACGAACCGAGTATGATCTGGCAGCGATTTTTACGCCGGCTGCCTGTCCTATCTCAACTGTCCGTATTTGCTTACAATATGCGCATACCGGTACCTATACCTATACAGGTGTTCCTGCTAACTGTTGGTGAAATGTTCCCAGCATCTACTGGACCGTTTCTCGGAGTATATTACATTTTATGCATGGTACTACTGGGCATAAACCTGTTTATGACAGTGTTAGTTCTTCACTTACACTACATGTCTAGTGCGGCAGCGATTGGAGTGACGAAGGTAAGACAGAAGTGTTTTTGCAAAGCGGTTCACAGTATTTTTGAGCATTTTTAGGTATGGTTTGAAGATTTGCTCGAAAACGTCGTGTATGTATGAATTGAATGTATTTTTTGAAAATAATTGAATAGCAAATGAAAGCAAACACAGTCTGCCAAGGAAGAGATGAGCTGAATCCTGCAATTAACACTACCCCTCAATGAATCTGGATAAATTTACGAAGGCTAGCATTAGTTGAACAACGAAGCCGTGGGTGAATCGACCCGCATGATCGCAATTAGAAATAGCAAAAACATTAGTAACAGTAACGTGTAAGCCAGTACACTGCCAAAATGTTTTATAGGCTTCCGTTGTCTGGTAAGGAAAATAAGCAGCCAGGGACGAGGGTGGACATGAATAAGTCTTATTATTATATTATTACAATAATTATTTCACCACCATGCCCTCATGAAAATACAATTACGCCTGAGAATTTCTGGCTGCCAGTATGTTCAAATAATATATTTCAATCGATAAAACATGTATTTAGGACGGGAAAAGATTCATAAAAAATGTCCCTCGCTGGGCGATTTTGCTACTTCGAATCGCAAAGTATGAGTTTTCAAAGGACGTTGAAAATACAGGGCGTGATTCACCAACGTCTAACGTCGTCATGAAGATAATTAGAAATGGAAATCTCAGTTCAAAAATATCCTCCAGTGAGGATGAACATATTCAAACCGGCATGATACCTAAGTCTTTTCATCATACTGAAAGGCCATGTCGAACTACAAACAGTGAATTTGTAATATCAACAACAAAAAATACAATAATACCAATAATGAACCGGCAGCAAGTGTCGCCAGAAACATTTGAGAGTAATGATGCCAGAGAAATTGAAAGCACCGAAACATCAGTGGAGGATTCAGCAGAGTTTAGTAAAAACGAAAAAACTGACAGCAACCAGGATGATTCTGCATCACCCATGAACCAGAATATTACCTCAAAAATGGAAGAAATAAAGCAATACCTTAAGTCTTACAACGATCACCTCAACGACAGTAATGTATGTGAAGATGTGGAAAATGAATGGAAAGCAATGGCTCGTATTGTGGATAAGTTATGCATGAAAGTCTACCTTGCTGTGCTTGTGATTAGCCATGTAATTATACTGGCTATAGCTTTTGTGCGAGGCACATCATACAATCACAAAGGCTAAGGACATTGAAAGTGTTGTCCCCTGAAATCACGATATTTCATCATGATTGCACAAACATTTTTGTTAATTGCTAACAATGCTGGAGCGTGTGTCATGCGTGCACTAGCACATTTTACATAAATATATTGATAGTAGCTGTTGATGGACGAACATTATTAACAATTGATACAGAGTAGTGGTTCCGAAATTATAATTTAGTGTTATTGATGATCACGTATCACTCACTCTCCTAAAACCCTACCAGAGTGTGCAATCGTCGTCTGGTCAAAATGTCATGATGGCTTGAAGAAAAGATGAAAATGTATAATGTGTCTTAAAATAGTCATTTACAACAAAATCTATGGCATTAGTGTGACACCCCTTTTAATACTGGATCTCTAAGGGGTTGTCTGCATACCACAGTTTCGGAACCACTTACATAAATGAAGTTTTACTATAATTTAACATATGTTCACATTTAGTAGAAACATAAAACATAATGACATTATTTATCTTAAATTTAAGTGCTCAGTGAGCTCACACAGTTGATAGGGATGAACAAATCGAAGCAAGGGTTCAGGATGTGAGAGTGAGCTCAGACTAAATCAGAAATGCAGTATTATGTAGTGTAATTTAAGCATTGAACTGGCTTACATGACCCAAGCAGTTTAACATGTCTTGGATAAAAAAAAAAAGAACTTACGTTGGCTTGTTCTCTCTGTCCTCATGTTGCACGATGCTTGCAGCCGTTTGTCCTTGACCAGGAACAGGCATGAGTGCCCCGCCATAAACTGATCCAAACTTCTTCAAGTCAATCTGAATGAAAATTTAGCAAATTAAAAAAAATTCATCTCCGGAAAATAAAAATCAGGAAAGCGAATCATAAAACAGGGTATTTAGTTTATTGGACGATCGATTACCTATATGACATGAGTTTCTTGCTTCACAAACCATTCAAATTCGGGAAAGAAGAAATAAAACACATATAATTTTCGTGCATTCTCTTTGGGCGATCTTTTCCAAGTGGGGGCCAAGGTAGAAACAACACTCATGCTTTGGCAGCAACTTTTTTACCGCATGCGTTCCCTTCATGTCGCCACCTTCTAATTTGTTGTGCGTTTGGAACCGACTATGACGGGGGAATTTTCTGTATGTGTACATGTCCCACCATACATTCGCATACCGTAAAGCCGACAGTGTGAGCATGTACACTTAAAGGCAAGGATGCACCGGATACCATGTGCTGCACCACGTCTCCACCATATCCTCAAGATGCATTGAAGCTGGCAGTGAAGGCGTGAATACTTCATTGCTATGTTATATTTGAATTATTAGTTTTTATGAGACTTGCGTGAAATAAACAACTTACCTCTCGGTCAAGTGGCAGGCTCATAAGCATAACCAACCAAGTCCACTCCCTACAACACGTAGGGCCTACCATTTAGTAGGCCCTAGTTATAACATTCTATTATTATAGGCCTGCAATGCCAGCGACTGACAGAAAAACACAGTCAACACAAAGGTAACGGTGCACATAAAAACGGAAGCAACTGTTCAGTTTTGAGTCTGTGCTAACATTATGATGCCACTAGATCTGTCCGACCATCTATTGGTTGATATTCTTTCATACTTCATTTAAGCATAAACAGAAAATTCCAAACATTTGCCAAAGTGTTGAAACTGGAATACAACTCTCTATATAATTTCAGGATATTTGGACATAAATTTACCTCAATGCTATCGTGTCTAATTTGATTTTCCCATCTTGGCTTCACATATTCATACAAGCCTTCCTTTCCTCCATCTCTTCCGAAACCACTTTCCTTGTATCCACCAAAGCCAGCAGCAGCATCGAATAAATTGTGAGAATTCACCCAAACAGCACCAGCTTTCAACTGAATGGCGGCTTCCAGCGCTGTAACATATATATCATATAGCTGGGAAAGTATGGTAATATCTTTACATGAAGAGACAAACAAAGTGACTGGCAATTATGCAGGCACAGCATCACTGGGAGTGAATGAAGTACTACTAGAACTCTAGGAGTAGGACGTATTTTGTGTCTTAGCTTTAGCTCTTGATATGTTTTTATATATATACTGATTCACATCGCCAAACAAAATAACATACCAACTACTTTGCATGCACATCATCATCACAGATGATGTGGAAATAAACCCTCTAAAAGGAGGTTGAAGGCTTTCTAATACAAGCCAGCCCACACATCTCTAAAACGCGAGACAGCTAGCATGGAGACTATGGGTCTGTGGATAGCATTTTTACTACGAAATAGCAGTCATGACACAGTTAGGTCACAGAGTCAATCCCAAAAATGCCATAAGAAATTTCAGTTCCGTCAACTTTGAAATATGACTGTGCAGATTTAAAATATCGGCACTAGCGAAATAAAGATAATGTAATCAGTTACCTGTTGGGAGATTTTCCGACCAAACGCTTGCTCCTAATCCATAGTTCGTGTTATTGCCTAATGCCACTGCTTCTTTTGCTGTTCTGAAAGGGAGTGCAACGAGAACAGGGCCAAAAACCTGAAAAGCAATGACAGTCAGAGACAAGGGTCCTCTTTTTCATTGAACCATGTCTCGTTTGTAGGGAAGTTGCAATGGGTTTAACCACTCATGATTTGGTGGTGACTGTTTTTTACCAGATCCCTTGCTATTGCAACCCTCCATGTTTTCCAGACTTGGGACTGGTGTTGGCTTTTGCTGTCAATATAGTATCCCTACAGTTATGACACCAGAAGACTAGCAGTGAAGCTGAGAATAACTGTTTTTACATTTCAAGGTTGATACAGACAGTGAGAATCTAACCACAAACATTATGGGCGAGCGCATGGCTCCCAACCAACTTAACATGAACTCACCTGCTAGTCAGTGACAAATGTGCAATTTAACTCAAAAATGTTCGAAAGTCATACCTCTTCTCGTACAATTTTTGACACAGTCTGTACGTTTGTCACTAAAGTCGGAGGGTAGAAGTATCCCTTTTTCGGCTTCACGAATGGAGCTTGATATATTTCTGCTCCTTCCTGTCGCGCTTCCTCCACAAAATCGGTAATAGTTTGAAGTTGTGATGCACTCACAATTGCACCCATATCAATAGTCTGAACGACAAACACAAGATAAAATATTAAAACTAATTTGTCCTCAATTATTTATTGTGGCATTGATTTTACACATTAAAAGAATATGCACATTGACTTGATATACACCAGTCAGGCTAATTTCCAACCAATGAATTTTACCACCAGCACTTCTTAAAACAACGATAACCACTTTGCCAAATGCAGAAAAAAACAAAGTAAGTTTCCCAGAACAGAGAAGGCTTGCTCCAGAGAGAGGGAACCGATTTTCTGAGATATTCAGATTCGGAACATCGGAAGATTGACAACTGCTAGGTTGGCAACTATTGTACCTTGACCACTTATACGCTGTCAAACTAAGGTCTACCAGTTACCACTTCAAATATACGGTAGCCTATATGCCAACCTTGTCGAGGGAATTGCCGATTCGAAAGTGCTTCAACCGTTCCTTAATTCGAGCGATGACATCATCAAATATACTTTCTTGGAGAAACAACCTGGACCCAGCACTACATACCTATCAAAATGAAAAGTAAGCATCAATAGCTCTTCAATCGGGAAGTATTGGACCGGACCGGTAACTTCCTCATTCAGCCAAGTTGTATTAGTCTGTGGTTACAGCGGATTGAACCAACCACTAATGATTTAGTAGTAATTTTTGTAACAGCTGGGTGAAATGTTGCAACTAGGGATGAGCAATGCAACTATTTGCTCCATCGTAATAAAGAATATTGGTGAGTTTACAACTTTCTCGTTATTAGCCTTATAAGGAAAAGTGCAAGAGGTAGTCACTACAGTTAATGTCACAGCAAGGACATGACTTTTCGCCTTCAGCAAACATTACCTATACATTTCAGCGTATAAGCCGCTACTTTTTTCCTTTTATTAGAATTTGTTCGGATTTTGAAACGAGTAAGGTTTAGGGGGGTAGGATCGCTATTATGACGGCTAAGGAAAAGGACACTAAACACTGATCTAGCTTCTAGCTATCGTGACTCGCAAATCAAGTGAATTCTCTCATTTCTAGCTCGCAGCCGCTTTAGCAGTGGTATCAGTATGACATTATCGGGGCAAATGTAATTGTGAAACATGGAATGAGCGAAAACAGTGTAGCCTACTGGTAATCACGTTATTTGAAGACACTGGACAACAGAGAGTAGATGGAGGTTACCGACCGTTTTAAGCCAAAATAAAGGCGAAACCTCCGTGGCAAAAAGAAGGCGACTTGTTTAGGTACTCCATTTCACAATCACGCATACTGTATCCTATCAAGCCTTGGTAGGTTGCCAGAAGTCCGCGACTTGCACGTCGGAGCGACTTATACAAGAAAAAAAAATTCATTTAATCGGCCTCTGTGGCTATACAGAGTTTTGCTTTATAGGCCGGAATTTTAATTAGCATGCCAGTGCTCGACATGTGACATTTGCTGCGTGCACATTCAATACTCTCTCGTGCAGACAGCAGTACATTGACGACTCCCTCGCGGAGCGTCAAGTCTGGTACGAATACTGCAAGATCAGGATCAACAGGCCTTGCAGTTGCAGCCTTGTACTTGTCAATCACGGGTGCCTGTTTTAAGTAAAAGTGGGAGGCAGGCTATTGGTCTTCCAAATATTTTGGCTGATTTCACCGAAGCTAATCATTGAACTTCTAAACGATCAACTTGATCTCACAAAATGCTTTGTGGCCAACAAATAGAGTTGGGTACGGATATAAACTATGAGAAATCCGTAGGTCAAGTCCCATTAATTGCCACACAAAAAGAGTAGAACTACAACCACAGCACGAAATAGCATGTTTCCTAGTTTCGTTCCTCGCTTACCATAATTTGTCAATCAATAAAGCATTCATGAATATTTAGTGACCATTAATTTATTACTATTCTGCGAATAGTAGAAAGTGGGTACTCGCCCATCCGCAGTTGCAACCATCCCCGCTCGCCCGGGTTCAGCTGGGGCACTTGACATGAAGTATTGCTGTTCCTGTTACCATACATCCACAGACAGTACAGTACAAAATAGAAAATACAGACCTGTCCTTGATTGAACCAAACAGCATCAACAATGCCTTCCACAGCGCTGTCCAAATCAGCAGTGTCAAACACAATAACTGGAGACTTTCCCCCAAGCTCCAATGATAATTTTTTCCCAGAACCAGCAGTTAATCGCCTCAAGGTTTGCCCAACCTGTCAAAAAATATACACATACCAGGGAATTTGTGTAAATGGCGCATTCTTTTCTTTCTCAGTTTCATCATTTATTGTGACTTAATATACTTATCAATAAATGCATTACTTTACAACACACACACACACACACACACACACTTATGAACAAAAACTAGAGAAAAGAAGGCACTTCAAACTTCCAAAAATTTGCAAAAGTTCCAATATGAGCTCTCATAACATCGATTTAGTTCATTAACGGTGTTTTCAGAGCAAACGGAGACTGTAAAAATTTTTTTCAAAAGCTAGACCTGGTAACATGTGGTTGAACCAGTTATTTGGTGCAATACAAGATCGTTACGTGAGGGTTACCAAATAAAAATATTTTGGTCGCTCTGACAGAGAATGACCCACTACTGTGCGAGTCACAGAACAGATGAAACCAAGCCTGAGAATAGAAAATATCGCAAGTCCATATTTATATACAGAATGATATCAGGCAAAGGTGAGCAAAGTATGCCAGCAATTTTTCTCGTGCAAAATCGCATCAATGATCTATGCATACCTCAAATGACTGGGAAAAAAGTAGTACGGGTACATATTTTGTTCTGATTGTTGCTCTGGACAGAACAACAACAGAATAATGTTGTATCGATATATGCATTAAATACATTGAAATTTCAAGAAGTTCCAATGAATTATTTGACAACCGGCCATCACACTCCTGAATCGGGTCCCACACATGAGGTACTACCATTCATACTACAGATCAGTGAGAGACTGCAATAAAACTTTCATTTAAAAAAAAATATGGTAGATTTGTAGCAGACAAAGTTATCATTAATTTCAAAGATGTGTATTTTCTACCACCGTATAAAGACATCCTAACAAAGACAAGCATGGAGATTGGAAACAAATCTAGAATTTATTGATAGAAGATAGTCCAAGCAAAGTTTTTACAAGATTCTCCAGAATCTATGCTATTCCTACACAGTTATTTGGACACCTCTTATAAGGAGGTGAAGCTAATAAAGTGGGATAAAATCATCAGATCAAGTCGTCATTCTTTATGGAAACAACATTGACAACACTCTTATGACGAGACTCCTGTTGATGTGAGATGAAATGTGAAAATCATTTTGTACCTGGGTAGATCCGGTAAATGCCACCTTGTCTACATCAGCATGAGTTGCTAACTTTGAACCAAATGCTCCATTTCCAGTAACCACATTGAATACTCCTGAAAATTGCATCAACAGCATGTATAAATGCTGCTTATAATATACCGCAAAAAAACAATACAATTACACAATGTTAATAGAGTAAAATAAATCTGTAAAAACCACTGTGACAGGATGCTGATCAAATGATGTTATGTTATCAGGTCACAAGAAAACCTTGCCATGGCGACCAAACATAAGAGCGGTGTATCGTCTCTGTTTGAGGGTGAATTATATTCCAATGAAGTGGACTGGACGCTAAATCTGTGGTGACTAAATGTATTAGTGTTTGAAGATAAAAAAGAGATAAAATATGGCTGATTAAAACCATAAAATTACATATTATGGCATCTTGCAACCAATCATGACCAATAACGCCCCCAATGATGGTCGGAACTTCGCGAAAAGTGAGAGCGATGTCCCAGCATAAAAAAACGTGATTATAATCACGTGTCGGTTCAAAAAGGTTAATAACTGAAATGCTGTAAATTGCTTAGGCAGGTTTATATGAACAAACCTGGGGGAAGTCCGGCTTCATGGCAGATTTCTGCAAATAGCAAGGCACTCAATCTTGTAAAAGTAGCTGGCTTTAACACAACGGTGTTCCCCATAGCTAAAGCTGGACAGATCTGAAGAAAAAAGACAGGTTGATTTTACAAGAAAACGTCATGAACGTATTTACAGAGAAGATGTTATGGTGCAGAGATTGCATTCCAGATTAAAGTCAAGCCATAGTACACAGATATAGACACTAGAGAGATAGGGATGGAAAAATCTAATCATTTGAGTTCCGAATACGAATCGAACAGAAACACCATATCTACAGATTTACGCTAAAATTCCGGATTATGTACACAGGGAGGAACTATATTTTGCAATGTCGTAAGGAGTCCATTTTAACTTCAGTAAGATGTTATGCTGCTTTAAACTATTTTTGTCACAGTCACACAAGTAACAACTCCATTTCGATGCAAACAAATTAAGTTGTGTAACAATGGTGGGGTTATTTATAAATCCTGATTCGAAAGTTCCTGTGAATTGATTCGATATTTCCATCGTTATGATAGCCATCACAGTGTTATAAACATAACATCTTGTCAAATCTATTGAAAACTCAGTTAAAAAGGTCTTGAACTCCTTCTTGGTCGTCAAAATCGTATAGGCCTACTGGAAGATAACCTAGTCATAAGTTCGATGACTGCCAGGTGACCACAAAATAGGAGGCTTGCAACAGAGACCAGTAGAATCGACCTAGATTGCCCAGGAATTTACTAGACGTTGCAACAGTAATTACGGCATCATTAATAACCAATCTTAGTATTCAGTGATAATGCGGAGGAGCGGTGCAACACAGCAAGGTAATGCGTTTCTTGCGCTCGTTTGCATGCTCATAGGTCATGCTTTGTTCAAACTATGCCCTGTTTCTGTATAAAGTGTGGATGAATGAGATTAACTAAAATGGCTCAATCCCAGAGGGAGAATTCTCAGTGGTTGCGACAGGACGGGCATTTGGCTTAAGAATCACTGTCAGTAGTGAGATCAGTTGTGGTAAAGCAGAATCAAAACATGGCCGAAATAGAGTGGATTTACTACCGGCACCACTTTTCAATAACTTACATGCTCTTGCTGAAGACGTTTTCGAGTCCTAGCTGACTCGTCGTTTACCAACCAATGATATTATAGCCTGAACAAGTTTGGAATGACAGCCTAGGCCAATAGTATGCGAATTGCTGAGAGAAGCGACACAACCCTCCGGTAGAGAACCATCATACAAATTAGCATGTCGGTGGACAGTAGCCTACAGAATATTCAATAGATGAAGATAGTTACCTTCCACGTGAGTAGCATTAGTGGAAAATTCCAAGGTACAATCGCACCAACAACACCTAAAAACAATTACGGGATATTATGAACAAATATATCTTTTGTAAACAAATTCTTATTCCTGAAGGGAGATTGCTTTTTAGGAAGTAGCCAGCAGATTGGAGAGAGTCGGCGGTTATCCTTTTAATAAGGAAGCATGCATTGACTTAACTGTCCAGTCTTATGGATAATAAACTCCCCAGTCCCCATAGCGACATAAGCTAAGCAAAACGTTCTAGAATGGCATTAAAACTGTTTAGCAGGTTTGCTTCCATTGGTGCAAATTAGCCTATAAGAATTGCAGAGTACATTCACACATTAGTCATGCAATCATGCTATCTTCCTTTTGCCAAGTTGCATTTGAAGAGATTGGTCGGTGTTGGTTTTTCGAGGTTGATATGATAACATCAGCCCTTTTGCCTGATGGCCAATATCAACTTCCTTACTAGATCATTACAAGGATCGGTAGGCCTACTGATAATCGCAAAAATATGAACGCGAGCGTAATTAATAAGCGGGGCAAATATATAATCTTTGTCGACCTATCTATTGGTGGTCAAACCAACTGTCATTAAAGTGATTTTTGGTGGATACCCTTTCTGTCACAAGGCTCCTGACTGGTCATGACCGGTATTGGTCAGGGTATTTTCAGTTCTTGACGTTGTCATACATCCACAGAAGGAAGAGTACATAGCGTGAGGCGTGAACAAGTGGTCCTAGCCAACACCCTCAACATTATTCACTATGATCCTAGAAGTCTGGCAGGGAATTTGCGAAGATAGATAACTAGGTTTGATGTAGGGGCATTGAACCACTTGCCGCATATGTGAGCGCTGGGCTTCCGATCAAGGCAATCTTAAATAAGATTGAGATGCTTCTGACCAACAGTTAATAATTAGCCATGACATTAGGCCATCTTAATAAACACACTGCGTTTTTGTACATACTTCCCAGGCAACCGGTTTGACAAATTGTAGAAAGCTGGTAAAAAGCTAAATGGGTAGCCTATGTCCATGATTTTGAAATTGTCATTTGAAGATACTGGAAGTACCTACCATTTATAAGATGCCAGACTCTTGTGAATCACGAACCCTATATGAACTTTTGGATGGTAAATATGCTTCTTGGGGAATCCTCCACTTATTTTAGTAACCCCCATTCACGGACATATATCTATTTAATACTTCATTACATTATATCTACCAAATACGCAAGGCTAAC
Source organism: Botrylloides violaceus (assembly GCA_030412335.1). NCBI lineage: Eukaryota > Metazoa > Chordata > Ascidiacea > Stolidobranchia > Styelidae > Botrylloides > Botrylloides violaceus. Next base: position 71,404 of record JASFYC010000138.1, read on the forward strand.
TAGGACATTTGTATTGATATGTTTTATACAGTGACTGAAATTGATAATTTTATTCAACTGCAAGATCAGCAATCTACAGGATACTATATAAATATACTAAACAATCCATAGTCCTGATGAAAATTGTTAAAGTCTCAATCAGCATCTTTATGACTTCATGTTATTTAGGTGATTTGTCTGATAATATTACAGCCATCTTAATTCTGAATGTAGAGGAAACTTTGTAAATTGCAATAGACCTAAATTGGAAAGCATTTTTTTAGGCCTATAGAACAAAAATCCCAATTTCCACATCTTGAAAAACTAGCAATTAGCTAATTTTCCAGTTGTTTAAGGCCCCGAGACTTATATGGAGTGATCATTTTAGATGGGTAATCCAACATTGAAAGAATACCAAAAATGGAAAGAATTAGAGTAAGAACGAACGAACATCAACATGAAATTGCTAGAGGGATGGGGTTTATAATTTTTAGTCGGTAGACTGGATCAAACCTTGTTAAAGCTGCGGTAATCTCATTCTGCTGGTATGAGGTTATAATCACAAAGTTTCAGGAAAGATTTTTCTTATCTGGGATTCATATCGGAAAGGAGCTCAACGACTTCAGTTGCTGTGAAATAACTTGTAGGCTATTTCGAGTGACTATAAATAAGTCAATTACATTTGATTGCTCACAGTTGTAGTTAAATGCTGAAGTCGAAGGTTATATTTGGTCTTGATTAATTTCGTCTGCATAAGCTTTTTAATTGCTAGTTTTTTTTTCATCACTTTCCCGTGGTTGTTGGTATTCCCAAAAAAATTTTCTTTCATAAGAAAATCATGGTAATTTGGTACAGACTAGAAGTTTGGTATGGACTTGAAGTCATAGAAGTTTAGCCTTTTGATCAAGGGTGGATTTTCAGAAAAGTCATTTTGATGACAGTCACCCACTCATCCACTGAGAAAATTTGAGCTTGCTGACAAATTTCTCAATTACTGAGTGAACAGAGTCACTCACAGTCAGAATGAGAACGATCTGTCACAAGATAGTTCATCATAATCTTTTCGAAGGAGAATGTGTTTACAGCTACTAATAGCGTTACTTGAATTGTGAGATTATTGTTTTGTCCAGTAAACCTGTCACAAAACAGGCATACTTTTTGAGTCCTTCGATTGAAGTAATTTAAAGTATTTGAACACACAACTCGCCACTTCGGAGGAGCTTTTTTGCATCAGCTTTACTCCAAACGTAGAATATTATATTGCCGTGAAATTACGGTTGGATTGCAACATATACATCCATTGAATGTTCCTAAAGAGCCAAACCAGGTTGTGAATGCACAATGCTATGCATAATAATGGTTTGTCATTACAGTTTAATGGCAAAGGAGCTGATCATATAAGTTTAGTGGGTTTGGATTTGCAAGCAGTCAAGCAACTGCACTTAACAGGAGTAGTAGATTAGAAGACAAACAGATAAGCTGACATAACAGTTTGGTTGGTAAACAACACGGCACTCAGCCTCACCAATATTACGAAATCATTGGTGATTCATGGACGTTATAAATGATATAAAGTGTGGTAATATTCTGAATAAAGTAACAGGGATTGTAATGTAGGTGATTTCACACTAGACATTTACACTCATACTGTATCAACAAAACCCAGGATTTTCCCAGTCAAGGTCGAATATCTGCCGTAAAAGACACATCGAGGCCATGTGCGGATATATTCGCTGGCAAACCTGCCATTGTCCAAACAATCAAAGGACTGATTTGGCAATAACACTGCAATGTAAAAGATTACCAAAGAGTGGCAATTGTTTTGAATATATATATACAGATTAAATTTCAACAACATTGCCAAATTCAACAGAACTGGATAGAGAGTATTACCACAGGTTTAACAATCACCAAGTCCACATGCTTTCGGAGCTCAGGAAAAAATGGATAAGAATCCAAATTTGCAATTTCTCTCCTACACAAAGGTGACGCACACTGGACATGGACAATTTAATTCATTAATTTAGAGAATGTTTTTTACATGCGACAACAAGTTAAGACAACAAGCATTTCAGGGTTACTAGTACCGGTATTCTTTTCAACCTTATTGAGCCATAGAAATTTCATTCATATACCATGGCACACCAGACACCACCAATGGAAAATTTCAAATAAAACTGTATCCAGCTGTCTGCATCGCAACCCGCCTCTATACACCACCAATTCTCGTGTCTCTAATCACAAGGTAATTAACAGTAGCTAACTGTTTCTTTTCCTTATTGGTGCGAAAGTTTGGCTACATTCATGATCATAATACTCTGCAAGACTGTACTAGACTACACATGCACACATATTGATTTAAATCAGTTGTCAGCAACTACTGGGTTGTGGCCTGGTGTCTATGAGTTTGTTCCCAACCCATACGTCGACCCACCAAGAGCATAGCATCTACAATCTACCTCTCACTCACTACCGGCATTTTGGTAAGCAACTGTGTCTAATCAGCGGTTTAATGCCGATCTGCAAAACGATTACAGTACTGGGTAACTGACAGCTGTGAAGAAGGTTACAGACCCCTGGCATAGCAGTCCTCAAAACAACACACTAAACCAAGCGGTACAATGGTTGCAAAACACTATCAGTATCGGTATCGTATTTCATAGCATTTCATTGAGTAGGTCTATCAGATTCTCACCAACAGGTTTCCAGCCACTCATTTCACTTTCAAGTAGTTGAGCCCAACCAGCATGGTGGTAGAAATGTCTAGCCACAAGTGGAATATCGCAATCCCTTGTTTCTCTGACAGACTTTCCATTATCAAGAGCCTCCATCACAGCAATGAGACGATGGTGTTTCTGCACGTTTCGGGCAATGGCATACAAGTGCCTGCAACAAGTAAATGTCTTTCATCTACTCCAATGTCTATGATTGGCTTACAGCCAAAATGATAATGGATAGGGGTAGGCTTTACTGCTAATTTTTGGCAATAGTCATAAAATTACCTAATATGAAGGTGTCGTATATTATTGGCAACCACCTCCATTTTTCAGACAATTTGGTATGTATCGAAAATATCGGCCGTATTTTAGCTGATACCGATACTCGTCCGATCTCTAACTAAGAGCTTTGCCGTAAACCAGATATATAATACCGGTATAATCTAACCGGTTAGATTTTGGATAGAGTAAAACTAAGGACACAGATATTAAGTAGCTTTTATCAGTATAATACCTTGCCCGGATATGCGGTTTCAGTTGACTCCATGATTTGAAGGCATCTCTGGCACATTTCACTGCATAGTCAACATCATCTTCAGTACCCTAAATAATAGGCCATCCAAAAATATTCTACTGTGATTTGTGAATGGTGAGGAGTAGGTAGGCTAATTTATTTTGTCTTTCGGATAAGGAGACGCGGGTATGAGCTGAGACCGGTGGCGGCTAATTGTAAGGCCTTGTGGTCCATACCGAAGCTTCTACTATATTCCTGGTGAGATGAAAATATATTATCTGTCTGTCTGTATACCGGTACCTTTTAAGCCAGCACCACCCCTCCACACTAATGACATAATTATTGCTAGTGCTTAGTGGGACAGCTGCAGGCACAAATTTTATATACCACAGGCCTACTGTATTTGGTGTGTGCGACAGGATCCCAACCCCAACCTTATGGATTTTGCTTTGACCAGTGCGTCACCAATTCAGTTGAATGATCACGAGTCTAAGCATGCAGGCCTCTCGAACCATCGGCACCTATCGCTTGCTGAGAAGCTTGTTGAAACTTCTTGAGAAAGCCATAACAGAGCGATTTGATTAATGTGCAAGCGTAGTCAATGATCATTCAACACAGGATGATACCTACTACCTCTACTGAGTTCTTCCACTACACTCTTGTTATATCTAGGAAATTTACAAATATACCAAGGCATTCAGTGAAGAATGACTAAAATTCACGAGATTCCAACTTTTATTGAACCATCAATGTATTTACAGTTCTGCAATCTACCCTTCAAGATTGGTGCAGAGTGCAGTGCGTGCCACTTTTTATTACTGTATAATTATACCCTATATATATACCGTATATATCAAGAATATTTTGAAAATAATATACTTTTCACCTGTATTGTCGTAGCAAGTTTTTCTTCCGTTGCAGGGCATGTTGTTTCATATATCTTCCGTCCTTCAGGTTTGAACCATTTCCCATTGATAAAATGTCCAAGATCACCGCTGTGTTGTTGCAGCCATGCCTTAAATTTATAGACAAAAGACACTCAGATTGGTAACAAGGTATTCAGATTCTAGTGATTTTTACGACCCGTTACTTCTGATCTCACTGCTTCAGAACAGCAGATGATGGAGAGTCACCTGAGCTCCAATAGACCCAGGTCGGTCCCTTCGCGGTGCATAAATATATCACCGTAGCTGGCAGAACTATACCTTGAAATTTAGACTTATCTGTAACTCCTCAATGGTAAAGTCCCAAATGGCAAGATTTGAAATGACAGGTCCGAAAATGAGGTGCCAAACGACTGAAGAATATGATACCCGTAATTAAATGGTATGCCTCACCTATCAGTTTAGTAACCGTCTGCCATCATATACTATTCATTTGCGTTAATTAATAAATAGACTTGTGAGAATGACATTTAATACCGGTAACACATATTATAACCTTTTTCAAGTCTTGGTTTATCGTACCGTAATGGCTTCAAAAGTATCAAATAGTGGAGCTGTATTGAGCGACAGTGCACAATCAAAGTTTTTAACAAAGGTTTAATGCCATGTCATCACAAATTCAAAATCCTACCCAGTTTATATTGAAGCGAGTTCACTAGCTCTGGGAGTGACTGATAGATAACCTAAGAAGCTTTAGCACTAATTTCCAAATAAACTCAGGCTCGCAGGCTGGATGTTAAATTGTGGTGGCACTTTTTACTATTACACTGTGTTTCCAAAGTATTTCTAGGTTCTAGTCCATGGCTACGGGTTCGATTACTTAAAAGGTGGGCAAGTTCATGGTGATACAATATAGGCCAAAGGCGCATGACAAAACCACCACTAACAAGAAAGGCGTGGACAAAACTTATAAGTTGTTGGCCTTCAGTGACGGGATGTAACCGAGGTTCAAGGGCATTTAAGTCGCTCTAAGACAGGTTATTTACAATTTGTGGTGTAGTACTCAAATTGGAGAATCCCCAACTTGTAGTACGTTTTTTTCGATCACAGTAATAAATTTTGCACGCAGTTACTGTTACTGCACCCAATATTCAAGTTTTGTAGCCGCAAAGCATTTAAATAGTAATAAATTTACGTTAGGCCACCCTACGCCTACATTTGCCTAAGCCTAAGCTAGTAATGGGCATTGCCGCGGCTGCATTCAACGGTCCAACCAACATTATTCTTTTTTTTTAGTACCTTTGCCACGTTATCCGATTCTGGTGCGGATCCGTATTCCATTGTTTCAAAAATATTCTTAACAATATTTTCAGTCTTTGCAGTGCCCATTTTAACAATATTGCGCCTATATCAGATGGCCGGCATCCAATATTCAGGAAAATTCTCCGTCAGTATCGGTAACACACCACTTCCTCTATTTGCACAGCCCTGAGCAAAGCCAGATAGTGATA